>CM074193.1:13128491-13475641 GCA_037179385.1 Holothuria scabra | reverse complement strand
GTTGGATTTTGTTTGGTGTTTTTGGTTGGGTTTTGTTGGGTGGGTTTGGTTGGGTTTTGTTGGGTTTTGTTGGGTGGGTTTGGTTGGGTTTTGTTGGGTTTTGTTGGGTTGGTTTGGTTGGGTTTTGTTGGGTTTTGTTGGGTGGGTTTGGTTGGGTTTTGTTGGGTGGGTTTTGTTGGGTGGGTTTGGTTGGGGTTTGTTGGGTTTTGTTGGGTGGGTTTTGTTGGGTTTTGTTGGGTGGGTTTGGTTGGGTTTTGTTGGGTGGGTTTGGTTGGGTTTTGTTGGGTTTTGTTGGGTTTTGTTGGGTGGGTTTGGTTGGGTTTTGTTGGGTGGGTTTGGTTGGGTTTTGTTGGGTGGGTTTGGTTGGGGTTTGTTGGGTTTTGTTGGGTTTTGTTGGGTGGGTATTGTTGGGTAGGTTTGGTTGGGTTTTGTTGGGTGGGTTTGGTTGGGTTTTGTTGGGTGGGTTTTGTTGGGTTTTGTTGGGTGGGTTTTGTTGGGTTTTGTTGGGTGGGTTTGGTTGGGTTTTGTTGGGTGGGTTTGGTTGGGTTTGTTGGGTTTTGTTGGGTTTTGTTGGGTGGGTTTGGTTGGGTTTTGTTGGGTTGGTTTGGTTTGTTTGGTTTGGTTGGGTTTTGTTGGGTTTTGTTGGGTTTTGTTGGGTTTTGTTGGGTGGGTTTTGTTGGGTTTTGTTGGGTGGGTTTGGTTGGGTTTTGTTGGGTGGGTTTGGTTGGGTTTAGTTGGGTTTTGTTGGGTGGGTTTGGTTGGGTTTTGTTGGGTGGGTTTGTTGGGTAGGTTTGTTGGGTTTTGTTGTTTGGGTGTGGTTGGGTTTTGTTGGGTGGGTTTGGTTGGGTTTTGTTGGATGGGATTCGTTGGGTTTTGTTGGGTGGGTTTGGTTGGGTTTTGTTGGGTAGGTTTGGTTGGGTTTTGTTGGGTTTTGTTGGGTTTTGTTGGGTTAGTTTGGTTGGGTTTTGTTGGGTGGGTTTGGTTGGGTTTTGTTGGGTGGGTTTGGTTGGGTTTTGTTGGGTGGATATTGTTGGGTTTTGTTGGGTAGGTTTGGTTGGGTTTTGTTGGGTGGGTTCCGTTGGGTTTCGTTGGGTTTTGTTGGGTTTTGTTGGGTGGGTTTTGTTGGGTTTTGTTTGTTTGGGTTTGGTTGGGTTTGGTTGGGGTTTGTTGGGTTTTGTTGGGTGGGTTTGGTTGGGTTTTGTTGGGTGGGTTTGGTTGGGTTTTGTTGGGTAGGTTTTGTTGGGTTTTGTTGGGTGGGTTTGTTGGGTTTTGTTGGGTGTTTTTGGTTGGGTTTTGTTGGGTGGGTTTGGTTGGGTTTTGTTGGGTTTTGTTGGGTGGGTTTGGTTGGGGTTTGTTGGGTTTTGTTGGGTGGATATCGTTGGGTTTTGTTGGGTTTTGTTGGGTGGGTTTTGGTGGGTTTCGTTGGGTTTTGTTGGGTTTTGTTGGGTGGGTTTGGTTGGGTTTTGTTGGGTGGGTTTGGTTGGGTTTTGTTGGGTGGGTTTGGTTGGGTTTTGTTGGGTGGGTTTGGTTGGGTTTTGTTGGGTGGGTTTCGCTCTGTTTCGTTGGGTTTTGTTGGGTGGGTTTTGTTGTTTGGGGTTGGTTGGGTTTTGTTGGGTGGGTTTGGTTGGGGTTTGTTGGGTTTTGTTGGGTGGATATTGTTGGGTTTTGTTGGGTAGGTTTGGTTGGGTTTTGTTGGGTTTTGTTGGGTGGGTTTTGTTGGGTGGGTTTGGTTGGGTTTTGTTGGGTGGGTTTGGTTGGGTTTTGTTGGGTTTTGTTGGGTGGGTTTTGTTGTGTGGGTTTAGTTGGGTTTTGCTGGGTTTTGTTGGGTGGGTTTTGTTGGGTTTTGTTGTGTGGGTTTAGTTGGGTTTTGCTGGGTGGGTTTTGTTGGGTTTTGTTGGGTGGGTTTGGTTGGGGTTTGTTGGGTTTTGTTGGGTGGGTTTTGTTGGGTTTTGTTGGGTGGGTTTGGTTGGGTTTTGTTGGGTGGGTTTGGTTGGGTTTTGTTGGGTTTTGTTGGGTGGGTTTTGTTGGGTTTTGTTGGGTGGGTTTGGTTGGGTTTTGTTGGGTGGGTTTGGTTGGGGTTTGTTGGGTTTTGTTGGGTTTTGTTGGGTGGGTATTGTCGGGTAGGTTTGGTTGGGTTTTGTTGGGTTTTGTTGGGTGGGTTTTGTTGGGTTTTGTTGGGTGGGTTTGGTTGGGTTTTGTTGGGTGGGTTTGGTTGGGTTTTGTTGGGTTTTGTTGGGTGGGTTTGGTTGGGTTTCGTTGGGTTTGTTGGGTTTTGTTGGGTGGGTTTTGTTGGGTTTTGTTGGGTGGGTTTGGTTGGGTTTGGTTGGGGTTTGTTGGGTTTTGTTGGGTGGGTTTGGTTGGGTTTTGTTGGGTGGGTTTGGTTGGGGTTTGTTGGGTGGGTTTGGTTGGGTTTTGTTGGGTTTTGTTGGGTGGGTTTTGTTGGGTTTTGTTGGGTGGGTTTGGTTGGGTTTTGTTGGGTGGGTTTGGTTGGGTTTTGTTGGGTTTTGTTGGGTGGGTTTGGTTGGGTTTTGTTGGGTTTTGTTGGGTGGGTTTGGTTGGGTTTTGTTGGGTTTTGTTGGGTGGGTTTTGGTGGGTTTCGTTGGGTTTTGTTGGGTTTTGTTGGGTGGGTTTTGTTGGGTTTTGTTGGGTGGGTTTGGTTGGGTTTTGTTGGGTGGGTTTGGTTGGGTTTTGTTGGGTGGGTTTGGTTGGGTTTTGTTGGGTGGGTTTGGTTGGGTTTCGTTGGGTTTTGTTGGGTGGGTTTTGTTGGGTTTTGTTGGGTGGGTTTGGTTGGGGTTTGTTGGGTTTTGTTGGGTGGGTTTTGTTGGGTTTTGTTGGGTTTTGTTGGGTGGGTTTTGTTGGGTTTTGTTGGGTTTTGTTGGGTTTTGTTGGGTGGGTTTGGTTGGGTTTTGTTGGGTGGGTTTGGTTGGGGTTTGTTGGGTTTTGTTGGGTGGGTTTGGTTGGGTTTTGTTGGGTTTTGTTGGGTGGGTTTGGTTGGGTTTTGTTGGGTGGGTTTGGTTGGGTTTTGTTGGGTGGGTTTGGTTGGGGTTTGTTGGGTTTTGTTGGGTGGGTTTTGTTGGGTTTTGTTGGGTGGGTTTGGTTGGGTTTTGTTGGGTGGGTTTGGTTGGGTTTTGTTGGGTTTTGTTGGGTGGATATTGTTGGGTTTTGTTGGGTAGGTTTGGTTGGGTTTTGTTGGGTGTGTTTTGTTCGATTTTGTTGGGTTTTTGTTGGGTTGGTTTGGTTGGGTTTTGTTGGGTGGGTTTGGTTGGGTTTTGTTGGGTGGGTTTGGTTGGCTTTTGTTGGGTTTGTTGGGTTTTGTTGGGTGGGTTTGGTTGGGTTTTGTTGGGTGGGTTTGGTTGGGTTTTGTTGGGTGGGTTTGGTTGGGTTTTGTTGGGTTTTGTTGGGTGGGTTTTGTTGGGTTTTGTTGGGTGGGTTTGGTTGGGTTTTGTTGGGTTTTGTTGGGTGGGTTTGGTCGGGTTTTTTTGGGTTTTGTTGGGTTTTGTTGGGTTAGTTTGGTTGGGTTTTGTTGGGTGGGTTTGGTTGGGTTTTGTTGGGTGGGTTTGGTTGGGTTTTGTTGGGTTTTGTTGGGTGGATATTGTTGGGTTTTGTTGGGTAGGTTTGGTTGGGTTTTGTTGGGTGGGTTTGGTTGGGTTTTGTTGGGTGGGTTTGGTTGGGTTTTGTTGGGTTTTGTTGGGTGGGTTTGGTTGGGTTTTGTTGGGTTTTGTTGGGTGGGTTTGGTTGGGTTCTATTGGGTTTTGTTGGGTGGGTTTGGTTGGGTTTTGTTGGGTTTTGTTGGGTGGGTTTGGTTGGGTTTTGTTGGGTTTTGTTGGGTGGGTTTTGTTGGGTTTTGTTGGGTGGGTTTGGTTGGGTTTTGTTGGGTGGGTTTGGTTGGGTTTTGTTGGGTGGGTTTGGTTGGGTTTTGTTGGGTGGGTTTGGTTGGGTTTCGTTGGGTTTTGTTGGGTGGGTTTGGTTGGGTTTTGTTGGGTGGGTTTGGTTGGGGTTTGTTGGGTTTTGTTGGGTGGATATTGTTGGGTTTTGTTGGGTTTTGTTGGGTGGGTTTTGTTGGGTTTTGTTGGGTGGGTTTGGTTGGGTTTTGTTGGGTGGGTTTGGTTGGGTTTTGTTGGGTGGGTTTGGTTGGGTTTTGTTGGGTGGGTTTGGTTGGGTTTTGTTGGGTTTTGTTGGGTGGGTTTGGTTGGGTTTTGTTGGGTGGGTTTGGTTGGGGTTTGTTGGGTTTTGTTGGGTGGATATCGTTGGGTTTTGTTGGGTTTTGTTGGGTGGGTTTTGTTGGGTTTTGTTGTTTGGGTTTGGTTGGGTTTTGTTGGGTGGGTTTGGTTGGGTTTTGTTGGGTGGGTTTGGTTGGGTTTTGTTGGGTGGGTTTGGTTGGGTTTTGTTGGGTTTTGTTGGGTGGGTTTGGTTGGGTTTTGTTGGGTGGGTTTGGTTGGGGTTTGTTGGGTTTTGTTGGGTGGATATTGTTGGGTTTTGTTGGGTTTTGTTGGGTGGGTTTTGTTGGGTTTTGTTGGGTGGGTTTTGTTGGGTTTTGTTGGGTGGGTTTTGTTGGGTTTTGTTGGGTGGGTTTGGTTGGGGTTTGTTGGGTTTGTTGGGTGGGTTTGGTTGGGTTTTGTTGGGTGGGTTTGGTTGGGTTTTGTTGGGTTTTGTTGGGTGGGTTTGGTTGGGTTTTGTTGGGTGGGTTTGGTTGGGTTTTGTTGGGTTTTGTTGGGTGGGTTTGGTTGGGCTTTGTTGGGTTTTGTTGGGTGGGTTTGGTTGGGGTTTGTTGGGTTGGTTTGGTTGAGTTTTGTTGGGTGGGTTTGGTTGGTTTTTGTTGGGTTTTTTGGGTGGGTTTGGTTGGGTTTTGTTGGGTAGGCTTTGTTGGGTTTTGTTGGGTTTGTTGGGTGGGTTTGGTTGGGTTTTGTTGGGTGGGTTTGGTTGAGGTTTGTTGGGTTTGGTTTAGGTTTGTTGGGTTTGTTGGGTGGGTTTGGTTGGGTTTTGTTGGGTGGGTTTCGTTGGAATTGGTTGGGTGTGTTTGATTGCGTTTGGTTGGGTTTGTTGGGTGGGTTTGTTGGGTTTTGTTGGGTATGTTTGGTTGGGTTTTGTTGGCTATGTTTGGTTGGGTTTTGTTGGGTTCTGTTTGGTTTTGTTGGGTGATTTTGGTTGGGTTATGTTGGGTTTTGTTGGGGGGTTTGGTTGGGTTTTGTTGGGGATTGTTGGGTGGGTTTGGTTGGGTTTTGTTGGGTTTGGTTGGGTGGGTTTGGTTGAGGTTTGTTGGGTTTGTTGGGTGGGTTTTGTTGGGTTTTGTTGGGTGGGTTTGGTTGGGTTTTGTTGGGTTTTGTTGGGTGGGTTTGGTTGGGTTTTGTTGGGTGGGTTTGGTTCCGTTTAATTGGTTGTATTTGGTTGGGTTTTGTTGGGTGGGTTTGGTTGGGTTTTCTGGTTTGGGTTTGGTTGGTTTTGTTGGGTGGGTTTGGTTGGGTTTTGTTGGGTGGGTTTGGTTGGGTTTTGTTGGGTTTTGTTGGGTTTTGTTGGGTGGGTTTGGTTGGGTTTTGTTGGGTGGGTTTGGTTGGGGTTTGTTGGGTTTTGTTGGGTGGGTTTTGTTGGGTTTTGTTGGGTTTTGTTGGGTGGGTTTGGTTGGGTTTTGTTGGGTGGGTTTGGTTGGGGTTTGTTGGGTGGGTTTGGTTTGGGTTTGTTGGGTTTTGTTGGGTGGATATTGTTGGGTTTTGTTGGGTAGGTTTGGTTGGGTTTTGTTGGGTGGGTTTGGTTGGGTTTTGTTGGGTGGGTTTGGTTGGGTTTTGTTGGGTTTTGTTGGGTGGGTTTGGTTGGGTTTTGTTGGGTTTTGTTGTGCTTTGTTGGGTGGGTTTGGTTGGGTTTTGTTGGGTTTTGTTGGGTGGGTTTGGTTGGGTTTTGTTGGGTTTTGTTGGGTGGGTTTGGTTGGGTTTTGTTGGGTGGGTTTGGTTGGGGTTTGTTGGGTTTTGTTGGGTGGGTTTGGTTGGGTTTTGTTGGATTTTGTTGGGTTTTGTTGGGTTAGTTTGGTTGGGTTTTGTTGGGTGGGTTTGGTTGGGTTTTGTTGGGTGGGTTTGGTTGGTTTTTGTTGGGTTTTGTTGAGTGGATATTGTTGAGTTTTGTTGGGTAGGTTTGGTTGGGGTTTGTTGGGTGGGTTTGGTTGGGTTTTGTTGGGTGGGTTTGGTTGGGTTTTGTTGGGTTTTGTTGGGTGGGTTTTGTTGGGTTTTGTTGGGTGGGTTTGGTTGGGTTTTGTTGGGTTTTGTTGGGTGGGTTTGGTTGGGTTTTGTTGGGTTTTGTTGGGTGGGTTTGGTTGGGTTTTGTTGGGTTTTGTTGGGTGGGTTTTGTTGGGTGGGTTTGGTTGGGTTTGTTGGGTTTTGTTGGGTTTTGTTGGGTGGGATTTGTTGGGTTTTGTTGGGTGGGTTTGGTTGGGTTTTGTTGGGTTTTGTTGGGTGGGTTTGGTTGGGTTTTGTTGGGTGGGTTTGGTTGGGTTTCGTTGGGTTTTGTTGGGTTTTGTTGGGTGGGTTTTGTTGGGTTTTGTTGGGTGGGTTTGGTTGAGGTTTGTTGGGTTTTGTTGGGTGGATATTGTTGGGTTTTGTTGGGTAGGTTTGGTTGGGTTTTGTTGGGTGGGTTTTGGTGGGTTTCGTTGGGTTTTGTTGGGTTTTGTTGGGTGGGATTTGTTGGTTTTTGTTGGGTGGGTTTGGTTGGGTTTTGTTGGGTAGGTTTTGTTGGGTTTTGTTGGGTGGGTTTGTTGGGTTTTGTTGGGTGTTTTTGGTTGGGTTTTGCTGGGTGGGTTTGGTTGAGTTTTGTTGGGTTTTGTTGGGTGGGTTTGGTTGGGTTTTGTTGGGTTTTATTGGGTGGGTTTGGTTGGGTTCTATTGGGTTTTGTTGGGTGGGTTTTGGTGGGTTTCGTTGGGTTTTGTTGGGTTTTGTTGGGTGGGATTTGTTGGTTTTTGTTGGGTGGGTTTGGTTGGGTTTTGTTGGGTGGGTTTGGTTGGGTTTTGTTGGGTGGGTTTGGTTGGGTTTTGTTGGGTGGGTTTGGTTGGGTTTTGTTGGGTGGGTTTGGTTGGGTTTTGTTGGGTGGGTTTGGTTGGGGTTTGTTGGGTTTTGTTGGGTGGATATTGTTGGGTTTTGTTGGGTAGGTTTGGTTGGGTTTTGTTGGGTGGGTTTTGTTGGGTGGGTTTGGTTGGGTTTTGTTGGGTGGGTTTGGTTGGGTTTTGTTGGGTGGGTTTGGTTGGGGTTTGTTGGGTTTTGTTGGGTTTTGTTGGGTGGGTTTGGTTGGGTTTTGTTGGGTTTTTTAGGTTGGGTTTTGCTGGGTGGGTTTGGTTGGGTTTTGTTGGGTTTTGTTGGGTGGGTTTGGTTGGGTTTTGTTGGGTTTTGTTGGGTTTTGTTGGGTGGGTTTGGTTGGGTTTTGTTGGGTGGGTTTGGTTGGGTTTTGTTGGGTGGGTTTGGTTGGGTTTCGTTGGGTTTTGTTGGGTGGGTTTTGTTGGGTTTTGTTGGGTGGGTTTGGTTGGGGTTTGTTGGGTTTTGTTGGGTTTTGTTGGGTTTTGTTGGGTTTTGTTGGGTTTTGTTGGGTTAGTTTGGTTGGGTTTTGTTGGGTGGGTTTGGTTGGGTTTTGTTGGGTGGGTTTGGTTGGGGTTTGTTGGGTTTTGTTGGGTGGATATTGTTGGGTTTTGTTGGGTAGGTTTGGTTGGGTTTTGTTGGGTGGGTTCCGTTGGGTTTTGTTGGGTTTTGTTGGGTGGGTTTTGTTGGGTTTTGTTGGGTGGGTTTGGTTGGGTTTTGTTGGGTGGGTTTGGTTGGGGTTTGTTGGGTTTTGTTGGGTGGGTTTGGTTGGGTTTTGTTGGGTGGGTTTGGTTGGGGTTTGTTGGGTGGGTTTGGTTGGGTTTTGTTGGGTGGGTTTGGTTGGGTTTTGTTGGGTGGGTTTGGTTGGGTTTTGTTGGGTTTTGTTGGGTGGGTTTGGTTGGGTTTTGTTGGGTTTTGTTGGGTGGGTTTGGTTGGGTTTTGTTGGGTTTTGTTGGGTGGGTTTGGTTGGGTTTTGTTGGGTTTTGTTGGGTGGGTTTTGTTGGGTTTTGTTGGGTGGGTTTGGTTGGGTTTGTTGGGTTTTGTTGGGTGGGTTTTGTTGGGTTTTGTTGGGTGGGTTTGGTTGGGTTTTGTTGGGTTTTGTTGGGTGGGTTTGGTTGGGTTTTGTTGGGTGGGTTTTTTGGGTGGGTTTTGTTGGGTTTTGTTGGGTGGGTTTGGTTGGGTTTTGTTGGGTGGGTTTGGTTGGGTTTTGTTGGGTTTTGTTGGGTGGGTTTGGTTGGGTTTTGTTGGGTTTTGTTGGGTGGGTTTGGTTGGGTTTTGTTGGGTTTTGTTGGGTGGGTTTGGTTGGGTTTTGTTGGGTTTTGTTGGGTGGGTTTGGTTGGGTTTTGTTGGGTTTTGTTGGGTGGGTTTGGTTGGGTTTTGTTGGGTGGGTTTGGTTGGGTTTCGTTGGGTTTTGTTGGGTGGGTTTGGTTGGGTTTTGTTGGGTGGGTTTGGATGGGTTTTGTTGGGTTTTGTTGGGTGGGTTTGGTTGGGTTTTGTTGGGTTTTGTTGGGTGGATATTGTTGGGATTTGTTGGGTAGGTTTGGTTGGGTTTTGTTGGGTGGGTTCTGTTGGGTTTCGTTGGGTTTTGTTGGGTGGGTTTTGTTGGGTTTTGTTGGGTGGGTTTTGTTGGGTTTTGTTGGGTGGGTTTGGTTGGGTTTTGTTGGGTGGGTTTGGTTGGGTTTTGTTGGGTTTGGTCCGTTGGGTTTCGTTGGGTTTCGTTGGGTTTTGTTGGGTTTTGTTGGGTGGGTTTTGTTGGGTTTTGTTGGGTGGGTTTGGTTGGGTTTTGTTGGGTGGGTTTGGTTGGGTTTTGTTGGGTTTTGTTGGGTGGGTTTGGTGGGTTTGGTTGGGTTTTGTTGGGTTTTGTTGGGTGGGTTTTGTTGGGTTTTGTTGGGTGGGTTTGGTTGGGTTTTGTTGGGTGGGTTTGGTTGGGTTTTGTTGGGTTTTGTTGGGTTTTGTTGGGTGGGTTTGGTTGGGTTTTGTTGGGTGGGTTTGGTTGGGTTTCGTTGGGTTTTGTTGGGTGGGTTTTGTTGGGTTTGGTTGGGTTTGGTTGGGTTTTGTTGGGTTTTGTTGGGTGGGTTTTGTTGGGTTTTGTTGGGTGGGTTTGGTTGGGTTTTGTTGGGTGGGTTTGGTTGGGTTTTGTTGGGTGGGTTTGGTTGGGTTTTGTTGGGTTTTGTTGGGTTTTGTTGGGTTTTGTTGGGTGGGTTTTGTTGGGTGGGTTTGGTTGGGTTTTGTTGGGTTTTGTTGGGTGGGTTTGGTTGGGTTTTGTTGGGTTTGTTGGGTGGGTTTTGTTGGGTTTTGTTGGGTTTTGTTGGGTGGGTTTTGTTGGGTTTTGTTGGGTGGGTTTGGTTGGGTTTTGTTGGGTGGGTTTGGTTGGGTTTTGTTGGGTTTTGTTGGGTGGGTTTGGTTGGGGTTTGTTGGGTTTTGTTGGGTTTTGTTGGGTTTTGTTGGGTGGGTTTGGTTGGGTTTTGTTGGGTGGGTTTGGTTGGGTTTTGTTGGGTTTTGTTGGGTTGGTTTGGCTGGGTTTTGTTGGGTGGGTTTGGTTGAGTTGAGTTGGGTTTTGTTGGGTGGGTTTGGTTGGGTTTTGTTGCGTGGGTTTGGTTTGGGTTTGTTGGGTTTTGTTGGGTGGATATTGTTGGGATTTGTTGGGTAGGTTTGGTTGGGTTTTGTTGGGTTTTGTTTGCTGGGTTTTGGTGGGTTTCGTTGGGTTTTGTTGGGTTTTGTTGGGTTTTGTTGTTTGGGATTTGTTGGTTTTTGTTGGGTGGGTTTTGTTGGGTTTTGTTGGGTAGGTTTTGTTGGGTTTTGTTGGGTGGGTTTGTTGGGTTTTGTTGGGTTTTGTTGGGTTTTGTTGGGTGGGTTTGGTTGGGTTTTGTTGGGTTTTGTTGGGTTTGTTTGGTGGGTTTTGTTGGGTTTTGTTGGGTGGGTTTGGTTGGGTTTTGTTGGGTTTTGTTGGGTGGGTTTGGTTGGGTTTTGTTGGGTGGGTTTGGTTGGGGTTTGTTGGGTTTTGTTGGGTTTTGTTGGGTGGGTTTTGTTGGGTTTTGTTGGGTAGGTTTGGTTGGGTTTTGTTGGGTAGGTTTGGTTGGGTTTTGTTGGGTTTTGTTGGGTGGATATTGTTGGGTTTTGTTGGGTAGGTTTGGTTGGGTTTTGTTGGGTTTTGTTGGGTGGGTCTGTTGTGTTTTGTTCGGTGGGTTTGGTTGGGTTTTGTTGGGTGGGTTTGGTTGGGTTTTGTTGGGTGGGTTTGGTTGGGGTTTGTTGGGTTTTGTTGGGTTTTGTTGGGTGGGATTTGTTGGGTTTTGTTGGGTGGGTTTGGTTGGGTTTTGTTGGGTTTTGTTGGGTGGGTTTGGTTGGGTTTTGTTGGGTTTTGTTGGGTGGGTTTGGTTGGGTTTTGTTGGGTGGGTTTGGTTGGGTTTGTTGGGTTTTGTTGGGTGGGTTTGGTTGGGTTTTGTTGGGTTTTGTTGGGTGGGTTTGGTTGGGTTTTGTTGGGTTTTGTTGGGTGGGTTTGGTTGGGTTTTGTTGGGTTTTGTTGGGTGGGTTTGGTTGGGTTACGTTGGGTTTTGTTGGGTGGGTGTGGTCGGGTTATGTTGGGTTTTGTTGGGTGGGTTTGGTTGGGTTTTGGTTTTTGGGTTTGGTTGGGTTTTGTTGGGTTTTGTTGGGTGGGTTTGGCTGGGGTTTGTTGGGTTTTGGTTGGTGGGTTTGGTTGGGTTTTGTTGGGTGGGTTTGGTTGGGTTTTGTTGGGTTTTGTTGGGTGGGTTTGGTTGGGTTTTGTTGGGTTTTGTTGGGTGGGTTTGGTTGGGTTTTGTTGGGTTTGGTTGGGTTTGGTTGGGTTTTGTTGGGTTTTGTTGGGTGGGTTTGGTTGGGTTTTGTTGGGTTTTGTTGGGTGGGTTTGGTTGGGTTTTGTTGGGTGGGTTTGGTTGGGTTTCGTTGGGTTTTGTTGGGTGGGTTTGGTTGGGTTTTGTTGGGTTTTGTTGGGTGGGTTTGGTTGGGTTTTGTTGGGTTTTGTTGGGTGGGTTTTGTTGGGTTTTGTTGGGTTTTGTTGGGTTTTGTTGGGTTTTGTTGGGTGGGTTTTGTTGGGTTTTGTTGGGTGGGTTTGGTTGGGTTTTGTTGGGTTTTGTTGGGTGGGTTTGGTTGGGTTTTGTTGGGTAGGTTTGGTTGGGTTTTGTTGGGTGGGTTTGGTTGGGTTTTGTTGGGTGGGTTTTGTTGGGTTTTGTTGGGTTTGGTTGGGTTTTGTTGGGTTTTGTTGGGTGGGTTTTGTTGGGTTTTGTTGGGTGGGTTTGGTTGGGTTTTGTTGGGTTTTGTTGGGTAGGTTTGGTTGGGTTTTGTTGGGTGGGTTTCGCTGGGTTTCGTTGGGTTTTGTTGGGTTTTGTTGGGTGGGTTTTGTTGGGTTTTGTTGGGTGGGTTTGGTTGGGTTTTGTTGGGTTTTGTTGGGTTTTGTTGGGTGGGTTTGGTTGGGTTTTGTTGGGTGGGTTTGGTTGGGTTTTGTTGGGTTTAGTTGGGTTTTGTTGGGTGGGTTTTGTTGGGTTTTGTTGGGTGGGTTTGGTTGGGTTTTGTTGGGTTTTGTTGGGTTTTGTTGGGTGGGTTTTGTTGGGTGGGTTTGGTTGGGTTTTGTTGGGTGGGTTTGGTTGGGTTTTGTTGGGTGGGTTTGGTTGGGGTTTGTTGGGTTTTGTTGGGTTTTGTTGGGTGGGTTTTGTTGGGTTTTGTTGGGTGGGTTTGGTTGGGTTTTGTTGGGTTTTGTTGGGTGGGTTTGGTTGGGTTTTGTTGGGTTTTGTTGGGTGGGTTTGGTTGGGTTTTGTTGGGTGGGTTTGGTTGGGTTTTGTTGGGTTTTGTTGGGTGGGTTTGGTTGGGTTTTGTTGGGTTTTGTTGGGTGGGTTTGGTTGGGTTTTGTTGGGTTTTGTTGGGTGGGTTTGGTTGGGTTTTGTTGGGTGGGTTTGGTTGGGTTTTGTTGGGTTTTGTTGGGTGGGTTTGGTTGGGTTTTGTTGGGTTTTGTTGGGTGGGTTTGGTTGGGTTTTGTTGGGTGGGTTTGGTTGGGTTTCGTTGGGTTTTGTTGGGTGGGTTTGGTTGGGTTTTGTTGGGTTTTGTTGGGTGGGTTTGGTTGGGTTTTGTTGGGTTTTGTTGGGTGGGTTTGGTTGGGTTTTGTTGGGTTGGTTTGCATGGGGTTTGTTGGGTTTTGTTGGGTGGGTTTGGTTGGGTTTTGTTGGGTGGGTTTGGTTGGGTTTGGTTGGGTTTTGTTGGGTGGGTTTGGTTGGGTTTTGTTGGGTAGGTTTGGTTGGGTTTTGTTGGGTGGGTTTTGTTGGGTTTTGTTGGGTGGGTTTGGTTGGGTTTTGTTGGGTTTTGTTGGGTGGGTTTGGTTGGGTTTTGTTGGGTGGGTTTGGTTGGGTTTTGTTGGGTGGGTTTTGTTGGGTTTGTTGGGTGGGTTTGGTTGGGTTTTGTTGGGTTTTGTTGGGTGGGTTTGGTTGGGTTTTGTTGGGTTCGTTTAGTTGGGTTTTGTTGGGTGGGTTTTGTTGGGTTTTGTTGGGTGGGTTTGGTTGGGTTTTGTTGGGTTTTGTTGGGTGGGTTTGGTTGGGTTTTGTTGGGTGGGTTTCGCTGGGTTTCGTTGGGTTTTGTTGGGTTTTGTTGGGTGGGTTTTGTTGGGTTTTGTTGGGTGGGTTTGGTTGAGGTTTGTTGGGTTTTGTTAGGTGGATATTGTTGGGTTTTGTTGGGTAGGTTTGGTTGGGTTTTGTTGGGTTTTGTTGGCTGGGTTTTGGTGGGTTTCGTTGAGTTTTGTTGGGTTTTGTTGGGTGGGATTTGTTGGTTTTTGTTGGGTGGGTTTTGTTGGGTTTTGTTGGGTAGGTTTTGTTGGGTTTTGTTGGGTGGGTTTGTTGGGTTTTGTTGGGTGTTTTTGGTTGGGTTTTGCTGGGTGGGTTTGGTTGAGTTTTGTTGGGTGGGTTTGGTTGGGTTTCGTTGGGTTTTGTTGGGTTTTGTTGGGTGGGATTTGTTGGTTTTTGTTGGGTGGGTTTGGGTGGGTTTTGTTGGGTTTTGTTGGGTGGGTTTGGTTGGGTTTCGTTGGGTTTTGTTGGGTGGGTTTGGTTGGGTTTGGTTGGGTTTTGTTGGGTGGGTTTGGTTGGGTTTTGTTGGGTTTTGTTGGGTTTTGTTGGGTGGGTTTTGTTGGGTTTTGTTGGTTGGGTTTTGTTGGGTTTTGTTGGGTGGGTTTGGTTGGGTTTTGTTGGGTGGGTTTTGTTGGGTTTGTTGGGTTTTGTTGGGTTTTGTTGGGTGGGTTTGGTTGGGTTTTGTTGGGTTTTGTTGGGTGGGTTTGGTGGGTTTCGTTGGGTTTTGTTGGGTTTTGTTGGGTGGGTTTTGTTGGGTTTTGTTGGGTGGGTTTGGTTGGGTTTGTTGGGTTTTGTTGGGTGGGTTTGGTTGGGTTTTGTTGGGTGGGTTTGGTTGGGTTTTGTTGGGTGGATTTGGTTGGGTTTTGTTGGGTGGATATTGTTGGGTTTGTTGGGTAGGTTTGGTTGGGTTTTGTTGGTGGGTTTTGTTGGCTTTTGTTGGGTGGGTTTGGTTCGGTTTTGTTGGGTGGGTTTGGTTGGGTTTTGTTGGGTGGGTTTGGTTGGGTTTTGTTGGGTGGGTTTGGTTGGGGTTTGTTGGGTTTTGTTGGGTTTTGTTGGGTGGGTTTTGTTGGGTTTTGTTGGGTAGGTTTGGTTGGGTTTTGTTGGGTTTTGTTGGGTAGGTTTGGTTGGGTTTTGTTGGGTTTTGTTGGGTGGGTTTGGTTGGGTTTTGTTGGGTGGGTTTGGTTGGGTTTTGTTGGGTTTTGTTGGTTTGGTTGGGTTTTGTTGGGTTTTGTTGGGTGGGTTTGGTTGGGTTTTGTTGGGTTTTGTTGGGTGGGTTTGGTTGGGTTTTGTTGGGTTTTGTTGGGTGGGTTTGGTTGGGTTTTGTTGGGTTTTGTTGGGTGGGTTTGGTTGGGTTTTGTTGGGTTTTGTTGGGTGGGTTTGGTTGGGTTTTGTTGGGTGGGTTTGGTTGGGTTTTGTTGGGTTTTGTTGGGTGGGTTTGGTTGGGTTTTGTTGGGTTTTGTTGGGTGGGTTTGGTTGGGTTTTGTTGGGTGGGTTTGGTTGGGTTTCGTTGGGTTTTGTTGGGTGGGTTTGGTTGGGTTTTGTTGGGTTTTGTTGGGTGGGTTTGGTTGGGTTTTTGTTGGGTGGGTTTTGTTGGGTTTTGTTGGGTGGGTTTTGTTGGGTTTTGTTGGGTGGGTTTTGTTGGGTTTTGTTGGGTGGGTTTGGTTGGATTTGTTGGGTTTTGTTGGGTGGGTTTGGTTGGGTTTTGTTGGGTGGGTTTGGTTGGGTTTTGTTGGGTGGGTTTTGTTGGGTTTTGTTGGGTGGGTTTTGTTGGGTTTTGTTGGGTTTCGTTGGGTGTCGTTGGGTTTTGTTGGGTGGGTTTTGTTGGGTTTTGTTGGGTGGGTTTGGTTGGGTTTTGTTGGGTTTTGTTGGGTGGGTTTGGTTGGGTTTTGTTGGGTGGGTTTGGTTGGGTTTTGTTGGGTTTTGTTGGGTGGGTTTGGTTGGGTTTTGTTGGGTTTTGTTGGGTGGGTTTGGTTGGGTTTTGTTGGGTTTTGTTGGGTGGGTTTGGTTGGGTTTTGTTGGGTGGGTTTCGTTGGGTTTTGTTGGGTTTTGTTGGGTGGGTTTGGTGGGTTTTGGTGGGTTTCGTTGGGTTTTGTTGGGTGGGATTTGTTGGTTTTTGTTGGGTGGGTTTGGTTGGGTTTTGTTGGATTTGTTGGGTAGGTTTGGTTGGGTTTTGTTGGGTGGGTTTCGCTGGGTTTCGTTGGGTTTTGTTGGGTTTTGTTGGGTGGGTTTTGTTGGGTTTTGTTGGGTGGGTTTGGTTGGGGTTTGTTGGGTTTTGTTGGGTGGATATTGTTGGGTTTTGTTGGGTAGGTTTGGTTGGGTTCTGTTGGGCTTTGTTGGGTTTTGTTTGCTGGGTTTTGGTGGGTTTCGTTGGGTTTTGTTGGGTTTTGTTGGGTGGGATTTGTTGGGTTTTGTTGGGTGGGTTTGGTTGGGTTTTGTTGGGTTTTGTTGGGTGGGTTTGGTTGGGTTTTGTTGGGTGGGTTTGGTTGGGTTTTGTTGGGTTTTGTTGGGTTGGTTTTGTTAAGTGAGTTTTGTTGGGTTTTGTTGGGTGGGTTTGGTTGGGGTTTGTTGGGTTTTGTTGGGTGGATATTGTTGGGTTTTGTTGGGTAGGTTTGGTTGGGTTTTGTTGGGTTTTGTTGGGTTTTGTTGGGTGGGTTTTGTTGGGTTTTGTTGGGTGGGTTTGGTTGGGTTTTGTTGGGTTTTGTTGGGTGGGTTTGGTTGGGTTTTGTTGGGTTTTGTTGGGTGGGTTTGGTTGGGTTTTGTTGGGTGGGTTTGGTTGGGTTTTGTTGGGTGGGTTTGGTTGGGTTTCGTTGGGTTTTGTTGGGTTTTGTTGGGTGGGTTTTGTTGGGTTTTGTTGGGTGGGTTTGGTTGAGGTTTGTTGGGTTTGTTGGGTGGGTTTGGTTGGGTTTTGTTGGGTTTTGTTGGGTGGGTTTTGTTGGGTTTTGTTGGGTGGGTTCTGTTAGGTTTTGTTGGGTGGGTTTGTTGGGTTTTGTTGGGTGGGTTTGGTTGGGTTTTGTTGGGTGGGTTTGGTTGGGTTTTGTTGGGTGGGTTTGGTTGGGTTTTGTTGGGTGGGTTTGGTTGGGTTTTGTTGGGTGGGTTTGGTTGGGTTTCGTTGGGTTTTGTTGGGTTTTGTTGGGTGGGTTTTGTTGGGTTTTGTTGGGTGGGTTTGGTTGGGTTTTGTTGGGTTTTGTTGGGTGGGTTTTGTTGGGTCTCGTTGGGTTTTGTTGGTTTTTGTTGGGTGGGTTTGGTTGGGTTTTGTTGGGTGGGTTTGGTTGTTTTTTGTTGGGTTTTGTTGGGTTTGTTTTGTTGGGTTTTGTTGGTTGGGTTTTGTTGGGTTTTGTTGGGTGGGTTTTGTTGGGTTTTGTTGGGTGGGTTTTGTTGGGTTTTGTTGGGTGGGTTTTGTTGGGTTTTGTTGGGTGGGTTTGGTTGGGTTTTGTTGGGTTTTGTTGGGTGGGTTTGGTTGGGTTTTGTTGGGTTTTGTTGGGTTTTGTTGGGTGGGTTTTGTTGGGTATTGTTGGGTGGGTTTGGTTGGGTTTTGTTGGGTTTTGTTGGGTGGGTTTTGTTGGGTTTTGTTGGGTGGGTTTGGTTGGGTTTTGTTGGGTGGATATTGTTGGGTTTTGTTGGGTAGGTTTGGTTGGGTTTTGTTGGGTGGGTTTTGTTGGGTTTTGTTGGGTGGGTTTGGTTGGGTTTTGTTGGGTGGGTTTGGTTGGGTTTTGTTGGGTGGGTTTGGTTGGGTTTTGTTGGGTGGGTTTGGTTGGGTTTGGTTGGGTTTTGTTGGGTTTTGTTGGGTGGGTTTGGTTGGGTTTTGTTGGGTGGGTTTGGTTGGGTTTTGTTGGGTTTGTTGGGTGGGTTTGGTTGGGGTTTGTTGGGTTTTGTTGGGTGGGTTTGGTTGGGTTTTGATGGGTGGGTTTGGTTGGGTTTTGTTGGGTTTGTTGGGTTGGTTTGGTTGGGTTTTGTTGGGTTTTGTTGGGTGGGTTTGGTTGGGTTTTGTTGGGTTTTGTTGGGTGGGTTTGGTTGGGTTTTGTTGGGTTTTGTTGGGTAGGTTTGGTTGGGTTTTGTTGGGTTTTGTTGGGTGGGTTTGGTTGGGTTTTGTTGGGTTTTGTTGGGTGGGTTTGGTTGGGTTTTGTTGGGTGGGTTTGGTTGGGTTATGTTGGGTTTTGTTGGGTGGGTTTGGTTGGGTTTTGTTGGGTTTTGTTGGGTGGGTTTGGTTGGGTTTTGTTGGGTGGGTTTGGTTGGGTTTTGTTGGGTTTTGTTGGGTGGGTTTGGTTGGGTTTTGTTGGGTTTTGTTGGGTGGGTTTGGTTGGGTTTTGTTGGGTTTTGTTGGGTGGGTTTTGTTGGGTTTTGTTGGGTTTTGTTGGGTTTTGTTGGGTGGGTTTTGTTGGGTTTTGTTGGGTGGGTTTGGTTGGGTTTTGTTGGGTTTTGTTGGGTGGGTTTGGTTGGGTTTTGTTGGGTAGGTTTGGTTGGGTTTTGTTGGGTGGGTTTTGTTGGGTTTTGTTGGGTGGGTTTTGGTGGGTTTTGTTGGGTTTCGTTGGGTTTTGTTGGGTTTTGTTGGGTGGGATTTGTTGGTTTTTGTTGGGTGGGTTTGGTTGGGTTTTGTTGGGTTTTGTTGGGTAGGTTTGGTTGGGTTTTGTTGGGTGGGTTTGGTTGGGTTTTGTTGGGTTTTGTTGGGTTTTGTTGGGTGGGTTTGGTTGGGTTTTGTTGGGTGGGTTTGGCTGGGGTTTGTTGGGTGGGTTTGGTTGGGTTTGTTGGGTTTGTTGGGGTTTGTTGGCTTTTGTTGGGTGGGTTTTCTTGGGTTTTGTTGGGTGGGTTTGGTTGGGATTTGTTGGGTTGGTTTGGTTGGGTTTGGTTGGGATTTGTTGGGCTTTGTTGGGTGGGTTTGGTTGGGTTTTGTCGGGTGGGTTTGGTTGGCTTTTGTTGGGTTTGGTTGGGTTGGGTTGGGTTACGTTGGGTTTTGTTGGATGGGTTTGTTCGGGTTGTGTTGGGTTTTGTTGGGTTTTGTTGGGTGGGTTTGGTTGGGTTTTGTTGGGTTTTGTTGGGTTTTGTTGGGTGGGTTTGGTTGGGTTTTGTTGGGTGGGTTTGGTTGGGTTTTGTTGGGTTTTGTTGGGTTGTTTTTTGTTGGGTTTTGTTGGGTGGGTTTGGTTGGGTTTTGTTGGGTGGGTTTCATTGGGTTTTGGTGGGTGTATTTGGTTGGGTTTGGTTGGGTTGTGCTGGGTTTTGTTGGGTGGGTTTGGTTGGGTTTTTGTTGGGTGGGTTTGGTTGGGTTTGGTTGGGTTTGGTTGGGTTTTGTTGGGTGGGTTTGGTTGGGTTTTGTTAGGTTTCGTTGGGTTTGGTTGGGTGTTGGGTTTTGTTGGGTGGGTTTGGTTGGGTTTTGTTGGGTTTGTTGGGTTTGGTTGGGTTTGTTGGGTGGGTTTGTTGGGTTTGTTGGGTTTGGTTGGGTTTGGGGGGGTGTGTTGGGTGGGTTTTTGTTGGGTGTGTTTGTTGGGTTGTTGGGTTTGTTGGGTGGGTTTGTTGGGTTTTGTTGGGTGGGTTTGTGGTTGGGTTTTGTTGGGTGGGTTTGGTTGGGTTTGTTGGGTTTGTTGGGTTTGTTGGTTTGTTGGGTTTTGTTGGGTGGGTTTGGTTGGGTTTGTTGTTGGGTGGGTTTGGTTGGGTTTTGTTGGGTTTTTTTTTGGGTGGGTTTGGTTGGGTTTTGTTGGGTTTTCTTTGATTGGGTTTGGTTGGGTTTTGTTGGGTGGGTTTTGTTGGGTTTTATTGGGTGGGTTTGGTTGGGTTTTGTTGGGTGGGTTTGTTGGGTTTTGTTGGGTGGGTTTTTTGGGGTTTTGTTGGGTGGGTTTGGTTGGGTTTTGTTGGGTTTTGTTGGGTGGGTTTGGTTGGGTTTTGTTGGGTGGGTTTGGTTGGGTTTTGTTGGGTGGGTTTGGTTGGGTTTTGTTGGGTTTTGTTGGGTGGGTTTGGTTGGGTTTTGTTGGGTGGGTTTGGTTGGGTTTTGTTGGGTGGGTTTGGTTGGGTTTTGTTGGGTTTTGTTGGGTGGGTTTGGTTGGGTTTTGTTGGGTTTTGTTGGGTGGGTTTTGTTGGGTTTTGTTGGGTGGGTTTGGTTGGGTTTTGTTGGGTTTTGTTGGGTTTTGTTGGGTTGGTTTTGTTGGGTTTTGTTGGGTGGGTTTGGTTGGGTTTTGTTGGGTGGGTTTGGTTGGGTTTTGTTGGGTGGGTTTGGTTGGGTTTTGTTGGGTTTTGTTGGGTTGGGTTGGTTGGATTTTGTTGGGATTTGTTGGATGGGTTTGGTTGAGGTTTGTTGGGATTGTTTTTTCGTGGGTTTGGTTTGGTTTTGTTGGGTGGGTTTGGTTGGGTTTTGTTGGGTTTTGTTGGGTTTTGTTGGGTTTTGTTGGGTTTTGTTGGGTGGGTTTGGTTGGGTTTTGTTGGGTGGGTTTGGTTGGGTTTTGTTGGGTTTTGTTGGGTGGGTTTGGTTGGGTTTTGTTGGGTGGGTTTGGTTGGGTTTCGTTGGGTTTTGTTGGGTGGGTTTGGTTGGGTTTTGTTGGCTGGATTTGGTTGGGTTTTGTTGGGTTTTGTTGGGTGGTTTGGTTGGGTTTTGTTGGGTTGGTTTGGTTGGGATTTGTTGGGTGGGTTTGGTTTGGTTTTGTTGGGTTTTGTTGGGTGGGTTTGGTTGGGTTTTGTTGGCTGGGTTTCGTTGGGTTTTGTTGGGTGGGTTTGGTTGGGTTGTGTTGGGTTTTGTTGGGTGGGTTTGGTTGGGTTTTGTTGGGTTTTTGTTGGTGGGTTTGTTGGGTTTTGTTGGGTGGGTTTGGTTGGGTTTTGTTGGGTGGGTTTGGTTGGGTTTGTTGGGGTTTGGGTTGGGTTTTGTTGGGTTTTTTGGGTTTGGTTGGGTTTGTTGGGTGGGTTTGGTTGGGTGGGTTTGTTGGGTTTTGTTGGGTTTTGTTGGGTGGGTTTGTTGGGTTTTGTTGGGTGGGTTTGGTTGGGTTTAGTTGGGTTTTGTTGGGTTTGTTGGGTGGGTTTCGTTGGGTTTTGTTGGGTGGGTTCGGTTGGGTTTTGTTGGGTGGGTTTGGTTGGGTTTTGTTGGGTGGGTTTGGTTGGGTTTTGTTGGGTGGTTTTGGTTGGGTTTTGTTGGGTGGGTTTGGTTGGGTTTTGTTGGGTGGGTTTGGTTGGGGTTTGTTTCCGTTTTGTTGGGTGGGTTTGGTTGGGTTTTGTTGGGTTTTGTTGGGTGGGTTTGGTTGGGTTTTGTTGGGTGGGTTTGGTTGGGTTTTGTTGGGTGGGTTTGGTTGGGATTTGTTGGGTTTTGTTGGGTGGGTTTGGTTGGGTTTTGTTGGGTTTTGTTGGGTGGGTTTGGTTGGGTTTGTTGCGCTTTCTTGGGTGGGTTTGGTTGGGTTTGTTGGGTGGGTTTGGTTGGGTTTTGTTGGGTTTTGTTGGGTTTTGTTGGTTTGGTTGGGTTTTGTTGGGTTTTGTTGGGTGGGTTTGGTTGGGTTTTGTTGGGTGGGTTTGGTTGGGTTTTGTTGGGTGGGTTTGGTTGGGTTTTGTTGGGTGGGTTTGGTTGGGTTTTGCTGGATGGGTTTGGTTGGGTGGGTTTTGTTGGGTTTTGTTGGGTTTTGTGGGGTGGGTTTGGTTGGGTTTTGTTGGGTGGGTTTCGTTGGGTTTTGTTGGGTGGGTTTGGTTGGGTTTTGTTGGGTTTTGTTGGGTTGGTTTGGTTGAGTATTGTTGGGTTTTGTTGGGTGGATTTTATTGGGGTTTGTTGGGTGGGTTTAGTTGGGTTTTGTTGGGTTTTGTTGGGTGGGTTTGGTTGGGTTTTGTTGGGTTTTGTTGGGTGGGTTTGGTTGGGTTTTGTTGGCTGGGTTTCGTTGCTTTTTGTTGGGTTGGTTTAGTTGGGTTTTGTTGGGTGGGTTTCGTTGGGTTTTGTTGGGTTTTGTTGGGTGTGTTTCGTTGGATTTTGTTTGGTTTTGTTGGGTGGGTTTGGTTGGGGTTTGTTGGGTTTTGTTTGGTGGGTTTGGTTGGGTTTTGTTGGGTGGGTTTGGTTGGGTTTAGTTGGGTTTTGTTGGGTGGGATTAGGGTTTTGTTGGGTGGGTTCTCCTTGGGTTTGTTGGGTTTTGTTGGGTGGGTTTGGTTGGGTGGGTTTGTTTGGGTTTTGTTGGGTGGGTTTGGTTGGGTTTTGTTGGGTTTTGTTGGGTGGGTTTGGTTGGGTTTTGTTGGGTTTTGTTGGGTGGGTTTGGTTGGGTTTTGTTGGGTAGGTTTGGTTGGGTTTGGTTGGGTTTGTTGGGTGGGTTTCGTTGGTTTTGTTGGGTTTGGGTGGGTTTCATTGGGTTTGGTTGGGTTTCGTTGGGCTTTTTTGGGTGGGTTTGGTTGGGTTTTATTGGGTGGGTTTGGTTGGGTTACGTTGGGTTTTTTTGGGTGGGTTTGGTTGGGTGGGTTTGGTTGGTTTGTGGGTTTTGTTGGGTGGTTGGGTTGGTTGGGTTTTGTTGGGTGGGTTTGGTTGGGTTTTGTTGGGTGGGTTTGGTTGGGTTTTGTTGGGTGGGTTTGGTTGGGTTTTGTTGGGTTTTGTTGGGTGGGTTTGGTTGGGTTTTGTTGGGTAGGTTTGGTTGGGTTTTGTTGGGTTTTTTGGGTGGGTTTGGTTGGGTTTTGTTGGGTGGGTTTGGTTGAGGTTTGTTGGGTTTGTTGGGTGGGTTTGGTTGGGTTTTGTTGGGTGGGTTTGGTTGGGTGTTGTTGGGTTTTGTTGGGTTTGGTTGGGTTTTGTTGGGTGGGTTTTGTTGGGTGGGTTTGGTTGGGTTTTGTTGGGTGGGTTTGGTTGGGTTTTGGTGGGTTTTGTTGGGTTTTGTTGGGTGGGTTTGGTTGGGTTTTGTTGGGTGGGTTTGGTTGGGTTTCGTTGGGTTTTGTTGGGTGGGTTTGGTTGGGTTTCGTTGGGTTTTGTTGGGTTTTGTTGGGTGGGTTTTGTTGGGTTTTGTTTGTTTGGGTTTGGTTGGGTTTGGTTGGGGTTTGTTGGGTTTTGTTGGGTGGGTTTGGTTGGGTTTTGTTGGGTGGGTTTGGTTGGGGTTTGTTGGGTGGGTTTGGTTGGGTTTTGTTGGGTAGGTTTTGTTGGGTTTTGTTGGGTTTTGTTTGGTTGGGTTTTGTTGGGTGGGTTTGGTTGGGTTTTGTTGGGTTTTGTTGGGTGGGTTTGGTTGGGTTTTGTTGGGTTTTGTTGGGTGGGTTTGGTTGGGTTTTGTTGGGTTTTGTTGGGTGGGTTTTGGTGGGTTTCGTTGGGTTTTGTTGGGTTTTGTTGGGTGGGATTTGTTGGTTTTTGTTGGGTGGGTTTGGTTGGGTTTTGTTGGGTAGGTTTGGTTGGGTTTTGTTGGGTAGGTTTGGTTGGGTTTTGTTGGGTGGGTTTCGTTGGGTTTCGTTGGGTTTTGTTGGGTGGGTTTTGTTGGGTTTTGTTGGGTGGGTTTGGTTGGGGTTTGTTGGGTTTTGTTGGGTGGATATTGTTGGGTTTTGTTGGGTTTTGTTGGGTGGGTTTTGGTGGGTTTTGTTGGGTTTTGTTGGGTTTTGTTGGGTGGGTTTGGTTGGGTTTTGTTGGGTGGGTTTGGTTGGGGTTTGTTGGGTTTTGTTGGGTGGGTTTTGTTGGGTTTTGTTGGGTGGGTTTGGTTGGGTTTTGTTGGGTGGGTTTGGTTGGGTTTTGTTGGGTGGGTTTGGTTGGGGTTTGTTGGGTTTTGTTGGGTGGGTTTTGTTGGGTTTTGTTGGGTGGGTTTGGTTGGGTTTTGTTGCGTGGGTTTGGTTTGGGTTTGTTGGGTTTTGTTGGGTGGATATTGTTGGGTTTTGTTGGGTAGGTTTGGTTGGGTTTTGTTGGGTGGGTTTTGTTGGGTTTTGTTGGGTTTTGTTGGGTGGGTTTGGTTGGGTTTTGTTGGGTGGGTTTGGTTGGGTTTTGTTGGGTGGGTTTGGTTGGGTTTTGTTGGGTTTTGTTGGGTTTTGTTGGGTGGGTTTGGTTGGGTTTTGTTGGGTGGGTTTGGTTGGGTTTTGTTGGGTGGGTTTGGTTGGGTTTTGTTGGGTTTTGTTGGGTGGGTTTGGTTGGGTTTTGTTGGGTGGGTTTGGTTGGGTTTTGTTGGGTTTTGTTGGGTGGGTTTGGTTGGGTTTTGTTGGGTTTTGTTGGGTAGGTTTAGTTGGGTTTTGTTGGGTTTTGTTGGGTTTTGTTGGGTAGGTTTGGTTGGGTTTTGTTGGGTGGGTTTGGTTGGGTTTTGTTGGGTTTTGTTGGGTGGATATTGTTGGGTTTTGTTGGGTAGGTTTGGTTGGGTTTTGTTGGGTGGGTTTTGTTGGGTTTTGTTGGGTGGGTTTGGTTGGGGTTTGTTGGGTTTTGTTGGGTGGATATTGTTGGGTTTTGTTGGGTGGGTTTGGTTGGGTTTTGTTGGGTGGGTTTGGTTGGGTTTCGTTGGCTTTTGTTGGGTTTTGTTGGGATTTGTTTGTTGGTTTTGTTGGGTAGGTTTGGTTGGGTTGTGTTGGGTTTTGTTGGGTGGGTTTGGTTGGGTTTTGTTGGGTGGGTTTGGTTGGGTTTTGTTGGGTGGGTTTTTGTTGGGTTTTGTTGGGTGGGTTTGGTTGGGTTTTGTTGGGTGGGTTTGGTTGGGTTTTGTTGGGATTTGTTGGGCGGGCTTGGTTGGGTTTTGTTAAGTGGGTTTGGTTGGGTTTTTGTTGGGTTTTGTTGGGATTTGTTGGGTTTTGTTGGGTTGGTTTGGTCGGGTTTTGTTGGGTTTTGTTGGGTGGGTTTGGTTGGGTTTTGTTGGGTGGGTTTGGTTGTGGTTTGTTGGGTTTTGTTGGGTGGGTTTGGTTGGGTTTTGTTGGGTGGGTTTGGTTGGGTGGGTTTGGTTGGGTTTTGTTGGGTGGGTTTGGTTGGGTTTTGTTGGGTTTTGTTGGGTTTTGTTGGGTGGGTTTTGTTTGGTTTTGTTGGGTGGGTTTGATTGGGGTTTGTTGGGTTTTGTTGGGATTTGTCGGGTGGGTTTGGTTGGGTGGGTTTGTTTGGATTTTGTTGGGTGGGTTTGGTTGGGTTTGGTTGGGTTTTGTTGGGTTTGGTTGGGTGGGTTTGCTTAGGTTTTGTTGGGTGGGTTTGGTTGGGTTTTGTTGGGTGGGTTTTGTTGAGGTTTGTTGGGTCGGTTTCGTTGGGTTTGGTTGGTTGGGTTTGGTTGGGTATTGTTGGGTGGGTTTGGTTGGGGTTTGTTGGGTTTGTTGGGTGGGTTTCGTTGGATTTTGTTGGGTGGGTTTGGTTGGGTTTTGTTGGGTGGGTTTGGTTGGGTTTTGTTGGGTGGGTTTGGTTGGGTTTTGTTGGGTTTTGTTGGGTTTGGTTGGGATTTGTTGGGTGGGTTTGGTTGGGTTTTGTTGGGTGGGTTTGGTTGGGGTTTGTTGGGTTTGTTGGGTGGGTTTGGTTGGGTTTGTTGGGTTTTGTTGGGTTTTGTTGGGTGGGTTTGTTGGGTTTTGTTGGGTGGGTTTGTTGGGTTGGGTGGGTTTGGTTGGGTTTGTTGGGTGGGTTTGGTTGGTTTGGTTGGGTTTGGTTGGGTTGGTTTGGTTGGGTTTGGTTGGGTTTTGTTGGGTTTGGGTTTGTTGGGGTTTGTTGGGTTTGTTGGGTGGGTTTCGTTGGGTATGGTTGGGTGGGTTTGGTTGTTTTTTGTTGGGTGGGTTTGGTTGGGTGTTGTTGGGCATTGTTGGGTGGGTTTGGTTGGGTTTTGTTGGGTGGGTTGGGTGGGTTTCGTTGGGTTTTGTTGGGTTTGGTTGAGGTTTGTTAGGTTTGTTGGGTGGGTTTGCTTGGGTTTTGTTGGGTGGGTTTGGTTTTGTTGGGTGGGTTTGGTTGGGTTTGTTGGGTGGGTTTGGTTGGGTTTTGTTGGGTGGGTTTGGTTGGGTTTGTTGGGTTTTGTTGGGTGGGTTTGGTTGGGTTTTGTTGGGTGGGTTTGGTTGGGTTTGTTGGGTTTTGTTGGGTGGGTTTGGTTGGGTTTGTTGGGTTTGTTGGGTTTGTTGGGTTGGGTTTGGTTGGGTTTTGCTGGGTGGGTTTGGTTGGGTTTTGTTGGGTGGTTTCCTTGGTTTTTGTTGGGTTTCGTTGGGTTTTTTGGGGTTTTGTTGGGTGGGTTTGGTTGGGTTTTGTTGGGTTTTGTTGGGTGGGTTTGGTTGGGTTTTGTTGGGTTTGTTGGGTGGGTTTCGTTGGGTTTGGTTGGGTTTTGTTGGGTGGGTTTGGTTGGGTTTTGTTGGGTGGGTTTTGTTGGGTGGGTTTTGTTGGGTTTTGTTGGGTTTTGTTGGGTGGGTTTGGTTGGGTTTTGTTGGGTGGGTTTGGTTAAGTTTGGTTGGGTTTTGTTGGGTTGGTTTGGTTGGGTTTTGTTGGGTGGGTTTGGTTGGGTTTTGTTGGGTGGGTTTGGTTGGGTTTGGTTGGGATTTGTTGGGTGGGTTTGGTTGGGTTTTGTTGGGTAGGTTTGGTTGGGTTTTGTTGGGTTTGTTGGGTGGGTTTGGTTGGGTTTTGTTGGGTTGATTTGTTGGGTGGGTTTGGTTGGGTTTTGTTGGGTGGGTTTGGTTGGGTTTTGTTGGGTTTTGTTGGGTGGGTTTGGTTGGGTTTTGTTGGGTTTTGTTGGGTGGGTTGGTTTGTTTGTTTTGTTGGGTTTTGTTGGTTTTGTTGGGTTTGTTGGGTGGGTTTGGTTGGGTTTTGTTGGGTTTTTGGTTGGGTTTTGTTGGGTGGGTTTGGTTGGGTTTATTGGGTTTTGTTGGGTGGATTTGGTTGGGTTTTGTTAGGTGGGTTAGGTTCGGTTTTGTTGGGTTTTCTTGGGTGGGTTTGGTTGGGTTTGGTTGGGTTTTGTTGGGTGATACGGTGAGGTTTGTTGGGTTTGTTGGGTGGGTTTCGTTGGGTTTTGTTGGGTGAGTTTGGCTGGGTTTTGTTGGGTGGGTTTGATTGGGGTCTGTTGGGTTTTGTTTGGTGGGCTTTGTTGGGTATTGTTGGGTGGGTTTGGTTGGGTTTGTTGGGTGGGTTTTGTTGGGTTTTGTTGGGTGGGTTTGGTTGGGTTTGTTGGGTTTGTTGGGGGTTTGTTGGGATTTGTTGGATGGGTTTGGTTGGGTTTTGTTGGGTTTTGTTGGGTGGGTTTGGTTGGGTTTTGTTGGGTAGGTTCCGTTGGGTTTGGTTGGGTTTTGTTGGGTTTAGTTGGGTTTTGTTGGGTGCGTTTTGTTGGGTTTTGTTGGGTGGGTTTCGTTGGGTTTTGTTGGGTTTTGTTGGGTGGGTCTTGTTGGGTTTTGTTGGGTTTTGTTGGGTTTTGTTGGGTGGGTTTGGTTGGGTTTTTGTTGGAATTTGTTGGGTGGGTTTGGTTGGGTTTTGTTGGGTGGGGTTGGTTGGGTTTTGTTGGCTGGGTTTGGTTGGGTTTTTTGGGGGTTTGTTGGGTGGGTTTGGTTGGGTTTCGTTGGGTTGGTTTAGTTGGGTTTTGTTGGGTGGGTTTGGTTGGGTTTTGTTGGGTGGGTTTCGTTGGGTTTTGTTGGGTGGGTTTTGTTGGGTTTGTTGGGTGGGTTTGGTTGGGTTTTGTTGGGTGGGTTTGGTTGGGTTTTGTTGGGTTTGGTTGGGTTTGGTTGGGTTTTGTTGGGTTTTGTTGGGTGGGTCTGGTTGGGTTTTGTTGGGTGGGATTGGTTGGGTTTTGTTGGGTGGTTTTGTTGGGTTGGTTTTGTTGGATGGGTTTGGTTGGGTTTTGTTGGGCTTTGTTGGGGGGGTTTGGTGGGGTTTTGTTGGGTTTTGTTGGGTTTGGTTGGTTGGGTTTTGTTGGGTGGGTTTGGTTGGGTTTTGTTGGGTTTGTTGGGTGGGTTTGTTGGGTTTGTTGGGTTTGTTGGGTTTTGTTGGGTTTGGTTGGGTTGTGTTGGGTTTTGTTGGTTGGGTCTTGTTGGGTTTTGTTGGGTTTTGTTGGGTGGGTTTGGTTGGGTTTTGTTGGGTGGGTTTGGTTGGGTTTTGTTGGGTTTTGTTGGAGTTTGGTTGGGTTTTGTTGGGTTGGTTTGGTTGGGTTTCGTTGGGTTTTGTTGGGTTTTGTTAAGTGAGTTTTGTTGGGTGTTGTTGGTTGGGTTTTGTTGGGTGGATATTGTTGGGTTTTGTTGGGTAGGTTTTGTTGGGTTTTGTTGGGTTTTGTTGGGTGGGTTTTGTTGGGTTTTGTTGGGTGGGTTTGGTTGGGTTTTGTTGGGTGGGTTTGGTTGGGTTTTGTTGGGTTTTGTTGGGTGGGTTTTGGTGGGTTCTGTTGGGTGGGTTTGGTTGGGTTTTGTTGGGTGGGATTTGTTGGTTTTTGTTGGGTGGGTTTGTTTGGGTTTTGTTGGGTTTTGTTGGGTTTTGTTGGGTGGGTTTTGTTGGGTTTTGTTGGGTGGGTTTGGTTGGGTTTTGTTGGGTTTTGTTGGGTGGATATCGTTGGGTTTTGTTGGGTTTTGTTGGGTGGGTTTTGGTGGGTTTCGTTGGGTTTTGTTGGGTTTTGTTGGGTGGGTTTGTTGGGTTTTGTTGGGTGGGTTTGGTTGGGTTTTGTTGGGTGGGTTTGGTTGGGTTTTGTTGGGTAGGTTTGGTTGGGTTTTGTTGGGTGGGTTTCGTTGGGTTTCGTTGGGTAGGTTTGGTTGGGTTTTGTTGGGTTTTTGGGTGGGTTTGGTTGGGTTTTGTTGGATGGGTTTGGTTAAGGTTTGTTGGGTTTGTTGGGTGTTGTTGGTTGGGTTTTGTTGGGTGGATATTGTTGGTTTTTGTTGGGTTTTGTTGGGTGGGTTTGGTTGGGTTTTGTTGGGTGGGTTTGGTTGGGTTTTGTTGGGTGGGTTTGGTTGGGTTTTGTTGGGTTTTGTTGGGTGGGTTTGGTTGGGTTTTGTTGGGTTTTGTTGGGTGGGATTTGTTGGGTTTTGTTGGGTGGGTTTGGTTGGGTTTTGTTGGGTTTTGTTGGGTGGGTTTGGTTGGGTTTTGTTGGGTTGGTTGGGTTTTGTTGGGTGGGTTTGGTTGGGTTTTGTTGGGTGGGTTTGGTTGGGTTATGTTGGGTTTTGTTGGGTGGGTTTGGTTGGGTTTTGTTGGGTGGGTTTGGTTGGGTTTGGTTGGGTTTTGTTGGGTTTGTTGGGTTTGTTCGTTGGGTTTGGTTGGGTTTTGTTGGGTGGGTTTGGTTGGGTTTGTTGGGTTTTGTTGGGTTTGGTGGGTTTGTTGGGTGGTTTGTTGGGTTTGTTGGTTGGGTTTGTTGGGTGGGTTTGTTGGGTATGTTTGGTTGGGGTTTGTTGGGTTTGGTTTGGGTTTGTTGGGTTTTGTTGGGTGGATATTGTTGGGTTTTGTTGGGTTGGTTTGGTTGGGTTTTGTTGGGTGGGTTTGGTTGAGTTTCGTTGGGTTTTGTTGGGTTTTGTTGGGTGGGTTTTGTTGGGTTTTGTTGGGTGGGTTTGGTTGGGTTTTGTTGGGTGGGTTTGGTTGGGGTTTGTTGGGTTTTGTTGGGTGGGTTTGGTTGGGTTTTGTTGGGTGGGTTTGGTTGGGGTTTGTTGGGTGGGTTTGGTTGGGTTTTGTTGGGTTTGGTTGGGTTGGTTTTGGTTGGGTTTTGTTGGGTTTTGTTGGGTGGGTTTGGTTGGGTTTTGTTGGGTTTTGTTGGGTGGGTTTGGTTGGGTTTTGTTTGGGTTTGTTGAGTGGGTTTGTTGGGTTTGTTGGGTTTGTTGGGTTTGTTTGGGTTTGTTGGGTGGGTTTGGTTGGGTTTTGTTGGGTTTTGTTGGGTGGGTTTGGTTGGGTTTTGTTGGGTTTTGTTGGGTGGGATTTGTTGGTTTTTGTTGGGTGGGTTTGGTTGGGTTTTGTTGGGTTTTGTTGGGTAGGTTTGGTTGGGTTTTGTTGGGTGGGTTTGTTGGGTAGGTTTGTTGGGTTTTGTTGGGTGGTTTTGGTTGGGTTTTGCTTGGTGGGTTTGGTTGAGTTTTGTTGGGTTTTGTTAGGTGCGTTTGGTTGGGTTTTGTTGGGATTTATTGGGTGGGTTTGGTTGGGTTTTGTTGGGTTTTGTTGGGTGGGTTTGGTTGGGTTTTGTTGGGTTTTGTTGGGTGGGTTTGGTTGGGTTTTGTTGGGTTTTGTTGGGTGGGTTTGGTTGGGTTTTGTTGGGTGGGTTTGGTTGGGTTTTGTTGGGTTTTGTTGGTTGGTTTGGTTGGGTTTTGTTGGGTTTTGTTGGGTGGGTTTTGTTGGGTTTTGTTGGGTGGGTTTGGTTGGGTTTTGTTGGGTTTTGTTGGGTGGATATTGTTGGGTTTTGTTGGGTAGGTTTGGTTGGGTTTTGTTGGGTGGGTTTTGTTGGGTTTTGTTGGGTTTTGTTGGGTTTTGTTGGGTGGGTTTGGTTGGGTTTTGTTGGGTGGGTTTGGTTGGGTTTCGTTGGGTTTTGTTGGGTGGGTTTTGGTGGGTTTGGTTGGGTTTTGTTGGGTGGGATTTGTTGGGTTTTGTTGGGTGGTTTTTGGGGGGTTTTGTTGGGTATTGTTGGGTGTTGTTGGGTGGGTTTGGTTGGGGTTTGTTTGGTGGGTTTGGCTGGGTTTTGTTGGGTTTGTAGGGTGGGTTCGTTGGGTTTGGTTGGGTTTTGTTGGGTGGGTTTGGTTGGGTTTTGTTGGGTGGGTTTGGTTGGGTTTTGTTGGGTATTGTTGGGTGGGTTCGGTTGGGGTTTGTTGGGTGGGTTTGGTTGGGTTTTGTTGGGTTTTGTTGGGTGGGTTTGGTTGGGTTTTGTTGGGTGGGTTTGGTTGGTTTTGTTGGGTGGGTTTGGTTGGGTTTTGTTGGGTGGGTTTGG
Source organism: Holothuria scabra (assembly GCA_037179385.1). Taxonomy (NCBI): domain Eukaryota; kingdom Metazoa; phylum Echinodermata; class Holothuroidea; order Aspidochirotida; family Holothuriidae; genus Holothuria; species Holothuria scabra. The sequence goes on along the minus strand of CM074193.1, from coordinate 13,446,334 downwards.
TTGGGTTTTGTTGGGTTTTGTTGGGTGGGTTTGGTTGGGTTTTGTTGGGTTTTGTTGGGTTTTGTTGGGTGGGATTTGTTGGTTTTTGTTGGGTGGGTTTGGTTGGGTTTTGTTGGGTAGGTTTGGTTGGGTTTTGTTGGGTGGGTTTGTTGGGTTTTGTTGGGTTTTGTTGGGTTTTGTTGGGTTTTGTTGGGTTTGGTTGGGTTTTGTTGGGTGGGTGTCGTTGGGTTTTGTTGGGTATTGTTGGGTGGGTTTGGTTGGAATTTGTTGGGTTTTGTTGGGTGGGTTTGGTTGGGATTTGTTGGGTTTTGTTGAGTGGGTTTTGTTTTGTTTTGTTGGGTTTTGTTGGGTTTGTTGGGTTTTGTTGGGTGGGTTTGGTTGGGTTTTGTTGGGTGGGTTTCGTTAGGTTTTGTTGGGTGGGTTTAGTTGGGTTTTGTTGGGTTTTGTTGGGTGGGTTTGGTTGGGATTTGTTGGGTTTTGTTGGGTGGGTTTGGTTGGATTTGGTTGGGTGGGTTTTGTTGGTTAGATTTTGTTGGGTTTTGTTGGGTGGGTTTGTTGGGTTTTGTTGGGTGTTTTTGATTGGGTTTTGCTGGGTAGGTTTGGTTGAGTTTTGTTGGTTGGGTTTGGTTGGGTTTTGTTGGGTTTTATTGGTTGGGTTTGGTTGGGTTTTGTTTGGTTTTGTTGGGTGGGTTTCGTTCGGTTTCGTTGGGTTTCGTTGGGCGGGTTTTGTTGGGTTTTGTTGGGTGGGTTTGGTTTTGGTTTGTTGGGTGGGTTTGGTTGAGTTTTGTTGGGTTTTGTTGGGTTTTGTTGGGTGGGTTTCATTGGGTTTTGTTGGGTTTCGTTGGGTTGTGTTGGGTTTTGTTGGGTTTGTTTGGTTGGGTTTGATGGGTTTTGTTGGGTGGGTTTGGTTGGGTTTTGTTGGGTGGGTTTGGTTGGGTTGTATTTGGTTTTGTTGGGTGCTTTTGGTAAGGTTTTGTTGGGTGGATTTGGTTGGGTTTTGTTGGGTTTTGTTGGATGGGTTTTTGGGGTTTTGTTTGGTAGGTTTTGTTGGGTTTTGTTGGGTGGGTTTGGTTGGGTTTTGTTGGGTGGGTTTGGTTGGGTTCTATTGGGTTTTGTTGGGTGGGTTTGGTTAAGTTTTGTTGGGTGGGTTTGGATGGGTTTTGTTGGGTGGGTTTGGTTGGGTTTTGTTGGGTGGGTTTGGTTGGGTTTGATTGGGTGTTGTTGGGTTTCGTTGGGTTTTGTTGGGTGGGTTTGGTTGAGGTTTGTTGGGTTTGTTGGGTGGGTTTGGTTGGGTTTTGTTGGGTTTTGTTGTTTGGGTTTGGTTGGGTTTTGTTGGGTGGGTTTGGTTGGGGTTTATTGGGTTTTGTTGGGTTTTGTTGGGTGGGTTTTGTTGGGTTTTGTTGGGTAGGTTTGGTTGGGTTTTGTTGGGTGGGTTTGGTTGGGTTTTGTTGGGTTTTGTTGGGTTTTGTTGGGTGGGTTTGGTTGGGTTTTGTTGGGTGGGTTTGGTTGGGTTTTGTTGGGTTTTGTTGGGTGGGTTTGGTTAAGTTTTGTTGGGTGGGTTTGGATGGGTTTTGTTGGGTTTTGTTGGGTTGGTTTGGTTGGGTTTTGTTGGGTTTTGTTGGGTGGGTTCCGTTGGGTTTCGTTGGGTTTTGTTGGGTTTTGTTGGGTTTGTTGGGTGGGTTTTGTTGGGTTTTGTTGGGTGGGTTTGGTTGGGTTTTGTTGGGTTTTGTTGGGTTTTGTTGGGTGGGTTTTGTTGGGTTTTGTTGGGTGGGTTTGGGTGGGTTTCGTTGGGTGTTGTTGGGTGTCTGTGGTTGGGTTTTGTTGGTTGGGTTTGGTTGGTTTTTTGGGGGGTTTTGTTGGGTGGGTTTGGTTGGGTTTTGTTTGGTGGGTTTGTTGGGTTTTGTTTAATGGGTTTGGTTGTATTTTGTTGGGTGGGTTTCGTTGGGTGGGTTTGGTTGGATTTTGTTGGGTATTGTTGGGTGGGTTTGGTTGGGGTTTGTTGGGTTTGTTGGGTGGGTTTGGTTGGGTTTTGTTGGGTGGGTTTGGTTGGGTGGGTTTTTTGGGTTTTGTTGGGTTTTGTTGGGTGGGTTTGGTTGGGTTTTGTTGGGTAGGTTTGATTGGGTTTTGGTGGGCTGATTCGGTTGGGTTTCGTTGGGTTTTGTTGGGTGGGTTTGGTTGGGTTTTGTTGGGTGGGTTTGGTTGGGTTTGGTTGGGTGGGATTAGTTGGGTTTTGCTGGGTTTTGTTTGGTTGGGTTTGTTGGGTTTGTTGGGTTGTTGGGTTTCGTTGGGTGGGTTTGGTTGGGTATTGTTGGGTTTTGTTGGGTGGGTTTTGGTTGAGTTTTGTTGGGTGGGTTTGGTTGGGTTTTGTTGGGTTTTGTTGGGTTTTGTTGGGTGGGTTTGGTTGGGTTTTGTTGGGTGGGTTTGGTTTGGGTTTGTTGGGTTTTGTTGGGTGGATATTGTTGGGTTTTGTTGGGTAGGTTTGGTTGGGTTTTGTTGGGTTTTGTTGGGTGGGTTTTGGTGGGTTTCGTTGGGTTTTGTTGGGTTTTGTTGGGTGGGTTTTGTTGTTTTTTGTTGGGTGGGTTTTGTTGGGTTTTGTTGGGTGGGTTTGGTTGGGTTTTGTTGGGTGGGTTTGTTGGGTTTTGTTGGGTGGGTTTGGTTGGGTTTTGTTGGGTGGGTTTGGTTGGGTTTTGTTGGGTGGGTTTGGTTGGGTTTTGTTGGGCTTTGTTGCGTTTTGTTGGGTGGGTTTTGTTGGGTTTTGTTGGGTGGGTTTGGTTGGGTTTTGTTGGGTTTTGTTGGGTGGGTTTGGTTGGGTTTTGTTGGGTTTTGTTGGGTGGGTTTGGTTGGGTTTGGTTGGGTTTTGTTGGGTTTGTTGGGTGGGTTTGGTTGGGTTTTGTTGGGTTTTGTTGGGTTTCGTTGGGCTTTGTTGGGTGGGTTTGGTTGGGTTTTGTTGGGTGGGTTTGGTTGGGTTTAGTTGGGTTTTGTTGGGTGGGTTTGGTTGGGTTTTGTTGGGTGTGTTTGGTTGGGTTTTGTTGGGTGGGTTTGGTTTGGTTTGTTGGGTGGGTTTGGTTGGGTTTTGTTGGGTTTTGTTGGGTGGGTTTGGTTGGGTTTTGTTGGGTGGGTTTGGTTGGGTTTTGTTGGGTGGGTTTGGTTGGGTTTTGTTGGGTGGGTTTGGTTGGGTTTTGTTGGGTTTTGTTGGGTAGGTTTGGTTGGGTTTTGTTGGGTTTTGTTGTTTGGGTTTGGTTGGGTTTTGTTGGGTGGGTTTGGTTGGGGTTTGTTGGGTTTTGTTGGGTTTTGTTGCTTGGGTTTTGTTGGGTTTTGTTGGGTAGGTTTGGTTGGGTTTTGTTGGGTAGGTTTGGTTGGGTTTTGTTGGGTGGATATTGTTGGGTTTTGTTGGGTAGGTTTGGTTGGGTTTTGTTGGGTGGGTTTTGTTGGGTTTTGTTGGGTGGGTTTGGTTGGGTTTTGTTGGGTGGGTTTGGTTGGGTTTTGTTGGGTGGGTTTGGTTGAGTTTTGTTGGGTGGGTTTGGTTGGGGTTTGTTGGGTTTTGTTGGGTTTTGTTGGGTGGGATTTGTTGGTTTTTGTTGGGTGGGTTTGGTTGGGTTTTGTTGGGTTTTGTTGGGTAGGTTTGGTTGGGTTTTGTTGGGTTTTGTTGGGTGGGTTTGGTTGGGTTTTGTTGGGTGGGTTTGGTTGGGTTTTGTTGGGTTTTGTTGGTTTGGTTGGGTTTTGTTGGGTTTTGTTGGGTGGGTTTGGTTGGGTTTTGTTGGGTTCTGTTGGGTTTGGTTGGGTTTTGTTGGGTGGGTTTGTTTGGAATTTGTTGGCTGGGTTTTGTTGAGTTTTGTTGGATGGGTTTGGTGGGATTTGTTGGCTGGGTTTGGTTGGGTTTTGTTGGGTGGGTTTGGTTGGGTTTTGTTGGGTCTTGTTGGGTGGGTTTTGTTGGGTGGGTTGGGTTGGGTTTTGTTGGGTGGGTTTGGTTGGGTTTTGTTGGGTTTTGTTGGGTGGGTTTTGTTGGGTTTTGTTGGGTGGGTTTGGTTGGGTTTTGTTGGGTTTTGTTGGGTTTGGTTGGGTTTGGTTGGGTGGGTTTGGTTGGGTTATGTTGGGTTTGTTGGGTTTGGTTGGGTTTTGTTGGGTGGGTTTGGTTGGGTTTTGTTCGGTTTTGTTGGGTGGGTTTGGTTGGGTTTTGTTGGGTGGGTTTGGTTGGGTGGGTTTTGTTGGGTTTTGTTGGGTGGGTTTGGTTGGGTTTTGTTGGGTTTTGTTGGTTGGGTTTTAATGGGTGGGTTTGGCTGGGTTTTGTTGGGTGGGTTTGGCTGGGTTATGTTGGGTTTGTTGGGTTTTGTTGGGTGGGTTTTGGTTGGGTTTTGGTTGGGTTTGTTGGGTTTTGTTCGGAGGGTTTGGTTGTTATTTGTTGGGTTTTGTTGGGTGGGTTTGGTTGGGTTTTGTTGGGTGGATATTGTTCAGTTTTGTTGGGTAGGTTTGGTTGGGTTCTGTTGAGCTTTGTTGGGTTTTGTTTGCTGGGTTTTGGTGGGTTTCGTTGGGTTTTGTTGGGTTTTGTTGGGTTTTGTTGGGTGGGTTTGGTTGGGTTTTGTTGGGTTTTGTTGGGTGGGTTTGGTTGGGTTTTGTTGGGTGGGTTTGGTTGGGTTTTGTTGGGTTTTGTTGGGTGGGTTTGGTTGGGTTTCGTTGGGTTTTGTTGGGTTTTGTTGGGTTTTGTTGGGTTTGTTGGGTGGGTTTTGTTGGGTGGGTTTGGATGGGTTTTGTTGGGTTTTGTTGGGTTGGTTTGGTTGGGTTTTGTTGGGTGGGTTCCGTTGGGTTTCGTTGGGTTTGGTTGGGTTTTGTTGGGTTTTGTTGGGTTTTGTTGGGTTTGTTGGGTGGGTTTGGTTGGGTTTTGTTGGGTGGGTTTGGTTGGGTTTGTTGGGTTTTGTTGGGTGGATATTGTTGGGTTTTGTTGGGTAGGTTTGGTTGGGTTTTGTTGGGTTTTGTTGGGTGGGTTTTGTTGGGTTTTGTTGGGTTTTGTTGGGTTTTGTTGGGTGGGTTTGGTTGGGTTTTGTTGGGTGGGTTTGGTTGGGGTTTGTTGGGTTTTGTTGGGTGGGTTTGGTTGGGTTTTGTTGGGTGGGTTTGGTTGGGTTTTGTTGGGTTTTGTTGGGTTGGTTTTGTTAAGTGAGTTTTGTTGGGTTTTGTTGGGTGGGTTTGGTTGGGTTTTGTTGGGTTTTGTTGGGTGGATATTGTTGGGTTTTGTTGGGTAGGTTTGGTTGGGTTTTGTTGGGTTTTGTTGGGTTTTGTTGGGTGGGTTTTGTTGGGTGGGTTTTGTTGGGTTTTGTTGGGTTTTGTTGGGTGGGTTTGGTTGGGTTTTGTTGGGTTTTGTTGGGTGGGTTTGGTTGGGTTTTGTTGGGTGGGTTTGGTTGGGGTTTGTTGGGTGGGTTTGGTTGGGTTTCGTTGGGTTTTGTTGGGTTTTGTTGGGTGGGTTTTGTTGGGTTTTGTTGGGTGGGTTTGGTTGGGTTTTGTTGGGTTTTGTTGGGTGGGTTTGGTTGGGTTTTGTTGGGTGGGTTTGTTGGGTAGGTTTGTTGGGTTTTGTTGGGTGGTTTTGGTTGGGTTTTGCTTGGTAGGTTTTGTTGGGTTTTGGTGGGTGGGTTTGGTAGGGTTTCTTGGGAATTGTTGGGTGGGTTTGGTTGGGTTTTGTTGGGTTTTGTTGGGTGGGTTTGGTTGGGTTTTGTTGGGTTTTGTTGGGTGGGTTTGGTTGGGTTTTGTTGGGTGGGTTTGGTTGGGGTTTGTTGGGTTTTGTTGGGTGGATATTGTTGGGTTTTGTTGGGTAGGTTTGGTTGGGTTTTGTTGGGTTTTGTTGGGTTTTGTTGGGTTTTGTTGGGTGGGTTTGGTTGGGTTTTGTTGGGTGGGTTTGGTTGGGTTTTGTTGGGTTTTGTTGGGTGGGTTTGGTTGGGTTTTGTTGGGTTTTGTTGGGTGGGTTTGGTTGGGTTTTGTTGGGTTTTGTTGGGTGGGTTTGGTTGGGTTTTGTTGGGTTTTGTTGGGTGGGTTTGGTTGGGTTTTGTTGGGTTTTGTTGGGTGGGTTTGGTTGGGTTTTGTTGGGTTTTGTTGGGTTTTGTTGGGTTTGGTTGGGTTTTGTTGGGTGGGTTTGGTTGGGTTTTGTTGGGTGGGTTTGGTTGGGGTTTGTTGGGTTTGTTGGGTGGGTTTGGTTGGGTTTTGTTGGGTGGGTTTGGTTGGGTTTTGTTGGGTGGGTTTGGTTGGGTTTTGTTGGGTTTTGTTGGGTGGGTTTGGTTGGGTTTTGTTGGGTTTTGTTGGGTGGGTTTGGTTGGGTTTTGTTGGGTTTGTTGGGTGGGTTTCGTTGGGTTTTGTTGGGTGGGTTATGTTGGGTTTTGTTGGGTTTTGTTGGGTGGGTTTTGTTGGGTTTTGTTGGGTGGGTTTGGTTGGGGTTTGTTGGGTTTTGTTTGGTTTGTTGGGTGGGTATTGTTGGGTGGGTTCCGTTGGGTTTCGTTGGGTTTTGTTGGGTTTTGTTGGGTGGGTTTTGTTGGGTTTTGTTGGGTGGGTTTGGTTGGGTTTTGTTGGGTCGGTTTGGTTGAGGTTTGTTGGGTTTGTTGGGTGGGTTTGTTGGGTTTTGTTGGGTGGGTTTGGTTGGGTTTTGTTGGGTTTTGTTGGGTGGGTTTGGTTGGGTTTTGTTGGGTTTTGTTGGGTGGGTTTTGTTGGGTTTTGTTGGGTGGGTTTGGTTGGGTTTTGTTGGGTGGGTTTGGTTGGGTTTTGTTGGGTGGGTTTGGTTGGGGTTTGTTGGGTTTTGTTGGGTGGATATTGTTGGGTTTTGTTGGGTAGGTTTGGTTGGGTTTTGTTGGGTTTTGTTGGGTGGGTTTGGTTGGGTTTTGTTGGGTGGGTTTTGTTGGGTTTTGTTGGGTGGGTTTTGTTGGGTTTTGTTGGGTTTGTTGGGTGGGTTTGGTTGGGTTTTGTTGGGTTTTGTTGGGTGGGTTTGGTTGGGTTTTGTTGGGTGGGTTTGGTTGGGTTTTGTTGGGTTTTGTTGGGTTTGGTTGGGTTTTGTTGGGTTTTGTTGGGTGGGTTTGGTTGGGTTTTGTTGGGTTTTGTTGGGTGGGTTTGGTTGGGTTTCGTTGGGTTTTGTTGGGTTTTGTTGGGTGGGTTTTGTTGGGTTTTGTTGGGTGGGTTTGGTTGGGTTTTGTTGGGTGGGTTTGGTTGGGTTTTGTTGGGTGGGTTTGTTGGGTGGGTTTTGTTGGGTTTTGTTGGGTGGGTTTGGTTGGGTTTTGTTCGTGGGTTTGGTTGGGTTTGTTGGGTTTTGTTGGGTTTTGTTGGGTGGGTTTGGTTGGGTTTTGTTGGGTTTTGTTGGGTGGGTTTGGTTGGGTTTTGTTGGGTTTTGTTGGGTGGGTTTGGTTGGGTTTTGTTGGGTTTTGTTGGGTGGGTTTGGTTGGGTTTTGTTGGGTGGGTTTGGTTGGGTTTTGTTGGGTTTTGTTGGGTGGGTTGGTTGGGTTTTGTTGGGTTTTGTTGGGTGGGTTTGTTGGGTGGGTTTGTTGGGTTTTGTTGGGTTTTGTTGGGTGGGTTTGGTTGGGTTTTGTTGGGTGGGTTTGGTTGGGGTTTGTTGGGTTTTGTTGGGTGGATATTGTTGGGTTTTGTTGGGTAGGTTTGGTTGGGTTTTGTTGGGTGGGTTTGGTTGGGTTTTGTTGGGTTTTGTTGGGTGGGTTTGGTTGGGTTTTGTTGGGTTTTGTTGGGTGGGTTTGGTTGGGTTTTGTTGGGTGGGTTTGGTTGGGTTTTGTTGGGTTTTGTTGGGTGGGTTTGGTTGGGCTTGGTTGGGTTTTGTTGGGTTTGTTGGGTGGGTTTGGTTGGGTTTTGTTGGGTGGGTTTGGTTGGGTTTTGTTGGGTGGGTTTGGTTGGGGTTTGTTGGGTTTTGTTGGGTGGATATTGTTGGGTTTTGTTGGGTAGGTTTGGTTGGGTTTTGTTGGGTGGGTTTGGTTGGGTTTTGTTGGGTGGGTTTGGTTGGGTTTTGTTGGGTTTTGTTGGGTGGGTTTGGTTGGGGTTTGTTGGGTTTTGTTGGGTGGGTTTGGTTGGGTTTTGTTGGGTGGGTTTGGTTGGGTTTTGTTGGGTTTTGTTGGGTAGGTTTGGTTGGGTTTTGTTGGGTTTTGTTGGGTAGGTTTGGTTGGGTTTTGTTGGGTTTTGTTGGGTGGATATTGTTGGGTTTTGTTGGGTAGGTTTGGTTGGGTTTTGTTGGGTTTTGTTGGGTGGGTTTGGTTGGGTTTTGTTGGGTGGGTTTTGTTGGGTTTTGTTGGGTGGGTTTGGTTGGGTTTGTTGGGTTTTGTTGGGTGGGTTTGGTTGGGTTTTGTTGGGTTTTGTTGGGTGGGTTTCGTTGGGTTTTGTTCGGTGCGTTTGTTTGAGGTTTGTTGGGTTTGTTGGGTGGGTTTGGTTGGGTTGTGTTGGGTTTTGTTGGGTGGGTTTGGTTGGGTTTTGTTGGGTTTTGTTGGGTGGGTTTGGTTGGGTTTCGGTGGGTTTTGTTGGGTTTTGTTGGGTGGGTTTCCTTGATTTTTGTTGGGTTTTGTTGGGTGGGTTTGTTTGGGTTGTGTTGGGTTTTGTTGGGTGGGTTTGGTTTGGTTTTGTTGGGTTTTGTTGGGTGGGTTTGGTTGGGTTTTGTTGGGTGGGTTTGGCTGAGGTTTGTTGGGTTTTGTTGGGTTTTGTTGGGTGGGTTTTGTTGGGTTTTGTTGGGTGGGTTTGGTTGGGTTTTGTTGGGTTTTGTTGGGTGGGTTTGGTTGGGTTTTGTTGGGTTTTGTTGGGTGGGTTTGGTTGGGTTTTGTTGGGTGGGTTTGGTTGGGTTTTGTTGGGTGGGTTTGGTTGGGGTTTGTTGGGTTTTGTTGGGTGGATATTGTTGGGTTTTGTTGGGTAGGTTTGGTTGGGTTTTGTTGGGTTTGTTGGGTGGGTTTGTTGGGTTTTGTTGGGTGGGTTTGGTTGGGTTTTGTTGGGTGGGTTTGGTTGGGTTTTGTTGGGTTTTGTTGGGTGGGTTTGGTTGGGTTTTGTTGGGTGGGTTTGGTTGGGTTTTGTTGGGTGGATATTGTTGGGTTTTGTTGGGTAGGTTTGGTTGGGTTTTGTTGGGTTTTGTTGGGTTTTGTTGGGTGGGTTTGGTTGGGTTTTGTTGGGTGGGTTTGGTTGGGTTTTGTTGGGTGGGTTTGGTTGGGTTTTGTTGGGTGGGTTTGGTTGGGGTTTGTTGGGTTTGTTGGGTTTGTTGGGTGGGTTTCGTTGGGTTTTGTTGGGTGGGTTTGGTTGGGTTTTGTTGGGTTTTGTTGGGTGGGTTTGGTTGGGTTTTGTTGGGTTTTGTTGGGTGGGTTTGGTTGGGTTTTGTTGGGTGGGTTTGGTTGGGTTTTGTTGGGTTTGTTGGGTGGGTTTGGTTGGGTTTTGTTGGGTTTTGTTGGGTGGGTTTGGTTGGGTTTTGTTGGGTTTTGTTGGGTGGGTTTGGTTGAGTTTTGTTGGGTTTTGTTGGGTGGGTTTGGTTGGGTTTTGTTGGGTTTTGTTGGGTGGGTTTGGTTGGGTTTTGTTGGGTTTTGTTGGGTTTGTTTGGTTGGGTTTTGTTGGGTGGGTTTGGTTGGGTTTTGTTGGGTTTTGTTGGGTGGGTTTGGTTGGGTTTTGTTGGGTTTTGTTGGGTGGGTTTGGTTGGGTTTTGTTGGGTGGGTTTGGTTAGGTTTGGTTGGGTTTTGTTGGGTGGGTTTGGATGGGTTTTGTTGGGTTTTGTTGGGTTGGTTTGGTTGGGTTTTGTTGGGTTTTGTTGGGTGGGTTCCGTTGGGTTTCGTTGGGTTTTGTTGGGTTTTGTTGGGTTTGTTGGGTGGGTTTTGTTGGGTTTTGTTGGGTGGGTTTGGTTGGGTTTTGTTGGGTTTTGTTGGGTGGGTTTGGTTGGGTTTTGTTGGGTGGGTTTGGTTGGGTTTTGTTGGGTGGGTTTGGTTGGGTTTTGTTGGGTGGGTTTTGTTGGGTTTTGTTGGGTTTGGTTGGGTTTTGTTGGGTTTTGTTGGGTGGGTTTTGTTGGGTTTTGTTGGGTGGGTTTGGTTGGGTTTTGTTGGGTTTGTTGGGTGGGTTTTGTTGGGTTTTGTTGGGTGGGTTTGGTTGGGTTTTGTTGGGTTTTGTTGGGTGGGTTTGGTTGGGTTTTGTTGGGTGGGTTTGGTTGGGTTATGTTGGGTTTTGTTGGGTTTTGTTGTTGGGTTTGTTGGGTTTTGTTGGGTTTGTTGGGTGGGTGTTGGTTGGGTTTTGTTGGGTTTTGTTGGGTTTTGTTGGGTGGGTTTTGTTGGGTTTTGTTGGGTGGGTTTTGGTGGGTTTTGGTGGGTTTCGTTGGGTTTTGTTGGGTGGGATTTGTTGGTTTTTGTTGGGTGGGTTTGGTTGGGTTTTGTTGGGTTTTGTTGGGTAGGTTTGGTTGGGTTTTGTTTACGTGGGTTTCGCTGGGTTTCGTTGGGTTTTGTTGGGTTTTGTTGGGTGGGTTTTGTTGGGTTTTGTTGGGTGGGTTTGGTTGAGGTTTGTTGGGTTTTGTTAGGTGGATATTGTTGGGTTTTGTTGGGTAGGTTTGGTTGGGTTTTGTTGGGTTTTGTTGGGTGGGTTTGGTTGGGTTTTGTTGGGTTTTGTTGGGTTTTGTTGGGTGGGTTTGGTTGGGTTTTGTTGGGTTTGGTTGGGATTTGTTGGGTTTTGTTGGGTGGGTTTGGTTGGGTTTTGTTGGGTTTTGTTGGGTGGGTTTGGTTGGGTTTTGTTGGGTGGGTTTGGTTGGGTTTTGTTGGGTGGGTTTTGTTGGGTTTTGTTGGGTTTTGTTGGGTGGGTTTGGTTGGGTTTTGTTGGGTTTGTTGGGTTTTGTTGGGTTTGTTGGGTGGGTTTGGGTGGGTTTGGTTGGGTTTTGTTGGGTGGGTTTGGTTGGGTTTTGTTGGGTTTTGTTGGGTGGGTTTGGTTGGGTTTGGTTGGGTGGGTTTGGTTGGGTCTTGTTGGGTTTTGTTGGGTGGGTTTCTTTGGGGTTTGTTTGGTGGGTTTTGCTGGGTTTTGTTGGGTAGGTTTGGTTGGGTTTTGTTGGGTGGGTTTGTTGGGTGGGTTTGTTGGGTTTGTTGGATTTTGTTGGGTTTTGGTGGGTTTCGTTGGGTTTTGTTGAGTGGGTTTGGTTGGGTTTTGTTGGGTTTTATTGGGTGGGTTTGGTTGTGTTTTGTTGGGTGGGTTTGTTGGTTTTTTTTTTTGTTGGGTGGGTTTGGTTGGGTTTTGTTGGGTGGGTTTGGTTGGGTTTTGTTGGGTGGGTTTGGTTGGGTTTTGTTGGGTGGGTTTGGTTGGGTTTTGTTGGGTTTTGTTGGGTGGGTTTGGTTGGGTTTTGTTGGGTTTTGTTGGGTGGGTTTGGTTGGGTTTTGTTGGGTTTTGTTGGGTGGGTTTGGTTGGGTTTTGTTGGGTGGGTTTGGTTGGGGTTTGTTGGGTTTTGTTGGGTGGATATTGTTGGGTTTTGTTGGGTAGGTTTGGTTGGGTTTTGTTGGGTTTTGTTGGGTGGGTTTTGTTGGGTTTTGTTGGGTGGGTTTGGTTGGGTTTTGTTGGGTGGGTTTGGTTGGGTTTTGTTGGGTTTTGTTGGGTGGGTTTGGTTGGGTTTTGTTGGGTTTTGTTGGGTGGGTTTGGTTGGGTTTTGTTGGGTTTTGTTGGGTGGGTTTGGTTGGGTTTTGTTGGGTTTTGTTGGGTGGGTTTGGTTGGGTTTTGTTGGGTGGGTTTGGTTGGGTGGGTTTTTTGGGTTTTGTTGGGTGGGTTTGGTTGGGTTTTGTTGGGTGGGTTTAGTTGGGTTTTGTTGGGTTTTGTTTGGTGGATTTGGTTGGGTTGTGTTGGGTGGGTTTGGTTGGGTTTTGATGGGTTTTGTACGGTGGGTTTGGTTGGGTTTGTTGGGTTTGTTGGGTTTTGTTGGGTGGGTTTGTTGGGTGGGTTTGGTTGGGTTTTGTTGGGTGGGTTTGGTTGGGTTTTGTTGGGTTTGTTTGGTTAGGCTTTGTTGGGTTTGTTGGGTGGGTTTGGTTGGGTTTTGTTGGGTGGGTTTGGTTGGGTTTTGTTGGGTTTTGTTGGGTGGGTTTGGTTGGGTTTTGTTGGGTGGGTTTGGTTGGGTTTTGTTGGGTGGGTTTGGTTGGGTTTTGTTGGGTTTGTTGGGTGGGTTTTGTTGGGTTTTGTTGGGTGGGTTTGGTTGGGTTTTGTTGGGTGGGTTTGGTTGGGTTTTGTTGGGTGGGTTTTGTTGGGTTTGGTTTGGTGGGCTTTGTTGGGTTTGGTTGGGTTTTGTTGGGTGGGTTTTGTTGGGTGGGTTTAGTTGGGTTTTGTTGGGTTTTGTTGGGTGGGTTTGGTTGGGTTTTGTTGGGTTTTGTTTGGTGGGTTTTGTTGGGTTTTGTTGGGTTTTGCTTGGTGGGTTTGGTTGGGTTTGTTGGGTTTGTTGCGTGGGTTTGGTTGGGTTTTGTTTGGTTTTGTTGGGTGGGATTTGTTGGTTTTTGTTGGGTGGGTTTTGTTGGTTAGATTTTGTTTGGTTTTGTTGGGTGGGATTTGTTGGTTTTTGTTGGGTGGGTTTTGTTGGTTAGATTTTGTTGGGTTTTGTTGGGTGGGTTTGTTGGGTTTTGTTGGGTGTTTTTGATTGGGTTTTGCTGGGTAGGTTTGGTTGAGTTTTGTTGGGTTTTGTTGGGCGGGTTTGGTTGGGTGGGTTTGGTTGGGTGGGTTTGGTTGGGTTTTGTTGGGTGGGTTCGGTTGGGTTTTGTTGGGTGGGTTTGGTTGGGTTTTTTTTGGGTGGGTTTGTTGGGTTTGGTTGGGTTTTGTTGGGTTTTGTTGGGTAGGTTTGGTTGGGGTTTGTTCGGTGGGTTTGGTTGGGTTTGTTGGGTGGGTTTGGTTGGGTTTTGTTGGGTTTTGTTGGGTGGGTTTGGTTGGCTTTTGTTGGGTTTTGTTGGGTGGGTTTGTTGGGTTTTGTTGGGTGGGTTTGGTTGGGTTTTGTTGGGTGGGTTTGGTTGGGTTTTGTTGGGTTTTGTTGGGTGGGTTTGGTTGGGTTTTGTTGGGTGGGTTTGGTTGAGGTTTGTTGGGTTTGTTGGGTGGGTTTGGTTGGGTTTTGTTGGGTGGGTTTGGTTGGGGTTTGTTGGGTTTTGTTGGGTGGGTTTGGTTGGGTTTTGTTGGGTTTTGTTGGGTGGGTTTGGTTGGGTTTTGTTGGGTTTTGTTGGGTGGGTTTGTTGGGTTGGGTTTGTTGTTGGGTTTGTTGGGTGGGTTTGGTTGGGTTTGTTGGGTTTGGTTGGAGTTTGTTGGGTTTTGTTGGGTGGGTTTCGTTGTGTTGTGTTGGGTGGGTTTTGTTGGGTTTTGTTGGGTGGGTTTGGTTGGGTTTTGTTGGGTGGGTTTGGTTGGGGTTTGTTGGGTTTTGTTGGGTGGATATTGTTGGGTTTTGTTGGGTAGGTTTGGTTGGGTTTTGTTGGGTGGGTTCCGTTGGGTTTCGTTGGGTTTTGTTGGGTTTTGTTGGGTGGGTTTTGTTGGGTTTTGTTGGGTGGGTTTGGTTGGGTTTTGTTGGGTGGGTTTGGTTGGGTGGGTTTGGTTGGGTTTTGTTGGGTGGGTTTGGTTGGGTTTTGTTGGGTTTTGTTGGGTTTTGTTGGGTGGGTTTGGTTGGGTTTTGTTGGGTGGGTTTGGTTGGGTTTTGTTGGGTTTTGTTGGGTGGGTATTGTTGGGTTTTGTTGGGTAGGTTTGGTTGGGTTTTGTTGGGTGGGTTTTGTTGGGTTTGGTTGGGTTTTGTTGGGTGGGATTTGTTGGGTAGGTTTTGTTGGGTTTTGTTGGGTGAGTTTTGTTGGGTTTTGTTGGGTTCTGGTGGGTTTTATTGGGTGGGTTTGGTTGCGGTTTGTTGGGTTTTGTTGGGTTTTGTTGTTTAGGTTTGGTTGGGTTTTGTTGGGTTTTGTTGGGTGGGTTTTGTTCGGTTTTGTTGCTTGGTTTTGTTGGGTGGGTTTTGTTGGGTTTTGTTGGGTAGGTTTGGTTGGGTTTTGTTGGTTTGTTGGGTTTTGTTGGGTAGGTTTGGTTGGGTTTTGTTGGGTGGGTTTGGTTGGGTTTTGTTGGGCGGGTTTGTTGGTTTTGTTGGGTGGGTTTGGTTGGGTTTTGTTGGGTGGGTTTGGATGAGATTTGTTGTGTGGGTTTGGTTAGAATTTGTTGGGTTTTGTTGGGTTGGTTTAGTTGTGTTTTGTTGGGTGGGTTTGGTTGTGATTTGTTGGGTTTTGGTGGGTGGGTTTGGTTGGGTTTGTTGGGATTTGTTGGGTGGATTTGGTTGGGTTTTGTTGTGTGGGTTTGGTTGGGTTTTGTTGGGTTTTGGTGGGTGGGTTTGGTTGGGTTTGTTGGGTTTTGTTGGGTGGGTTTGGTTGGGTTTTGTTGGGTGGGTTTGGTTGGGTTTTGTTGGGTTTTGTTGGGTGGGTTTTTGGGTTTTGTTGGGTAGGTTTTGTTGGGTTTTGTTGGGTGGGTTTGGTTGGGTTTTGTTGGGTTTTGTTGGGTGGGTTTGGTTGGGTTTTGTTGGGTGGGTTTGGTTAGGTTTGGTTGGGTGGGTTTTTGGGGTTTTGTTGGGTGGGTTTGGTTGGGTTTTGTTGGGTTTTGTTGGGTGGGTTTCGTTGGGTTTTGTTGGGTGGGTTTGGTTGGGTTTATTGGGTTCTGTTGGGTGGACTTCGCTGGGTTTTGTTGGGTGAGTTTGGTTGGGTTTTGTTGGGTGGGCTTGATTGGGTTTTGTTGGGTGGGTTTGGTTGGGTTTTGTTGGGTGGGTTTGGTTGGGTTTTGTTGGGTTTTGTTGGGTGGGTTTGGTTGGGTTTTGTTGGGTGGGTTTTGTTGGGTTTTGTTGGGTGGGTTTGGTTGGGGTTTGTTGGGTTTTGTTGGGTGGATATTGTTGGGTTTTGTTGGGTAGGTTTGGTTGGGTTTTGTTGGGTTTTGTTTGGTGGGTTTTGTTGGGTTTTGTTGGGTGGGTTTGGTTGGGTTTTGTTGTGTGGGTTTGGTTAGGGTTTGTTGGGTTTTGTTGGGTGGGTTTTGTTGGGTTTTGTTGGGTTTTGTTGGGTGGGTTTGGTTGGGTTTTGTTGGGTTTTGTTGGGTGGGTTTGGTTGGGTTTTGTTGGGTTTTGTTGGGTGGGTTTGGTTGGGTTTTGTTGGGTTTTGTTGGGTGGGTTTGGTTGGGGTTTGTTGGGTTTTGTTGGGTGGATATTGTTGGGTTTTGTTGGGTAGGTTTGGTTGGGTTTTGTTGGGTTTTGTTGGGTGGGTTTGTTGGGTTTTGTTGGGTGTTTTTGGTTGGGTTTTGTTGGGTGGGTTTGGTTGGGTTTTGTTGGGTTTTGTTGGGTGGGTTTGGTTGGGTTTTGTTGGGTTTTGTTGGGTGGGTTTGGTTGGGTTTTGTTGGGTTTTGTTGGGTGGGTTTGGTTGGGTTTTGTTGGGTTTTGTTGGGTGGGTTTGGTTGGGTTTTGTTGGGTGGGTTTGGTTGGGTTTTGTTGGGTTGGTTTTGTTGGGTTTTGTTGGTTGGGTTTGTTGGGTGGGTTTGGTTGGGTTTTGTTGGGTGGGTTTGGTTGGGGTTTGTTGGGTTTTGTTGGGTGGGTTTGGTTGGGTTTTGTTGGGTGGGTTTGGTTGGGTTTTGTTGGGTGGGTTTGGTTGGGTTTTGTTGGGTGGGTTTGGTTGGGTTTTGTTGGGTTTTGTTGGGTGGGTTTTGGTGGGTTTCGTTGGGTTTTGTTGGGTTTTGTTGGGTGGGATTTGTTGGTTTTTGTTGGGTGGGTTTGGTTGGGTTTTGTTGGGTAGGTTTGGTTGGGTTTTGTTGGGTGGGTTTGTTGGGTAGGTTTGTTGGGTTTTGTTGGGTGGTTTTGGTTGGGTTTTGCTTGGTGGGTTTGGTTGAGTTTTGTTGGGTTTTGTTGGGTTTTGTTGGGTGATTTTGGGTTTTGTTGGGTTTTGTTGGGTTTGTTGGCTGGGTTTTGTTGGGTTTTGTTGGGTGGGTTTGGTTGGGTTTTGTTGGGTTTTGTTGGGTGGGTTTGGTTGGGTTTTGTTGGGTTTTGTTGGGTGGGTTTGGTTGGGTTTTGTTGGGTGGGTTTGGTTGGGTTTTGTTGGGTGGGTTTGGTTGGGTTTTGTTGGGTGGGTTTGGTTTGGGTTTGTTGGGTTTTGTTGGGTGGATATTGTTGGGTTTTGTTGGGTAGGTTTGGTTGGGTTTTGTTGGGTTTTGTTGGGTGGGTTTGTTGGGTTTTGTTGGGTTTGGTTGGGTTTTGTTGGGTGGGTTTGGTTGGGTTTTGTTGGGTGGGTTTGGTTGGGTTTTGTTGGGTTTGTTGGGTGGGTTTGGTTGGGTTTTGTTGGGTTTTGTTGGGTGGGTTTGGTTGGGTTTTGTTGGGTTTTGTTGGGTGGGTTTGGTTGGGTTTTGTTGGGTTTTGTTGGGTGGGTTTGGTTGGGTTTTGTTGGGTTTTATTGGGTGGGTTTGGTTGGGTTTTGTTGGGTGGGTTTGTTGGGTTTGGTTTTGTTTGGTGGGTTTCGTTGGGTTTTGTTGGGTTTTGTTGGGTGGGTTTTGTTGGGTTTTGTTGGGTGGGTTTGGTTGGGTTTTGTTGGGTTTTGTTGGGTAGGTTTGGTTGGGTTTTGTTGGGTGGGTTTGTTGGGTAGGTTTGTTGGGTTTTGTTGGGTGGGTTTGGTTGGGTTTGGTTGGGTTTCGTTGGGTGGGTTTGGTTGGGTTTTGTTGGGTGGGTTTGGTTGGGTTTTGTTGGGTTTTGTTGGGTGGGTTTGGTTGGGTTTTGTTGGGTTTTGTTGGGTGGGTTTTGTTGGGTTTTGTTGGGTGGATATTGTTGGGTTTTGTTGGGTGGGTTTGGTTGGGTTTTGTTGGGTGGGTTTGGTTGGGTTTTGTTGGGTGGGTTTGGTTGGGGTTTGTTGGGTTTTGTTGGGTGGATATTGTTGGGTTTTGTTGGGTAGGTTTGGTTGGGTTTTGTTGGGTGGGTTTGGTTGGGTTTCGTTGGGTTTTGTTGGGTGGGTTTGTTGGGTAGGTTTGTTGGGTTTTGTTGGGTGGTTTTGGTTGGGTTGGTTTTGCTGGGTGGGTTTGGTTGAGTTTTTGGGGGTTTTGTTGGGTGGGTTTGGTTGGGTTTTGTTGGGATTTATTGGGTGGGTTTGGTTGGGTTCTATTGGGTTTTGTTGGGTGGGTTTGGTTGGGTTTTGTTGGGTTTTGTTGGGTGGGTTTGGTTGGGTTTTGTTGGGTTTTGTTGGGTGGGTTTGGTTGGGTTTTGTTGGGTTTTGTTGGGTTTGTTGGGTGGGTTTGGTTGGGTTTTGTTGGGTGGGTTTGGTTGGGGTTTGTTGGGTTTTGTTGGGTGGATATTGTTGGGTTTTGTTGGGTGGGTTTGGATGGGTTTTGTTGGGTGGGTTTGGTTGGGTTTGGTTGGGTTTTGTTGGGTGGGTTTGGTTGGGTTTTGTTGGGTGGGTTTGGTTGGGGTTTGTTGGGTTTTGTTGGGTGGGTTTGGTTGGGTTTTGTTGGGTGGGTTTGGTTGGGTTTTGTTGGGTTTTGTTGGGTGGGTTTGGTTGGGTTTTGTTGGGTGGGTTTGGTTGGGTTTTGTTGGGTTTTGTTGGGTGGATATTGTTGGGTTTTGTTGGGTAGGTTTGGTTGGGTTTTGTTGGGTTTTGTTGGGTGGGTTTGGTTGGGTTTTGTTGGGTGGGTTTGGTTGGGTTTTGTTGGGTGGGTTTTGTTGGGTTTTGTTGGGTTTTGTTGGGTGGGTTTGGTTGGGTTTTGTTGGGTGGGTTTGGTTGGGTTTTGTTGGGTGGGTTTGGTTGGGTTTTGTTGGGTAGGTTTGGTTGGGTTTTGTTGGGTTTTGTTGGGTTTTGTTGGGTTGGTTTAGTTGGGTTTTGTTGGGTGGGTTTGGTTGGGATTTGTTGGGTTTTGTTGGGTGGGTTTGTTGGGTTTTGTTGGGTGTTTTTGGTTGGGTTTTGTTGGGTGGGTTTAGTTGGGTTTTGTTGGGTGGGTTTGGTTGAGGTTTGTTGGGTTTGTTGGGTTTTGTTGGGTGGGTTTGGTTGGGTTTTGTTGGGTTTTGTTGGGTGGGTTTGGTTGGGTTTTGTTGGGTTTTGTTGGGTGGGTTTGGTTGGGTTTTGTTGGGTTTTGTTGGGTGGGTTTGGTTGGGTTTTGTTGGGTGGGTTTGGTTGGGTTTTGTTGGGTGGGTTTGGTTGGGGTTTGTTGGGTTTTGTTGGGTGGATATTGTTGGGTTTTGTTGGGTAGGTTTGGTTGGGTTTTGTTGGGTTTGTTGGGTGGGTTTCGTTGGGTTTTGTTGGGTGGGTTTGGTTGGGTTTTGTTGGGTTTTGTTGGGTGGGTTTGGTTGGGTTTTGTTGGGTGGGTTTGGTTGGGTTTTGTTGGGTTTTGTTGGGTTTGTTGGTTGGGTTTTGTTGGGTTTTGTTGGGTGGGTTTGGTTGGGTTTTGTTGGGTTTTGTTGGGTGGGTTTGGTTGGGTTTGGTTGGGATTTGTTGGGTGGGTTTGGTTGGGTTTTGTTGGGTTTTGTTGGGTTTTGTTGGGTTTTGTTGGGTGGGTTTGGTTGGGTTTTGTTGGGTGGGTTTGGTTGGGTTTTGTTGGGTGGGTTTGGTTGGGTTTGTTGGGTTTTGTTGGGTGGGTTTTGTTGGGTTTTGTTGGGTGGGTTTGGTTGGGTTTTGTTGGGTTTTGTTGGGTGGGTTTGGTTGGGTTTTGTTGGGTTTTGTTGGGTGGGTTTGGTTGGGTTTGTTGGGTTTGTTGGGTTTGTTGGGTTGGGTTTGTTGGGTTTTGTTGGGTTTGGTTGGGTTTGTTGGGTTTTGTTGGGTTTGTTGGGTGGGTTTGTTGGGTTCTGTTGGGTTGGTTTGGTTGGGTTTTGTTGGGTGGGTTTTGTTGGGTTTCGTTGGGTTTGTTGGGTTTTGTTGGGTGGGTTTGTTGGGCTCTGTTGGGTGGGTCTGGTTGGGTTTTGTTGGGTGGGTTTGGTTGGGTTTTGTTGGGTTTTGTTGGGTGGGTTTGGTTGGGTTTTGTTGGGTTTTGTTGGGTGGGTTTGGTTGGGTTTTGTTGGGTTTTGTTGGGTGGGTTTGGTTGGGTTTTGTTGGGTTTTGTTGGGTGGGTTTGGTTGGATTTTGTTGGCTGGGTTTGGTTGGGTTTTGTTGGGTTTTGTTGGGTTTTGGTGGGTGGATTTGGTTGGGTTTGTTGGGTGGGTTTGGTTGGGTTTTGTTGGGTGGGTTTGGTTGGGGTTTGTTGGGTTTTGTTGGGTGGGTTTGGTTGGGTTTTGTTGGGTGGGTTTGGTTGGGTTTTGTTGGGTGGGTTTGGTTGGGTTTTGTTGGGTGGGTTTGGTTGGGTTTTGTTGGGTTTTGTTGGGTGGGTTTTGGTGGGTTTCGTTGGGTTTTGTTGGGTTTTGTTGGGTGGGTTTGGTTGGGTGGGTTTGGTTGGGTTTTGTTGGGTGGGTTTGGTTGGGTTTTGTTGGGTTTTGTTGGGTGGGTTTGTTGGGTTTTGTTGGGTGTTTTTGGTTGGGTTTTGCTGGGTTGGTTTGGTTGAATTTTGTTGGGTTTTGTTGGGTGGGTTTGGTTTAGTTTTGTTGGGTTTTATTGGGTGGGTTTGGTTGGGTTTTGTTGGGTTTTGTTGGGTGGGTTTGGTTGGGTTTTGTTGGGTGGGTTTGGTTGGGTTTTGTTGGGTGGGTTTGGTTGGGTTTTGTTGGGTGGGTTTGGTTGGGTTTTGTTGGGTTTTGTTGGGTGGGTTTGGTTGGGTTTTGTTGGTTTTGTTGGGTGGGTTTGGTTGGGTTTTGTTGGGTGGGTTTGGTTGGGTTTTGTTGGGTGGGTTTGGTTTGGGTTTGTTGGGTTTTGTTGGGTGGATATTGTTGGGTTTTGTTGGGTAGGTTTGGTTGGGTTTTGTTGGGTTTTGTTGGGTGGGTTTTGTTGGGTTTTGTTGGGTGGGTTTGGTTGGGTTTTGTTGGGTGGGTTTGGTTGGGTTTTGGTGGGTGGGTTTTGCTGGGTTTCGTTGGGTTTTGTTGAGTGGGTTTGGTTGGGTTTTGTTGGGTGGGTTTGGTTGGGTTTTTTCGTTGGGTTTTGTTGGGTGGGTTTGGTTGGGTTTTGTTGGGTTTTGTTGGGTGGGTTTGGTTGGGTTTTGTTGGGTTTTGTTGGGTGGGTTTGGTTGGGTTTTGTTGGGTTTGTTGGGTTTTGTTGGGTGGGTTTGGTTGGGTTTTGTTGGGTAGGTTTGGTTGGGTTTTGTTGGGTGGGTTTTGGTGGGTTTCGTTGGGTTTTGTTGGGTTTTGTTGGGTGGGATTTGTTGGTTTTTGTTGGGTGGGTTTGGTTGGGTTTTGTTGGGTTTTGTTGGGTAGGTTTGGTTGGGTTTTGTTGGGTGGGTTTGTTGGGTAGGTTTGTTGGGTTTTGTTGGGTGGGTTTGGTTGGGTTTTGTTGGGTTTTGTTGGGTGGGTTTGGTTGGGTTTTGTTGGGTGGGTTTGGTTGGGTTTTGTTGGGTTTTGTTGGGTGGGTTTGGTTGGGTTTTGTTGGGTTTGTTGGGTGGGTTTTGTTGGGTTTTGTTGGGTGGGTTTTGTTGGGTTTTGTTGGGTGGGTTTGGTTGGGTTTTGTTGGGTGGGTTTGGTTGGGTTTTGTTGGGTGGGTTTGGTTGGGGTTTGTTGGGTTTTGTTGGGTGGATATTGTTGGGTTTTGTTGGGTAGGTTTGGTTGGGTTTTGTTGGGTGGGTTTCGTTGGGTTTCGTTGGGTTTTGTTGGGTAGGTTTTGGTGGGTTTCGTTGGGTTTTGTTGGGTGGGTTTGGTTGGGTTTTGTTGGGTGGGTTTGGTTGGGTTTTGTTGGGTTTTGTTGGGTGGGTTTGGTTGGGTTTTGTTGGGTTTTGTTGGGTGGGTTTGGTTGGGTTTTGTTGGGTTTTGTTGGGTGGGTTTGGTTGGGTTTTGTTGGGTTTTGTTGGGTGGGTTTGGTTGGGTTTTGTTGGGTGGGTTTTGTTGGGTGGGTTTTGTTGGGTTTTGTTGGGTGGGTTTGGTTGAGTTTCGTTGGGTTTTGTTGGGTGGGTTTGGTTGGGTTTTGTTGCGTGGGTTTGGTTTGGGTTTGTTGGGTTTTGTTGGGTGGATATTGTTGGGATTTGTTGGGTAGGTTTGGTTGGGTTTTGTTGGGTGGGTTTGGTTGGGTTTTGTTGGGTTTTGTTGGGTTTTGTTGGGTGGTTTTCGTTGGGTTTTGTTGGGTGGGTTTGGTTGGGGTTTGTTGGGTTTTGTTGGGTGGGTTTGGTTGGGTTTTGTTGGGTGGGTTTGGTTGGGTTTTGTTGGGTTTTGTTGGGTTGGTTTTGTTGGGTTTTGTTGGGTGGGTTTGGTTGGGTTTTGTTGGGTTTTGTTGGGTGGATATTGTTGGGTTTTGTTGGGTAGGTTTGGTTGGGTTTTGTTGGGTTTTGTTGGGTGGGTTTCGTTGGGTTTCGTTGGGTGGGTTTTGTTGGGTTTTGTTGGGTGGGTTTTGGTGGGTTTCGTTGGGTTTTGTTGGGTGGGTTTGGTTGGGTTTTGTTGGGTGGGTTTGGTTGGGTTTTGTTGGGTGGGTTTGGTTGGGTTTTGTTGGGTGGGTTTGGTTGGGGTTTGTTGGGTTTGTTGGGTGGGTTTCGTTGGGTTTTGTTGGGTGGGTTTGTTTGGGTTTTGTTGAGTTTTGTTGGGTGGGTTTTGGTGGGGTTTGTTCGTTGGGTTTTGTTGGGTGGGTTTCGTTGGGTTTTGTTGGGTGGGTTTGGTTGGGTTTTGTTGGGTTTTGTTGGGTGGGTTTGGTTGGGTTTTGTTGGGTGGGTTTGGTTGGGGTTTGTTGGGTTTTGTTGGGTGGATATTGTTGGGTTTTGTTGGGTAGGTTTGGTTGGGTTTTGTTGGGTTTGTTGGGTGGGTTTGTTGGGTTTTGTTGGGTGGGTTTGGTTGGGTTTTGCTGGGTGGGTTTGGTTGAGTTTTGTTGGGTTTTGTTGGGTGGGTTTGGTTGGGTTTTGTTGGGTTTTATTGGGTGGGTTTGGTTGGGTTCTATTGGGTTTTGTTGGGTGGGTTTGGTTGAGTTTTGTTGGGTTTTGTTGGGTGGGTTTGGTTGGGTTTTGTTGGGTTTTGTTGGGTGGGTTTGGTTGGGTTTTGTTGGATTTTGTTGGGTTTTGTTGGGTTATTTTGGTTGGGTTTTGTTGGGTGGGTTTGGTTGGGTTTTGTTGGGTGGGTTTGGTTGGGGTTTGTTGGGTTTTGTTGGGTAGGTTTGGTTGGGTTTTGTTGGGTGGGTTTGGTTGGGTTTTGTTGGGTTTTGTTGGGTTTTGTTGGGTGGGTTTGGTTGGGTTTTGTTGGGTTTTGTTGGGTGGGTTTGGTTGGGTTTTGTTGGGTGGGTTTTGTTGGGTTTTGTTGGGTGGGTTTTGTTGGGTTTTGTTGGGTGGGTTTGGTTGGGTTTTGTTGGGTGGGTTTGGTTGGGTGGGTTTTGTTGATTGAGTTTGGTTGGGTTTTGTTGGGTGGGTTTGTTGGGTTTGTTGGGTGGGTTTGGTTGGGTTTTGTTGGGTGGGTTTGGTTTGGTTTTGTTGGGTTTTGTTGGGTGGGTTTGGTTGGGTTTTGTTGGGTTTTGTTGGGTGGGTTTTGTTTGGTGGGTTTGGTTGGGTTTTGTTGGGTGGGTTTGGTTGGGTAGGTTTGGTTGGGTTTTGTTGGGTTTTGTTGGGTTTTGTTGGGTAGGTTTGGTTGGGTTTTGTTGGGTTTTGTTGGGTGGATATTGTTGGGTTTTGTTGGGTAGGTTTGGTTGGGTTTTGTTGGGTTTTGTTGGGTGGGTTTTGTTGGGTTTTGTTGGGTGGGTTTTGTTGGGTTTTGTTGGGTGGGTTTGGTGGGTTTGTTGGGTTTTGTTGGGTGGGTTTGGTTGGGTTTTGTTGGGTTTTGTTGGGTGGGTTTGGTTGGGTTTTGTTGGGTGGGTTTGGTTGGGTTTTGTTGGGTGGGTTTCGTTGGGTTTCGTTGGGTTTCGTTGGGTTTTGTTGGGTTTTGTTGGGTGGGTTTTGTTGGGTTTTGTTGGGTGGGTTTGGTTGGGTTTTGTTGGGTTTTGTTGGGTGGGTTTGGTTGGGTTTTGTTGGGTTTGTTTGGTTGGGGTTTGTTGGGTTTTGTTGGGTGGATTTGGTTGGGTTTTGTTGGGTGGGTTTGGTTGGGTTTTGTTGGGTTTTGTTGGGTGGGTTTGGTTGGGTTTTGTTGGGTGGGTTTGGTTGGGTTCTGTTGGGTGGGTTTGGTTGAGTTTTGTTGGGTTTTGTTAGGTGCGTTTGGTTGGGTTTTGTTGGGATTTATTGGGTGGGTTTGGTTGGGTTCTATTGGGTTCTGTTGGGTGGGTTTGGTTGAGTTTTGTTGGGTTTTGTTGGGTGGGTTTGGTTGGGTTTTGTTGGGTTTTGTTGGGTGGGTTTGGTTGGGTTTTGTTGGGTGGGTTTGGTTGGGTTTTGTTGGGTTGGTTTGGTTGGGTTTTGTTGGGTGGGTTTGGTTGGGTTTTGTTGGGTGGGTTTGGTTGGGGTTTGTTGGGTTTTGTTGGGTGGGTTTGGTTGGGTTTTGTTGGGTGGGTTTGGTTGGGTTTTGTTGGGTGGGTTTGGTTGGGATTTGTTGGGTTTTGTTGGGTGTGTTTGGTTGGGTTTTGTTGGGTGGGTTTGGTTGGGTTTTGTTGGGTGGGTTTGGTTGGGTTTTGTTGGGTGGGTTTGGTTGGGTTTTGTTGGGTTTTGTTGGGTGGGTTTTGGTTGGGTTTTGTTGGGTGGGTTTGGTTGGGTTTTGTTGGGTGGGTTTGGTTGGGTTTTGTTGGGTGGGTTTGGTTGGGTTTTGTTGGGTTTTGTTGGGTGGGTTTTGTTGGGTGGATGTTGTTGGGTTTTGTTGGGTGGGTTTGGTTGGGTTTTGTTGGGTGGGTTTGGTTGGGTTTTGTTGGGTGGGTTTGGTTGGGTTTTGTTGGGTTTTGTTGGGTGGGTTTTGTTTGGTGGGTTTGGTTGGGTTTTGTTGGGTTTTGTTGGGTGGGTTTGGTTGGGTAGGTTTGGTTGGGTTTTGTTGGGTTTTGTTGGGTGGGTTTGGTTGGGTTTTGTTGGGTGGGTTTGGTTGGGTTTTGTTGGGTTTTGTTGGGTGGGTTTTGTTGGGTTTGGTTGGGTTTCGTTGGGTTTTGTTGGGTGGGTTTGTTTGGGTTTTGTTGGGTGGGTTTGGTTGGGTTTTGTTGGGTGGGTTTGGTTGGGTTTTGTTGGGTGGGTTTGGTTGGGTTTTGTTGGGTGGGTTTGTTGGGTTTTGTTGGGTTTTGTTGGGTGGGTTTGGTTGGGTTTTGTTGGGTGGGTTTGGTTGGGTTTTGTTGGATGGGTTTGGTTGGGTTTTGTTGGGTGGGTTTTGGTTGTTTTTACTTGGGTTTGTTTGGGTTTTGTTGGGTGGGTTTGGTTGGGTTTTGTTGTTTGGGTTTGGTTGGGTTTTGTTGGGTTTTGTTGGGTGGGTTTGGTTTGGTTTTGTTGGGTGGGTTTGGTTGGGTTTTGTTGGGTTTTGTTGGGTGGGTTTTGCTGGGTGGATTTTGCTGGGTTTAGTTGGATGGGTTTGGAAGGGTTTTGTTGGGTTTTGTTGGTTTTTGTTGGGTGGGTTTGGTTTGGTTTTGTTGGGTTTTGTTGGGTGGGTTTTGTTTGGTGGGTTTGGTTGGGTTTTGTTGGGTTTTGTTGGGTGGGTTTGGTTGGGTAGGTTTGGTTGGGTTTTGTTGGGTTTTGTTGGGTGGGTTTGGCTGGGTTTTGCTGGGTAAGTTTGGTTGGGTTTTGTTGGGTTTAGTTGGGTGGGTTTTGTTGGGATTGGTTGGGTTTCGTTGGGTTTTGTTGGGTGGGTTTGTTTGGGTTTTGTTGGGTGGGTTTGGTTGGGTTTTGTTGGGTGGGTTTGGTTGGGTTTTGTTGGGTGGGTTTGGTTGGGTTTTGTTGGGTAGGTTTTGTTGGGTTTTGTTGGGTGGGTTTGGTTGGGTTTTGTTGGGTGGGTTTGGTTGGGTTTTGTTGGGTGGGTTTGGTTGGGTTTTGTTGGGTGGGTTTTGGTTGTTTTTACTTGGGTTTGGTTGGGTTATGTTGGGTGGGTTTGGTTGGGTTTTGTTGTTTGAGTTTGGTTGAGTTTTGTTGGGTTTCGTTGGGTGGGTGTGGTTGGGTTTTGTTGGGTGGGTTTGGTTGGGTTTTGTTATGTTTTGTTGGATGTTTTTTGTTATGATATGTTGGGTTTTGTTGGGTGGGTTTGGTTGGGTTTTGTCGGGTGGGTCTGGTTTGGTTTTGTTGGGTTTTGTTGGGTGGGTTTGCAAGGGTTTTGTTGGGTGGGTTTGGTTGGGTTTTGTCGGGTGGGTCTGGTTTGGTTTTGTTGGGTTTTGTTGGGTGGGTTTTGGTGGGTTTTGTTTGGTGGGTTTGGTTGGGTTTTGTTGGGTTTTGTTAAGTTAGTTTTGTTGGGTGGGTTTGGTTGGGTTTTGTTGGATTTTGTTGGGTGGGTTTGGTTGGGTTTTGTTGGGTGGGTTTTGTTGGGTTTTGTTGGGTGGGTTTGGTTGGGTTTTGTTGGGTTTTGTTGGGTTTCTTGGGTTTTGTTGGGTGGGTTTGGTTTGGTTTTGTTGGGTTTTGTTGGGTTTTGTTGGGTGGGTTTTGGTGGGTTTTGTTTGGTGGGTGTGGTTGGGTTTTTTTGGGTTTTGTTGGGTGGGTTTCGTTGGGTGGGTTTGGTTGGGTTTTGTTGGGTGGGTTTGGTTTTGCTGCGTAAGTTTTTTTGGGTTTTGTTGGGTTTAGTTGGGTGGGTTTTGTTGGGATTGGTTGGGTTTCGTTGGGTTTTGTTGGGTGGGTTTGTTTGGGTTTTGTTGGGTGGGTTTGGTTGGGTTTTGTTGGGTGGGTTTCGTTGGGTTTTGTTGGGTGGGTTTGGTTAGGTTTTGTTGGGTGGGTTTGGTTGGGTTTTGTTGGATTGGTTTTGTTGGGTTATGTTGAATTTTGTTGCGTGAGTTTCGTTGGGTTTAGTTGGGTGGGTTCGGATGGGTTTTGTTGGGTTTTATTGGGTGTGTTTAAAAGGGCTTTGTTTGGTGGATTTGGTTGTGATTTGTTGGGTTTTGTTGGGTGGGTTTGGTTGGAATTTGTTGGGTTTTGTTGGGTTTTGTTGGGTGGGTTTCGTTGGGTTTTGTTGGGTGGGTTTGGTTGGGTTTGGTTGGGTTTGGTGGGTTTGGTGGGTTTGGTTGGGTTTTGTTGGGTAGGTTTGGTTGGGTTTTGTTATGTGGGTTTGGTTGGGTTTTCTTGGGTGGGTTTGGTTTGGTTTTGTTGGGTTTTGTTTGGTTAGTTTTGTTGGGTGGGTTTGGTTGGGTTTTGTTTGGTTTTGTTGGGTGGGTTTGGTTGGGTTTTGTTGGATGGGTTTGGTTGGGATTTGTTGGGTTTTGTTGGGTGGGTTTGGTTGGGTTTTGTTGGTGGGTTTGGTTGGGATTTGTTGGGTTTTGTTGGGTTTTGTTGGGTGGGTTTGGTTGGGTTTTGTTGGGTGGGTTTGGTTGGGTTTTGTTGGGTGGGTTTCGTTGGGTTTTGTTGGGTGGGTTTGGTTGGGTTTTGTTGGGTGGGTTTTGTTGGGTTTTGTTGGGTGGGTTTGGTTGGGTTTTGTTGGGTGGGTTTGGTTGGGTTTTGTTGGGTGGGTTTGGTTGGGTTTTGTTGGGTGGGTTTGGTTGTTTTTTGTTGGGTTTGGTTGGGTTTTGTTGGGTGGGTTTGGTTGTTTTTACTTGGGTTTGGTTGGGTTTTGTTGGGTGGATTTGGCTCTGATTTGCTGGGTGGGTTTGGTTGGGTTTTGTTTGGTTTAGTTGGGTGGGTTTGGTTTGGTTTTGTTGGGTGGGTTTGGTTGGGTTTGGTTATGTTTTGTTGGATGTTTTTTGTTATGATATGTTTGGTTTTGTTGGGTGGGTTTGGTTGGGTTTTGTTGGGTGGGTTTGGTTGTGTTTTGTTGGGTTTTGTTGGGTGGGTTTGGTTGGGTTTTGTTGGGTGGGTTTGGTTGGGTTTGTTGGGTGGGTTTGGTTGGGTTTTGTTGGGTGGGTTTTGTTGGGTTTTGTTGGGTGGGTTTGGTTGGGTTTTGTTTGGTGGGTTTGGTTGGGTTTTGTTAAGTTTTGTTGGGTGGGTTTGGTTGGGTTTTGTTGGGTTTTGTTGGTTGGGTTTGGCTTGGTTTTGCTGGGTGGATTTTGCTGGGTTTAGTTGGATGGGTTTGGAAGGGTTTTCTTGGGTTTTGTTGGGTGGGTTTGGTTTGGTTTTGTTGGGTGTTGTTGGGTGGGTTTTGGTGGGGTTTGTTTGGTGGGTTTGGTTGGGTTTTGTTTGATTTTGTTGGGTGGGTTTGGTTGGGTGGGTTTGGTTGGGTTTTGTTGGGTTTTGTTGATTGGGTTTGGCTGGCTTTTGCTGGGTAAGTTTGGTTGGGTTTTTTTGGGTTTAGTTGGGTTGGTTTTGTTGGGATTGGTTGGGTTTCGTTGGGTTTTGTTGAGTGGGTTTGGTTGGGTTTTGTTGGGTGGGTTTGTATGGGGTTTGCTGGGGGATTTGTTGGGTTTTGTTATGTGGGTTTGGTTAGGTTTTGTTGGGTGAGTTTGGTTGGGTTTTGTTGGGTTTTGTTGGATTGGTTTTGTTGGGTTTTGTTTGGTTTTGTTGGTTGGGTTTGGTTGGGTTTTGTTGGGTGGGTTTGGTTGGGTTTTGTTGGGTTTTGTTGGGTGAGTTTTTTGGGTTTTGTTTGGTGGGTTTGGTTGGGTTTTGTTGGGTGGGTTTGGTTGGGTTTTGTTGGGTGGGTTTGGTTGGGTTTTGTTGGGTGGGTTTGGTTGGGTTTTGTTGGGTGGGTTTGGTTGGGTTTTGTTGGGTTTTGTTGGGTGGGTTTGGTTGGGTTTTGTTGGGTGGGTTTGGTTGGGTTTTGTTATGTGGGTTTCGTTGGGTTTTGTTGGGTGGGTTTGGTTGGGTTTTGTTGGGTGGGTTTGGTTGGGTTTTGTTGGGTTTTGTTGGGTTTTGTTTGGTTGGGTTTTGTTGGGTGGGTTTGGTTGGGTTTTGTTGGGTGGGTTTGGTTGGGTTGTTGTGTGGGTTTGGTTGGGTTGTGTTGGGTGGGTTTGGTTCCGATTGGTTGGGTTTTGTTGGGTGGGTTTGGTTGGATTTTGTTGGGTGGGTTTGGTTGGGTTTTTTTGGTGGGTTTCGTTGGGTTTTGTTGGGTGGGTTTGGTTGGGTTTAGTTGAGTTTTGTTAGGTTTTGTTGGGTGGGTTTGGTTGGGTTTTGTTGGGTGGGTTTGGTTGGGTTTTGTTGGGTGGGTTTGGTTGGGTTTTGTTGGGTGGGTTTGGTTGTTTTTTGTTGGGTTTGGTTGGGTTTTGTTGGGTGGGTTTGGTTGGGTTTTGTTGGGTGGGTTTGGTTGGGTTTTGTTGGGTTTTGTTGGGTGGGTTTGGTTTGGTTTTGTTGGGTGAGTTTGGTTGGGTTTGGTTATGTTTTGTTGGATGTTTTTTGTTATGATATGTTGGGTCTTGTTGGATGGGTTTCGTTGGGTTTTGTTGGGTGGGTTTGGTTGGGTTTTGTTGGGTTTTGTTGGGTGGGTTTGGTTGGGTTTTGTTGGGTTGTGTTGGGTGGGTTTTGTTTGGTGGGTTTGGTTGGGTTTTGTTGAGTGGGTTTGTTTGGATTTTGTTGGGTGGGTTTGTATGGGTTTTGCTGGGTGGGTTTCGTTGGGTTTTGTTGGGTGGGTTTGGTTGGGTTTTGTTGACGAGGTTTTGTTAGGTTTTCTTCGGTGGGTTTGGTTGGGTTTTGCTGGGTGGGTTTGGTTGGGTTTTGTTGGGTTTGGTTGGGTATTGTTGGGTGGGTTTTGGTTGTTTTTACTTGGGTTTGTTTGGGTTTTCTTGGTTGGGTTTGGTTGGGTTGTGTTGGGTGGGTTTGGTTGGGTTTTGTTGGGTTTAGTTGGGTGGGTTTGGTTTGGTTTTGTTGGGTGAGTTTGGTTGGGTTTGGTTATGTTTTGTTGGATGTTTTTTGTTATGATATGTTGGGTTTCGTTGCGTGGGTCTCGTTGGGTTTTGTTGCGTGGGTTTGGATGTGTTTTGTTGGGTTTTATTGGGTGTGTTTGGAAGGGTTTTGTTGGGTTGTGTTGGGTGGGTTTTGTTTGGTGGGTTTGGTTGGGTTTTGTTGAGTGGGTTTGTTTGGATTTTGTTGGGTGGGTTTGTATGGGTTTTGTTGGGTGGGTTTCGTTGGGTTTTGTTGGGTGGGTTTGGTTGGGTTTTGTTGGGCGGGTTTGGTTGTGTTTTGTTGCATTGGTTTGTTTGGGTTACGTTGGGTTTTGTTGCGTGAGTTTCGTTGGGTTTAGTTGGGTGGGTTCGGATGGGTTTTGTTGGGTTTTGTTATGTGTGTTTGGGTTTTGTTGATTGGGTTTGGTTGGGTTTTGTTGGGTGGGTTTAGTTTGGTTTTGTTAGGTTTTGTTGGGTTTTGTTGGGTGGGTTTGGTTGGGTTTTGTTGGGTGGGTTTGGTTGGGTTTTGTTGGGTGGGTTTGGTTGGGTTTTGTTTGGGTTTTGTTGAGTGGATTTTGTTGAGTTTTGTTCGGTGGGTTTGGTTGGGTATTCTTGGGTGGGTTTGGTTGGGTTTGGTTGGGTTTCGTTGGGTTTTGTTGTTTGGGTCCGGTTGGGTTTTGTTGGGTGGGTTTGGTTGGGTTTTGTTGGGTGGGTTTTGTTGGGTTTTGTTGGGTTTTGTTGGGTTTTGTTTGGTTTTGTTGGGTGGGTTTCGTTGGGTTTTGTTGGGTTTTGTTGGGTGGGTTTGGTTGGGTTTTGTTGGGTGGGTTTGGTTGGGTTTTGTTGGGTTTTGTTGGGTGGGTTTGGTTGGGTTTTGTTGGGTGGGTTTGGTTGGGATTGGTTGGGTTTTGTTGGGTTTTGTTGGGTGGGTTTGGTTGGATTTTGTTGGGTGGGTTTTGTTGGGTTTTGTTGGGTGGGTTTGATTGGGTTTTGTTGGGGAGGTTTTGTTAGGTTTTCTTCGGTGGGTTTGGTTGGGTTTTGCTGGGTGGGTTTGGTTGGGTTTTGTTTGGTTTGGTTGGGTATTGTTGGGTGGGTTTGGTTGTTTTTACTTGGGTTTGGTTGGGTTTTGTTGGGTGGATTTGGCTGGGATTTGCTGGGTGGGTTTGGTTGGGTTTTGTTGGGTTTAGTTGGGTGGGTTTGGTTTGGTTTTGTTGGGTGAGTTTGGTTGGGTTTGGTTATGTTTTGTTGGATGTTTTTTGTTATGATATGTTGGGTTTCGTTGCGTGGGTCTGGTTGGGTTTTGTTGGGTGGGTTTGGTTGGGTTTTGCTGGGTGGGTTTGGTTGGGTTTGGTTGGGTGGGTTTGGTTGGGTTTTGTTGGGTGGGTTTGGTTGGGTTTTCCTGGGTGGGTTTGGTTGGGTTTTGTTCGGTTTGGTTGGGATTTGTTGGGTGGGTTTTGTTGGGTTTTGTTGGGTTTTGTTGGTTGTTTTTGGTTGGGTTTTGTTGGGATTTGTTGGGTGGGTTTCGTTGGGCTTTGTTGGGTGGGTTTGGTTGGGTTTTGTTTGGTGGGTTTGGTTGGGTGGGTTTTTGGGGTTTTGTTTTGTGGTTTTGGTTGGGTTTTGTTGGGTGGGTTTGGTTGGGTTTTGTTTGGTGGGTTTGGTTGGGTGGGTTTTGGTGGGTTTCATTGGGTTTTGTTGGGTGGATTTGGTTGGGTTTGGTTGGGTTTGGTGGGTTTGGTTGGGTTTTGTTGGGGTTTGTTGGGTTTTGTTGGGTTTTGTTGGGTTAGTTTGGTTGTGTTTTGTTGGGTGGGTTTGGTTTGGTTTTGCTGGGTGGGTTTGGTTGGGTTTTGTTGGGTTTTGTTATGTGGGTTTGGTTGGGTTTTGTTGGGTGGGTTTGGTTGGGTTGTGTTGGGTTTTGTTGGATTGATTTTGTTGGGTTATGTTGGGTTTTGTTGCGTGAGTTTCGTTGGGTTTAGTTGGGTGGGTTTGGATGGGTTTTGTTTAGTTTTGTTGGGTGGGTTTGGAACGGTTTTGTTTGGTGGGTTTTGTTAAGTTTTGTTGGGTGGGTTTGGTTGGGTTTTGTTGGATTTTGTTGTGTGGGTTAGGTTGGGTTTTGTTGGGTGGGTTTCGTTAGGTTTGGTTGGGTTTTTTGGGGTAGGTTTGGTTGGGTTTTGTTGGGCAGGTTTGGTTGGGTTTTCTTGGGTGGGTTTGGTTTGGTTTTGTTGGTTGGATTTGTTTGGGTTTTGTTGGGTGTGTTTGGAAGGGTTTTGTTGGGTTAGTTTTGTTGGGTGGGTTTGGTTGGGTTTTGTTGCGTGGGTTTGGTTGGGTTTTGTTCGGTGGGTTTGGTTGGGATTGGTTGGGTTTCGTTGGGTTTTGTTGGGTGGGATTTGTTGGTTTTTGTTGGGTGGATTTGTTTGGGTTTTGTTGGGTGGGATTCGTTGGGTTTTGTTGGGTGGGTTTGGTTGGGTTTTGTTGGGTGGGTTTGGTTGGGTTTTGTTGGGGAGGTTTGGTTGGGTTTTCTTGGATGGGTTTGGGTGGGTTTAGCTGGATGGGTTTGGTTGGGTTTTGTTGCGTTTTGTTATGTGTGTTTGATTGGGTTTTGTTGGGTTTTGTTGATTGGGTATTGGTGGGTTTGGTTGGGGTTTGTTGGGTTTTGTTGGGTATGTTTTGTTAGGTTCTGTTGGGTTGGTTTGGTTTGATTTTGTTGAGTTTTGTTGGGTGGAATTGGTTGGGTTTTGTTGTGTGGGCTTCGTTGGGTTTTGTTAGGTGGGTTTGGTTGGGTTTTGTTCGTTGGGTTTTGTTGATATTGGTTGGGTTTCGTTGTTGTTCTTTGTTGGGTGGGTTTGGTTGGATTTTGTTGGGTGAGTTTGTATGGGTTTTGCTGGGTGGGATTCGTTGGGCTTTCTTGGGTGGGTTTGGTTTGGTTTTGCTGGGTGGGTTTGGTTGGGTTTTGTTGAGTTTGGTTGGGTGGGTCTGGTTGGGTTTTGTTGGGTGGGCTTTGTTGGGTTTTTTTTTGTTGGGTTTTGTTGGGTGGGTTTCGTTGGGTTTTGTTGGGTGGGCTTTGTTGGGTGGGTTTGGTTGGGTTTTGTTGAGTGGGTTTGTTTGGATTGTGTTGGGTGGGTTTGTATGGGTTTTGCTGGGTGGGATTCGTTCGGTTTTGTTATGTGGGTTTGGTTAGGTTTTGTTGGGTGAGTTTGGTTGGGTTTTGTTGGCTTTTGTTGGATTGGTTTTGTTAGGTTATGTTGGGTTTTGTTGGGTGGGTTTTGTTGGGTTTTGTTAGGTGGGTTTGGTTGGGTTTTGTTGGGTTTTGTTATGTTTTGTTGGGTTTTGTTGGGTGGGTTTGGTTAGGTTTTGTTGCATTGGTTTGTTTGGTTTCGTTCGGTTTGGTTGGGTTTTGTTGGGTGGGCTTGGTTGGGTTTGGCTGGGTTTTGTTGGGTGGGTTTGGTTGGGTTTTGTTGGGTGGGTTTGGTTGGGTTTTGTTATGTAGGTTTCGTTTGGTTTTGTTAAGTTTAGTTGGGTGGGTTTGGTTGGGTTTTGTTGGGTGGGTTTGGTTGGGATTGGTTGGCTTTCGTTGGGTTTTGTTGGGTGGGTTTGGTTGGATTTTGTTGGGTGGGTTTGGTTTGGTTTGCTGGGTGGGTTTTGTTGGGTTTTGTTTGGGTTTGTTGGGTTTTGTTGTTTCGTTGGGTTTTGTTGGGTGATTTTGGTTGGGCTTTGTTTGGTTTTGTTGGGTGGGTTTGGTTGGGTTTTGTTGGGTGGGTTTGGTTGGGTTTTGTTAAGTTTTGTTGGGTGGGTTTGGTTGGGTTTTGTTGGGTGGGTTTGGTTGGGATTGGTTGGCTTTCGTTGGGTTTTGTTGGGTGGGTTTGGTTGGATTTTGTTGGGTGGGTTGGTATGGGTTTTGCTGGGTGGGTTTCGTTGGGTTTTGTTGGGGAGGTTTTGTTAGGTTTTCTTCGGTGGGTTTGGTTGGGTTTTGCTGGGTGGGTTTGGTTGGGTTTTGTTGGGTTTGGTTGGGTATTGTTGGGTGGGTTTGGTTGTTTTTACTTGGGTTTGGTTGGGTTTTGTTGGGTGGATTTGGCTCTGATTTGCTGGGTGGGTTTGGTTGGGTTTTGTTGGGTTTAGTTCGGTGGGTTTGGTTTGGTTTTGTTGGGTGGGTTTGGTTGGGTTTGGTTATGTTTTGTTGGATGTTTTTTGTTATGATATGTTGGGTTGGGTTGGGTGGGTTTGGTTGGGTTTTGCTGGGTGGGTTTGGTTGGGTTTTGTTGGGTGGGTTTGGTTGGGTTTTGTTGGGTAGGTTTGGTTCCGTTTTGTTGGGTGGGTTTGGTTGGGTTTTGTTGGGTGGGTTTGGTTGGGTTTGGTTGGGTTATGTTATGTGGGTTTGGTTGGGTTTTGTTGGGTGAGTTTGGTTGGGTTTTGTTGGGTTTTGTTGGATTGATTTTGTTGGGTTATGTTGGGTTTTGTTGCGTGAGCTTCGTTGGGTTTAGTTGGTTGGGTTTGGATGGGTTTTGTTTGGTGGGTTTTGTTGGGTGCGTTTGGAAGGGTATTGTTTGGTGGGTTTGGTTGGGTTTTGTTGGGTGGGTTTAGTTTGGTTTTGTTGGGTTTGGTTGGGTTTTGTTGGGTGGGTTTCATTGGGTTTTGTTGGGTGGATTTGGTTGGGTTTGGTTGGGTTTGGTGGGTTTGGTTGGGTTTTGTTGGGTTAGTTTGGTTGGGTTTTGTTGGGGAGGTTTGGTTGGGTTTTCTTGGGTGGGTTTGGTTTGGTTTTGCTGGGTGGGTTTGGTTGGGTTTTGTTGGGTTTTGTTATGTGGGTTTGGTTGGGTTTTGTTGGGTGAGTTTGGTTGGGTTGTGTTGGGTTTTGTTGGATTGATTTTGTTGGGTTATGTTGCGTTTCGTTGGGTGGGCTTCGTTGGGTTTAGTTGGGTGGGTTTGGATGGGTTTTGTTTAGTTTTGTTGGGTGTGTTTGGAACGGTTTTGTTTGGTGGGTTTGGTTGGGTTTTGTTGGGTGGGTTTGGTTTGGTTTTGTTGGGTTAGGTTGGGTTTTGTTGGGTGGGTTTCGTTAGGTTTGGTTGGGTTTTTTGGGGTAGGTTTGGTTGGGTTTTGTTGGGCAGGTTTGGTTGGGTTTTCTTGGGTGGGTTTGGTTTGGTTTTGTTGGTTGGATTTGGTTGGGTTTTGTTGGGTGTGTTTGGAAGGGTTTTGTTGGGTTTTGTTGGGTTAGTTTTGTTGGGTGGGTTTGGTTGGGTTTTGTTGCGTGGGTTTGGTTGGGTTTTGTTGGGTGGGTTTGGATTGGTTTGGTTTGGTTGGGTTTTGTTGGGTGGGTTTGGTTGGGTTTTGTTGCGTTGGTTTGGCTGGGTTTTGTTGGGTGGGATTCGTTGGGTTTTGTTGGGTGTGTTTGGTTGAGGTTTGTTCGGTGGGTTTTGTGGGGTGGGTTGGATTGGCTTTCGTTGGGTTTTGTCGTGTGGGATTGGTTGAGTTTGGTTGGGTGGGTTTGTTTGGGTTTTGTTGCCTTTAGTTCTGTGGGTTTGGTTGGGTTTTGTTGGGTTTTGTTGATTGCGGATTGGTGGGTTTGGTTGGGTTTTGTTGGGTTTTGTTGGGTATGTTTTGTTAGGTTCTGTTGGGTTGGTTTGGTTTGATTTTGTTGAGTTTTGTTGGGTGGGTTTGGTTAGGTTTTGTTGTGTGGGTTTTGTTGGGTTTTGTTAGGTGGGTTTGGTTGGGATTTGTTGGGTGGGTTTTGTTGATATTGGTTGGGTTTCGTTGTTGTTCTTTGTTGGGTGGGTTTGGTTTGGTTTCGTAGGGTGGGTTTGTATGGGTTTTGCTTGGTGGGTTTCGTTGGGCTTTGTTGGGTGAGTTTTGTTGGGTTTTGTTGGGTGGGTTTGGTTGGGTTTTGTTGAGTTTTGTTGGGTGTGTTTGGTTGGGTTTTGTTGGTTGGGTCTTGTTGTTTTTCGTTGGGTTTTGTTGGGTGGGTTTTGTTGGGTTGTGTTAGGTGGGTTTTGTTTGGTGGGTTTGGTTGGGTTTTGTTGAGTGGGTTTGTTTGGATTGTGATGGGTGGGTTTGTATGGGTTTTGCTGGGTGGGATTCGTTCCGTTTTGTTATGTGGGTTTGGTTAGGTTTTGTTGGGTGAGTTTGGTTGGGTTTTGTTGGCTTTTGTTGGATTGGTTTTGTTAGGTTATGTTGGGTTTTGTTGCGTGAGTTTCGTTGGGTTTAGTTGGGTGGGTTCGGATGGGTTTTGTTGGGTTTTGTTATGTGTGTTTAAAAGGGTTTTGTTTGGTGGGTTTGGTTGGGTTTTGTTGGGTGGGTTTAGTTTGGTTTTGTTCGGTTTGGTTGGGTTTTGTTGGGTTAGTTTGGTTGGATTTGGTTGGGTTTGGTGGGTTTGGTTGGGTTTTGTTGGGTAGATTTGGTTGGGTTTTGTTATGTAGGTTTCGTTTGGTTTTGTTAAGTTTAGTTGGGTGGGTTTGGTTGGGTTTTGTTGGGTGGGTTTGGTTGGGATTGGTTGGCTTTCGTTGGGTTTTGTTGGGTGGGTTTGGTTGGATTTTGTTGGGTGGGTTTGGTTTGGTTTGCTGGGTGGGTTTTGTTGGGTTTTGTTGGGTTTTGTTGGGTTTTGTTTGGTTAGTTTTGTTGGGTGATTTTGGTTGGGCTTTGTTTGGTTTTGTTGGGTGGGCTTGGCTGGGTTTTGCTGGGTAAGTTTGGTTGGGTTTTGTTAAGTTTAGTTGGGTGGGTTTGGTTGGGTTTTGTTGGGTGGGTTTGGTTGGGATTGGTTGGCTTTCGTTGGGTTTTGTTGGGTGGGTTTGGTTGGATTTTGTTGGGTGGGTTTGGTTGGGTTTTGCTGGGTGGGTTTCGTTGGGTTTTGTTGGTGGGTTTTCTTGGGTTTTTTTGGGTGGGATTGGTTGGGTTTTCTTGGGTGGATTTGGTTAGGTTTTGTCGGGTTTTGTTGGTTGTTGTTGGGTGGGTTTGGTTGTTTTTACTTGGGTTTGGTTGGGTTTTGTTGGGTGGATTTGGCTCTGATTTGCTGGGTGGGTTTGGTTGGGTTTTGTTGGGTTTAGTTCGGTGGGTTTGGTTTGGTTTTGTTGGGTGGGTTTGGTTGGGTTTGGTTATGTTTTGTTGGATGTTTTTTGTTATGATATGTTGGGTTTCGTTGCGTGGGTCTCGTTGGGTTTTATTGCGTGGGTTTGGTTGGGTTTTGTTGGGTGGGTTTGGTTGGGTTTTGTTGGGGAGGTTTGGTTCCGTTTTCTTGGGTGGGTTTGGTTGGGTTTTGCTGGGTGGGTTTGGTTGGGTTTGGTTGGGTTATGTTATGTGGGTTTGGTTGGGTTTTGTTGGGTGAGTTTGGTTGGGTTTTGTTGGGTTTTGTTGGATTGATTTTGTTGGGTTATGTTGGGTTTTGTTGCGTGAGTTTCGTTGGGTTTAGTTGGGTGGGTTTGGATGGGTTTTGTTTGGTGGGTTTTGTTGGGTGGGTTTGGTTGGGTTTTGTTGGGTGGGTTTGGTTGGGTTTTGTTGGGTGGGTTTGGTTGGGTTTTGTTGGGTGGGTTTGGTTGGGTTTTGTTGGGTGGGTTTCATTGGGTTTTGTTGCATGGGTTTGGTTGGGTTTCGTTGGGTTTTGTTGGGTGGGTTTGGTTGGGTTTTGTTGGGTGGGTTTGGTTGGGTTTTGTTGGGTGGGTTTGGTTGGGTTTTGTTGGGTGGGTTTGGTTGGGTTTTGTTGGGTGGGTTTGGTTGGGTTTTGTTGGGTTTTGTTATGTGGGTTTGGTTGGGTTTTGTTGGGTGGGTTTGGTTGGATTGTGTTGGGTTTTGTTGGTTGGGTTATGTTGGGTTTTGTTGGGTTTTGTTGCAAGGGTTTGGTTGGGTCTAGTTGGGTTTTGTTGGGTTTTGTTTAGTTTTGTTGGGTGTGTTTGGAACGGTTTTGTTTGGTGGGTTTGGTTGGGTTTTGTTGGGTGGGTTTGGCTGAGGTTTGTTGGGTTAGGTTGGGTTTTGTTGGGTGGGTTTCGTTAGGTTTGGTTGGGTTTTTTGGGGTAGGTTTGGTTGGGTTTTGTTGGGCAGGTTTGGTTGGGTTTTCTTGGGTGGGTTTGGTTTGGTTTTGTTGGTTGGATTTGGTTGGGTTTTGTTGGGTGTGTTTGGAGGGGTTTTGTTGGGTTTTGTTGGGTTAGTTTTGTTGGGTGGGTTTGGTTGGGTTTTGTTGCGTGGGTTTGGTTGGGTTTTGTTCGGTGGGTTTGGTTGGGATTGGTTGGGTTTCGTTGGGTTTTGTTGAGTGGGTTTGTTTGGATTTTGTTTGGTGGGTTTGTATGGGTTTTGCTGGGTGGGATTCGTTGGGTTTTGTTGGGTGGGTTTGGTTGGGTTTTGTTGGGTGGGTTTGGTTGGGTGGGTTTGGGGAGGTTTGGTTGGGTTTTCTTGGATGGGTTTGGGTGGGTTTTGCTGGATGGGTTTGGTTGGGTTTTGTTGCGTTTTGTTATGTGGGTTTGGTTGGGTTTTGTTGGGTTTTGTTGATTGGGGATTGGTGGGTTTGGTTGGGTTTTGTTGGGTTTTGTTGGGTATGTTTTGTTAGGTTCTGTTGGGTTGGTTTGGTTTGATTTTGTTGAGTTTTGTTGGGTGGAATTGGTTGGGTTTTGTTGTGTGGGCTTTGTTGGGTTTTGTTAGGTGGGTTTGGTTGGGTTTTGTTCGGTGGGTTTTGTTGATATTGGTTGGGTTTCGTTGTTGTTCTTTGTTGGGTGGGTTTGGTTGGATTTTGTTGGGTGGGTTTGTATGGGTTTTGCTGGGTGGGATTCGTTGGGCTTTCTTGGGTGGGTTTGGTTGGGTTTTGTTGGGTGGGTTTGGTTGGGTTTTGTTGGGTTTTGTTATGTGGGTTTGGTTGGGTTTTGTTGGGTGGGTTTAGTTGAGTTTTGTTGGGTTTTGTTGGGTGGGTTTGGTTGGGTTTTTTGGGTTGGTTTGGTTGGGTTTTGTTGGGTGGGCTTTGTTGGGTTTTTCTTGGGTTTTGTTGGGTGGGTTTGGTTGGGTTTTGTTGGGTGGGTTTGGTTAGGTTTTGTTTGGTGGGTTTGGTTGGGTTTTGTTGGGGAGATTTGGTTGGGTTTTCTTGGATGGGTTTGGTTGGGTTTTTCTGGATGGGTTTCGTTGGGTTTTGTTGCGTTTTCTTATGTGGGTTTGGTTGGGTTTTGTTGGGTGGATTTGGCTTGGATTTGCTGAGTGGGTTTGGTTGGGTTTTGTTGGGTTTTGTTGGGTTTTGTTGATTGGGTATCGTTGGGCTTGGTTGGGCTTTGTTGGGTTTTGTTGGGTTTTGTTGATTGGGTATTGTTGGGTTTGGTTGGGCTTTGTTGGGTTTTGTTGGGTTTTGTTGGGTGTGTTTGGTTGGGTTTTGTTGGGTGGGTTTGGTTGGGTTTTGTTGGGTGGGTTTTGTTGGGTGGGTTTGGTTGGGTTTTGTTGGGTGGGTTTCGATGGGTTTCGTTGGGTTTTGTTGGGTGGGTTTGGTTGGGTATTGTCTAGTTTGGTTGGGTGGGTTTGGTTGGGTTTTGTTGGGTGGGTTTTGTTGGGTGGGTTTGGTTGGGTTTTGTTGGGTGGGTTTTGTTGGGTTTTGTTGTGTGGGTTTGGTTGGGTTTCGTTTGGTTTTGTTGGGGGGGTTTGGTTGGGTTTTGGTGGGTTATGTTGGGTGGGTTTTGTTGAGTTTGGTTGGGTGGGTTTGGTTGGGTTTTGTTGAGTTTCGTTGGGTGGGTTTGGTTGGGTTTTGTTGGGTGGGTTTAGTTGGGTTTTGCTGGGTGGGTTTGGTTCGGTTTTTTGGGGTTTTGTTGTGTGAGTTTGGTTGGGTTTCGCTGGGTTTTGTTGGGGGGGGCTTGGTTCGGTTTAGTTGGGTTTTGTCGTGTGGGTTTGGTTGGGTTTCGTTGGGTTTTGTTGGGTGGGTTTGGTTGGGTTTATTGAGTTTGGTTGGGTGGGTTTGGATGGGTTATGTTGGGTTTTGTTGAGTGTGTTAGGAAGAGTTTTGTTTTGTTTCTTGGGTTTAATTGGGTTTTGTTGGGTTATGTTGGGTGGGTTTGGTTCTGTTTGTTGGGTTTTGTTGCTTGGGTTTGGTTTGGTGTTGTTCAGTTTTGTTGGGTGGGTTTCGTTGGGTTTTGTTGGGTGGGTTTGCTTGGGTTTTGTTGGGTGAGTTTGGTTTTGTTTTGTTGGGTTTTGTTGCGTGAGTTTCGTTTTGTTTTTTTTTGGGTGGGATTAGATGGGTTTTGTTGGGTGGGTTTAGTTGGGTTGTGTTGGGTTTTGTTGGGTGGGTTTCGTTGGGTTTTGTTGAGTTTGGTTGGGTGGGTTTGTTGCGTTTCGTTGGGTGGGTTTTGTTGGGTGGGTTTAGTTGCGTTTTGTTGGGTGTGTTTGGTTCGGTTTTGTTGGGTTTTGTTGTGTGAGTTTGGTTGGGTTTCGTTGGGTTTTGTTGGGTGGGTTTGGTTGGGGTTTGTTGGGTTTTGTTGGGTGGGCTTGGTTCGGTTTAGTTGGGTTTTGTTGTGTGGGTTTGGTTGGGTTTTGTTGGGTTTTGTTGGGTGGTTTTGGTTGGGTTTATTTTGGTTTTGTTTTGTGGGTTTGGTTGGGTTATGTTGGGTTTTGTTGGGTGGGCTTGGTTCGGTTTAGTTGGTTTTGGTGGGTGGGTTTGGTTGGGCTGTGTTGGGTTTTGTTGGTTGGGTTTCGTTGGGTTTTGTTGAGTTTGGTTGGGTGGGTTTGGTTGGGTTTTGTTGGTTTGGTTTTGTTGGGTGGGTTTTGTTGGGTCTTGTTGGGTGGGTTTGGTTCGGTTTTGTTGGGTTTTGTTGTGTGAGTTTGGTTGGGTTTCGTTGGGTTTTGTTTGGTGGGTTTGGTTGGGTTTTGTTGGGTTTTGTTGGGTGGGCTTGGTTCGGTTTAGTTGGGTTTTGTTGTGTGGGTTTGGTTGGGTTTCGATGGGTTTTGTTGGGTGGGTTTGGTTGGGTTTTGTTGAGTTTGGTCGGGTGGGTTTGGATGGGTTTTGTTGGGTTTCGTTGAGAGTGTTAGGAAGGGTTTTGTTTTGTTGCTTGGGTTTAATTGGGTTTTGTTGTTTTATGTTGGGTGGGTTTGGTTCTGTTTTGTTGGGTTTTGTTGGTTGGGTTTGGTTTGGTTTTGTTGGGTTTTGTTGGGTGGGTTTGCGTCGGGTTCGTTGGGTTTTGTTGGGTGGGTTTGGTTGGGTTACGTTGGGTTTTGTTGGGTGGGTTTGGTTGGGTTTTGTTCGGTTTTGTTGGGTTTTGTTAGGTGCATTTTGTTGGGTTGCGTTGGTTGGGTTTTGTTGGCTCCGTTTGGTTGGGTTTTGTTTGGTGGGTTTGGTTGGGTTTTGTTCGGTTTTGGTTGGTTGGGTTTGGTTGGGTTTTGTTGTGTGGGTTTGTATGGGTTTTGCTGGGTGGGATTCGTTGGGTTTTGTTGGGTGGGTTTGGTTGGGTTTGTTGGGTTTTGTTGGGTACAACAACCCTACAAAACCCAACAAAACGCAACCAACCTCACCCAACAAAACCCTACCCAACCCACCCAACAAAACCCAATCAAACCCAACCAACAAAAACCAACCAAACCCACCCAACAAAACCCAACCAAACTCATGCAACAGAACTGAACTAAACCCACCCATGAAAGCCTAACAGAACCCAACAAAACCCAACCAAACCCACACAACAAAACCCAACCAAACTCGCCCAACAGAACCCAACTAAACCCACCCAACAAAACCCAACCAAACCCATCCAACAAAAACCAACAAAACCCAACCAAACCCACCCAACAAAACCCAACCAAACTCGCCCAACAGAACCCAACTAAACCCACCCAACAAAACCCAACAAAGCCCAGCCAAACTCACCCAACAAAACCATACCAAACCCACCCAACAAAACCCAGTCAAGTAAGGGTAGGCGGTGCGCTATCTGACGTCACATGGGTAGTCGACGAACCTTCAGTGCACATTTCAAGGAAAGGCCCGAAATCATCAAACGTGATTTCATCGGAAGGCTTAAAGAGGCATTTTTCAAAGCGAATTTATTGCCGGGATTGATTATTTTCTGTTCGCTCGTTATGACCAGACTAGACCGGTTTCTGTTGCTTCGGCTCAAATAATGGCCCACCTTCATCAGTAGTAAACCGTTTTGAAATCGGTTAGGGTAAATAATCATTTTGTCTCGTGATAGGACAATAGAAATATCAAACCAAATAACTTCTTGTGAATTAAGCCCATTGAGTTTTGCTTTAGTAATCAACGCAACTTTCACTCGATCACTGATGCTTAGTTTTAGCCGTGACGAGATCATGGGGAAGTACATATCATGTGGGAGTGAACAAATTGCCGTTCGTTTTTGAGGCAAGTTCATATTTTAATATAAATTAGCATAAGGGCCGTGGACTGTGACAATTCCCGGCAGGTTCGCCTTGTTACCTATTGCGTTAAAGGGATCTTAGCGGTAGCACCTTGCAATCCCTTTTCAGCTAAGTAGGTTTAGGTGAGAACCCTTTTTAGCGAGGTATAATATTTTTTTTCCAGACTTCTCTGCTTAATTCCCTTAACATTATTTCTAGGGGGTTTCGAGTGTCGTTCTCAAAATACCCGTTTACTTTCGTAGTTTAAGTAAGGGTTAAGTGTCGTTCTCAAGAAGTTTTTGCATGCGTAATTGGCATAGCGCTAGGGGCGACTGTTCTCTTCTAAGGCATTACATTAAAAAGAACCTTATTAATTTGGGCCTTCATATTGATAGCCCGGGTTATAAATCTTTATTCTATCTAAGAAGTTATTTCTTGATGTATTTGTTGGGTCCTTTCGCCAAACCCACCCAACAAAACCCAACCAAACCCTGCCAATAAAACCCAACAAAACCCATCCAAACTCACCCATAAAACCCAACCAAACCCACCCAACAAATCCCAACGAAATCCACCCAACAAGACCCAACAAAACCCAACAAAACCCAACCACTTCCACCCACCAAAACACAACCAAACCCGCCCAACAAAACCTAACCAAACCCAACCAAGAAAACCCAACAAAACACAACCAAACCCACCCAACAAAACACAACCAAACCCACCCAAAAAAACCCAACAAAACCCAACAAATCTCAACCAAACCCACCCAACAAAACCAAACAAAACCCAACCAAACCCACCCAACAAAACCCAACCAAACTCGCCCAACAGAACCCAACTAAACCCACCCAACAAAACCTAACCCACCCAACAAAACCCAACAAAACCCATCCAGCACAACCCAACAAAACCCAACAAAACCTACCAAAGAAAATCCAACACAACGCAATCAAACTCACCCAAAAAACCCAGCCAAACCCA
This sequence comes from Holothuria scabra, assembly GCA_037179385.1. NCBI lineage: Eukaryota > Metazoa > Echinodermata > Holothuroidea > Aspidochirotida > Holothuriidae > Holothuria > Holothuria scabra. Next base: position 13,404,317 of record CM074193.1, on the reverse strand, counting down.
CCGAACAAGCCTTATCAAAACTCACCCAACAAAAACCAACAAAACCCAACCGAACCCACCCAACAAAACCCAACAAAACCCACCCAACAAAACCCAACCCAACCAACAAAACCCAACCAAACCCAACCACACCCACCCAACAAAACCCAACAAAGCCCAACAAAGCCCATCCAGCACAACCCAACAAAACCCAACCAACCACACCCAACAGAACCCACGAAAACCCAATCAACCTCACCCAACAAAACCCTACCCAACCCACCCAACAAAACCGAATCAAACCCAACCAACAAAAACCAACCAAACCCACCCAACAAAACCCAACCAAACTCATCCAACAGAACCAAACTAAACCCACCCATGAAAACCCAAAAGAACCCAACAAAACTCAGCCACACTTACCCAACAAAACTTAACAAAACCCAACAAAACCCAACCAAACCCACCCAACAAAACCCAACCACACCCAATCAACAAAACCCAACAAAACCCATCAAAACCTAAACAAACCGACCCAACAAAACCCATCAAGACCCAACCAAACCCGTTCAACAATACCCAACAAAGCCTAACCAAACTCATCTTACAAAACCCAAAAAAACCCAACCAACAAAACCTAACAAAACTCAACCAAACTCAACCAAACCCACACAACATAACCCAAGAAAACCCAACCAAATCCACCCTACAAAACCCAATCAAACCCAACCAACAAAAACCAACCAAACCCACCCAACTAAACCCAACCAAACTCATCCAACAGAACCCAACTAAACCCACCCAACAAAACCCAACAAAACCAAACCAAACTCACCCAGCAAAACCCAACCAAACCCACCCAGCAAAACCCAACAAAATCCAGTCAAGTAAGGGTAGGCGGTGCGCTATCTGACGTCACATGGGTAGTCGACGAACCTTCAGTGCACATTTGAAAGAAAGGCCCGAAATCATCAAACGTGATTTCATCAAAAGGCTTAAAGAGGCATTCTTCAAAGCGAATTTATTGCCGGGATTGATTATTTTTCGTTTGGTCGTTATTACCAGACTAGACCGGTTTCTGTTGCTTCGGCTCAAATAATGGCCCAACTTCATCAGTAGTAAACCGTTATGAAATCGGTTAGGGTAAATAATCATTTTGTCTCGTGATAGGACAATAGAAATATCAAACCAAATAACTTCTTGTGAATTAAGCCCATTGAGCTTTGCTTTAGTAATTAGCACAACTTTCACTCGATCACTGATGCTTAGTTTTAGCCGTGACGAGATCATGGGGAAGTACATATCATGTGGGAGTGAACAAATTGCCGTTCGTTTTTGAGGCAAGTTCATATTTTAATATAAATTAGCCTAAGAGCCGTGGATTGTGACAATTCCCGGCAGGTTCGTCTTGTTACCTATTGCGTTAAAGGGATCTTAGCGGTAGCACCTTGCAATCCCTTTTCAGCTAAGTAGGTTTAGGTGAGATCCCTTTTTAGCGAGGTATAATATTTTTTCCCAGACTTCTCTGCTTAATTCCCTTAACATTATTTCCAGGGGGTTTCGAGTGTCGTTCTCAAAATACCCGTTTACTTTCGTAGTTTAAGTAAGGGTTAAGTGTTGTTCTCAAGAAGCTTTTGCATGCGTTGTTGCCATAGCGCTGGAAGCGACTGTTCTCTTCTAAGGTATTACATTAATATGAACCTTATTAATTTGGGCCTTCATATTGATAGCCCGGGTTATAAATCTCTGTTCTATCTAAGAAGTTTTTTCTTGATGTATTTGGGGGGTCCTTTCGCCAAACCCACCCAACAAAACCCAACAAAACCCACCAAACAAACCCCCGAAAACCCCAACCAATCAGACCCAACAAAACCCAACCAAATCCACCTAACAAAACCCAACAGAACCCAACCTAACTCACCCAACAAAACCCTTTCAGACCCACAAAAAAAAAAACCCAACCAAACTCACCTTACAAAACCCAACCAAACTGACCTTACAAAACCCACCCAAACTCATCTTACAAAACCCAAGAAATCCCACCCAACAAGACCCACCCAAACCCAACCACACCCACCCAACAAAACCCAACAAAACCCAACAAAGCCCATCCAGCACAACCCAACAAAACCCAACCAAACCCACTCAACAAAAACCAACAAAACCCAACCAAACCCACCCAACAAAACCCAACCAAACTCGCCCAACAGAACCCAACTTAACCCACCCAACAAAACCCAACCCACCCAACAAAACCCAACAAAACCCATCCAGCACAACCCAACAAAACCCAACAAAACCTACCAAAGAAAACCCAACAAAACGCAATCAAACTCACCCAAAAAACCCAGCCAAACCCACCGAACAAGCCTTATCAAAACTCACCCAACAAAACCCAACAAAACCCAACCAAACCCACCCAACAAAACCCAACAAAACCCACCAAACAAAACCCACCCAAACCCAACCACACCCACCCAACAAAACCCCAACAAAACCCATCCAGCACAACCCAACAAAACCCAACCAAACCCACCCAACAAAAACCAACAAAACCCAACCAAACCCACCCAACAAAACCCAACCAAACTCGCCCAACAAGACCCAACTAAACCCACCAAACAAAACCCAACCCACCCAACAAAACCCACCCAAACCCAACCACACCCACCCAACAAAACCCAACAAAACCCATCCAGCACAACCCAACAAAACCCAACCAAACCCACCCAACAAAAACCAACAAAACCCAACCAAACCCACCCAACAAAACCCAGCCAAACTCACCCAACAAAACCATACCAAACCCACCCAACAAAACCCAGTCAAGTAAGAGTAGGCGGTGCGCTATCTGACGTCACATGGGTAGTCGACGAACCTTCAGTGCACATTTCAAGGAAAGGCCCGAAATCATCAAACGTGATTTCATCGGAAGGCTTAAAGAGGCATTTTTCAAAGCGAATTTATTGCCGGGATAGATTATTTTTCGTTCGCTCGTTATGACCAGACTAGACCGGTTTCTGTTGCTTCGGCTCAAATAATGGCCCAACTTCATCAGTAGTAAACCGTTATGAAATCGGTTAGGGTAAATAATCACTTTGTCTCGTGATAGGACAAAAGAAATATCAAACCAAATAACTTCTTGTGAATTAAGCCCATTGAGTTTTGCTTTAGTAATTAGCACAACTTTCACTCGATCACTGATGCTTAGTTTTAGCCGTGACGAGATCATGGGGAAGTACATATCATGTGGGAGTGAACAAATTGCCGTTCGTTTTTGAGGCAAGTTCATATTTTAATATAAATTAGCATAAGGGCCGTGGACTGTGACAATTCCCGGCAGGTTCGCCTTGTTACCTATTGCGTTAAAGGGATCTTAGCGGTAGCACCTTGCAATCCCTTTTCAGCTAAGTAGGTTTAGGTGAGAACCCTTTTTAGCGAGGTATAATATTTTTTTTCCAGACTTCTCTGCTTAATTCCCTTAACATTATTTCTAGGGGGTTTCGAGTGTCGTTCTCAAAATACCCGTTTACTTTCGTAGTTTAAGTAAGGGTTAAGTGTCGTTCTCAAGAAGCTTTTGCATGCGTAATTGGCATAGCGCTAGGGGCGACTGTTCTCTTCTAAGGCATTACATTAAAAAGAACCTTATTAATTTGGGCCTTCATATTGATAGCCCGGGTAATAAATCTTTATTCTATCTAAGAAGTTATTTCTTGATGTATTTGTTGGGTCCTTTCGCCAAACCCACCCAACAAAACCCAACCAAACCCTGCCAATAAAACCCAACAAAACCCATCCAAACTCACCCATAAAACCCAAAGAAACCCACCAACCAAATCAACCCAACAAAACCCAACCAAATCCACCCAACAAAACACAACCAAATCCACCCAAGAAAACCCAACAAAACCCAACAAATCCCACCCAACAAAACCCTACCAAACTAACCCAACAAATCCCAACAAAACCCAGCCAACCCCACCCAAAAAATACAACAAAACCCAACAAAACCCACCCAACAAAACCCAACAAAACTCAGCTACACCCACCCAACAAAACTTAACAAAACCCTACCAAACCCACCCAATAGATCTTAACAAAACCCAACAAAACCAACCCAACAAAACCCAACAAAACCCAACCAACCTCACCCAACAAAACCCTACCCAACCCACCCAACAAAATCCAAGCAAACCCAACCAACAAAAACCCAACCAAACCCACCCAACAAAACCCTACCAAACTCATCCAACAGAACCAAACTAAACCCACCCATGAAAACCCAACAGAACCCAACAAAACTCAGCCACACCCACCCAACAAAACTTAACAAAACCCTACCAAACCCACCCAATAGATCTTAACAAAACCCACCAAAACCAACCCAACAAAACCCAACAAAACCCAACCAAACCCACCCAACAAAACCAAACAAAACCCAACCAAACGAACCCAACAAAACCCATTAAAACCCAACCAAACCGACCCAACAAAACCCATCAAGACCCAACCAAACCCGCCCAACAATACCCAGCAAAACCTAACCAAACTCACCTTACAAAACCCAACCAAACCCAACCAACAAAACTCAACCAAACCCACACAACAAAACCCAAGAAAACCCAACCAAATCCACCCTACAAAACCCAATCAAACCCAACCAACAAAAACCAACCAAACCCACCCAACAAAACGCAAACCACACTCATCCAACAGAACCCAACTAAACCCGCCCAAGAAAACCCAACAAAACGCAACCAAACTCACCCAGCAAAACCCAATCAAACCCACCCAACAAAACCCACCCAAGAAAACTTAACAAAACCCAACAAATCCCACACAACAAAACCTTATCAAACACACCCATCAAATCCCAACCACACCCAACCAAACCCACGCAAAAAATACAACAAAAACCGACCAAACCCGCCCAACAAAACCCAACCAAAATTTCCTAACGAAACCCAACAAAACCCATCCAAACCCGCTCAACAAAACCCAACCAAACCCACCCAAGAAATCCAAACTAAAGCAAACCAAACTCACCTAACAAAACCAAATCAAACCCGCCCAACAAAACCCAACTAAATCCACCCAAGAAATCCAAACAAAAGCAAACCAAACTCACCTAACAAAACCAAACCAAACCCATCCAAACCCGCCCAACAAAACCCAACTAAATCCACCCAAGAAATCCAAACAAAAGCAAACCAAACTTACCTAACAAAACAAAACCAAACCCATCCAAACCCGCCCAACAAAACCCAACCAAACCCACCCAAGAAATCCAAACAAAAGCAAACCAATCTCACCTAACAAAACCAAACCAAACCCATCCAAACCCGCCCAACAAAACCCAACCAAACCAACCCAACAAAACACAACAAAACCCAACCAAACACAACCAAAAAAAGCCCAACAAAACCCAACAAAACTCAACCAAAATAGCCCAACAAAACCCAACCAAACCCACCCAACAAAACACACCCAAACCCATTTAAACCAGCATAACAAGTCCCAGCCAAATCTACCCTACAAAACCTAACCAAACCCACCCAACAAAACCCACTCAACGAAACTCAACCAAACCCACCCAACAAAACCCAACAAAACCCAACCAAGAAAACCAACAAAACCCAACCAAACTCATCCAACAAAACCCAACCAAACCCACCCAACAAAAGCCAACAAAACCCAACCAAACTCATCCAACAAAACCCCATCAAACCAACCCAACAAAACACAACAAAACCCAACCAAACACAACCAAAAAGCCCAACAAAACCCAACCAAACACAACCAAAAAGCCCAACAAAACCCAACCAAACCCACCCAACCCCAAAAAACCCAACCAAATCCACCCAACAAAACAAAACAAACTTCACCCAACAAAACCCAACCAAACCCAAGCGAGAAAACCCAACCCGCTAGGGGCGACTGTTCTCTTCTAAGGCATTACATTAAAAAGAACCTTATTAATTTGGGCCTTCATATTGATAGCCCGGGTAATAAATCTTTATTCTATCTAAGAAGTTATTTCTTGATGTATTTGTTGGGTCCTTTCGCCAAACCCACCCAACAAAACCCAACCAAACCCTGCCAATAAAACCCAACAAAACCCATCCAAACTCACCCATAAAACCCAAAGAAACCCACCAACCAAATCAACCCAACAAAACCCATCCAAACCCGCCCAACAAAACCCAACCAAACCAACCCAACAAAACACAACAAAACCCAACCAAACACAACCAAGAAAACCCAACAAAACCCAACAAAACACAACCAAACTCACCCAACCAAACTCAACCAAATAAACCCAAGAAGACCCAACAAAACCCCACAAATCCCACCCAACAAAACCCTACCAAACTAACCCAACAAATCCCAACAAAACCCAGCCAGCCCAACCCGAAAAATACAACAAAACCCAACCAAACCCAAACAACAAAACCCAACAAAACTCAGCCACACCCACCCAACAAAACTTAACAAAACCCTACCGAACCCACAAAATAGATCTTAACAAAACCCAACCAAACCCTTCAACAAAACCAAATTAAACCCAACCAAACGATCCCAACAAAACCCATCAAAACCCAACCAAACCGACCCAACAAAACCCATCAAGACCCAACCAAACCCCCCCAAGAATGCCCAACAAAACGTAACCAAACTCACCTTACAAAACCCAACCAAACCCAACCAACAAAACCCAACAAAACTCAACCAAACCCACACAACAAAACCCAACAAAACCCAATCAACCTCACCCAACAAAACCCTACCCAACCCACCCAACAAAACCCAATCAAACCCAACCAACAAAAACCAACTAAACCCACCCAACAAAACCCAACCAAACTCATCCAACAGAACCCAACTAAACCCACCCAAGAAAACCCAACAAAACCAAACCAAACTCACCCAGCAAAACCCAACCAAACCCACCCAACAAAACCCAACCAAAGTCGCCCAACAGAACCCAACTAAACCCACCCAACAAAACCCAACAAAGCCCAACCAAACTCACCCAACAAAACCATACCAAACCCACCCAACAAAACCCAGTCAAGTAAGGGTAGGCGGTGCGCTATCTGACGTCACATGGGTAGTCGACGAACCTTCAGTGCACATTTCAAGGAAAGGCCCGAAATCATCAAACGTGATTTCATCGGAAGGCTTAAAGAGGCATTTTTCAAAGCGAATTTATTGCCGGGATTGATTATTTTTTGTTCGCTCGTTATGACCAGACTAGACCGGTTTCTGTTGCTTCGGCTCAAATAATGGCCCACCTTCATCAGTAGTAAACCGCTATGAAATCGGTTAGGGTAAATAATCATTTTGTCTCGTGATAGGACAATAGAAATATCAAACCAAATAACTTCCTGTGAATTAAGCCCATTGAGTTTTGCTTTAGTAATTGGTATTAGTATTAGTATTAGTGTTATTTCTAGGGGGTTTCGAGTGTCGTTCTCAAAATACCCGTTTACTTTCGTAGTTTTAGTAAGGGTTAAGTGTCGTTCTCAAGAAGCTTTTGCATGCGTAATTGGCATAGCGCTAGGGGCGACTGTTCTCTTCTAAGGCATTACATTAAAAAAAACCTTATTAATTTGGGCCTTCATATTGATAGCCCGGGTTATAAATCTTTATTCTATCTAAGAAGTTATTTCTTGATGTATTTGGGGGGGGGGTCCTTTCGCCAAACCCACCCAACAGAACCCAACCAAACACTGCCAATAAAACCCAACAAAACCCATCCAAACTCACCCATAAAACCCAAAGAAACCCACCAACCAAAACCCAACAAATCCCAACCAAATCCACCCAACAAAAACTCAACTGAAACCCAACCACATCCACCCACCAAAACCCAACAAAACCCACCCAACAAATCCCAACCAAATCCACCCAACAAAACCCAACCACATACCACCCACCAAAACACAACCAAACCCGCCCAACAAAACCTAACCAAACCCAACCAAGAAAACCCAACAAAACCCAACAAAACCCAACCAAACCCACCCAACAGATCCTAACAAAACCCAACCAATCCCACCCAACAAATCCCAACAAAACCCAACAAATCCCACCCAACAAAACCCTACCAAACTAACCCAACAAATCCCAACAAAACCCAACCAAACCTACCCAACAAAACCCAACAAAACCCAACCAAACCCACCCAACAAAACCCAACAAAACTCAGCCACACCCACCCAACAAAACTTAACAAAACCCTACCAAACCCACCCAATAGATCTTAACAAAACCCAACCAATCCCACCCAACTAATCCCAGCAAAACCCAACCAAACCCTCCCAAAAAAAAAACAAAACCCAACAAAACGATCCCAACAAAACCCATCAAAACCCAACCAAACCGACCCAACAAAACCCATCAAGACCCAACCAAGACCGCCCAACAATACCCAACAAAACCTAACCAAACTCACCTTACAAAACTCAACCGATCCCATCCAAACCCGCCAAAACAAAACCCAACCAACCCCACACAACAAAACCCAAGAAAACCCAACCAAATCCACCCTACAAAACCCAGCAAAACCCAACCAACCTCACCCAACAAAACCCTACCCAAATCACCCAACAAAACCCAATCAAACCCAACCAACAAAAACCAACCAAACCCACCCAACAAAACCCAACCAAACTCATCCAACAGAACCCAACTAAACCCACCCAAGAAAACTCAACAAAACCAAACCAAACTCACCCAGCAAAACCCAACCAAACCCACCCAACAAAACCCAACAAAATCCAGTCAAGTAAGGGTAGGCGGTGCGCTATCTGACGTCACATGGGTAGTCGACGAACCTTCAGTGCACTTTTGAAAGAAAGGCCCGAAATCATCACACGTGATTTCATCAAAAGGCTTAAAGAGGCATTTTTTCAAAGCGAATTTATTGCCGGGATTGATTATTTTTCGTTCGCTCTTTATGACCAGACTAGACCGGTTTCTGTTGCTTCGGCTCAAATAATGGCCCAACTTCATCAGTAGTAAACCGCTATGAAATCGGTTAGGGTAAATAATCATTTTGTCTCGTGATAGGACAATAGAAATATCAAACCAAATAACTTCTTGTGAATTAAGCCCATTGAGTTTTGCTTTAGTAATTAGCACAACTTTCACTCGATCACTGATGCTTAGTTTTAGCCGTGACGAGATCATGGGGAAGTACATATCATGTTGGAGTGAACAAATTGCCGTTCGTTTTTGAGGCAAGTTCATACTTTAATATAGATTAGCATAAGAGCCGTTGACTGTGACAATTCCCGGCAGGTTCGCCTTGTTACCTATTGCGTTAAAGGGATCTTAGCGGTAGCACCTTGCAATCCCTTTTCAGCTAAGTAGGTTTAGGTGAGAACCCTTTTTAGCGAGGTATAATATTTTTTTCCAGACTTCTCTGCTTAATTCCCTTAACATTATTGCTAGGGGGTTTCGAGTGTCGTTCTCAAAATACCCGTTTACTCTCGTAGTTTAAGTAAGGGTTAAGTGTCGTTCTCAAGAAGCTTTTGCATGCGTTATTGGCATAGCGCTAGGAGCGACTGTTCTCTTCTAAGGCATTACATTAATATGAACCTTATTAATTTGGGCCTTCATATTGATAGCCCGGGTTATAAATCTCTGTTCTATCTAAGAAGTTTTTTCTTGATGTATTTGGGGGGTCCTCTCGCCAAACCCACCCAACAAAACCCAACAAAACCCACCAAACAAACCACCGAAAACCCCAACCAAACAGACCCAACAAAACCCAACCAAATCCACCTAACAAAACCCAACAGAACCCAACCTAACTCACCCAACAAAACCCTTTCAGACCCACAAAAACAAAACCCAACCAAACTCACCTTACAAAACCCAACCAAACTTACCTTACAAAACCCAACCAAACCCACCCAACAAAACACACCCAAACCCATTTAAACCAGCATAACAAGTCCCAGCCAAATCTACCCTACAAAACCTAACCAAACCCACCCAACAAAACCCACTCAACAAGACCCAACCATACCCACCCAACAAAACCCAACAAAACCCAACCAAGAAAACCAACAAAACCCAACCAAACTCATCCAACAAAACCCAACCAAACCCACCCAACAAAAGCCAACAAAACCCAACCAAACTCATCCAACAAAACCCCATCAAACCAACCCAACAAAACACAACAAAACCCAACCAAACACAACCAAAAAAGCCCAACAAAACCCAACCAAACACAACCAAAAAAGCCCAACAAAACCCAACCAAACCCACACAACAAAACCCCAAAAAACCCAACCAAATCCACCCAACAAAACAAAACAAACTTCACCCAACAAAACCCAACCAAACCCAAGCGAGAAAACCCAACCCGCTAGGGGCGACTGTTCTCTTCTAAGGCATTACATTAAAAAGAACCTTATTAATTTGGGCCTTCATATTGATAGCCCGGGTAATAAATCTTTATTCTATCTAAGAAGTTATTTCTTGATGTATTTGTTGGGTCCTTTCGCCAAACCCACCCAACAAAACCCAACCAAACCCTGCCAATAAAACCCAACAAAACCCATCCAAACTCACCCATAAAACCCAAAGAAACCCACCAACAAAACCCAACTCAACTCAACCAAACCCACCCAACAAAACCGAGCAAAACCAACCCAACAAAACCCAACCAAACCCAACCAAACACAACCAAGAAAACCCATCAAAACCCAACAAAACACAACCAAACTCACCCAACAAAACCCAACCAAATACACCCAAGAAGACCCAACAAAACCCAACAAATCCCACCCAACAAAACCCTACCAAACTAACCCAACAAATCCCAACAAAACCCAGTCAACCCAACCCGAAAAATACAACAAAACCCAACCAAACCCAAACAACAAAACCCAACAAAACTCAGCCACACCCACCCAACAAAACTTAACAAAACCCTACCGAACCCACAAAATAGATCTTAACAAAACCCAACCAAACCCTTCAACAAGACCAAATTAAACCCAACCAAACGGTCCCAACAAAACCCATCAAAACCCAACCATACCGACCCAACAAAACCCATCAAGACCCAACCAAACCCGCCCAACAATACCCAACAAAACCTAACCAAACTCACCTTACAAAACCCAACCAAACCCAACCAACAAAACCCAACAAAACTCAACCAAACCCACACAATAAAACTCAACAAAACCCAATCAACCTCACCCAACAAAACCCTACCCAACCCACCCAACAAAACCCAATCAAACCCAACCAACAAAAACCAACTAAGCCCACCCAACAAAACCCAACCAAACTCATCCAACAGAACCCAACTAAACCCACCCAAGAAAACCCAACAAAACCAAACCAAACTCACCCAGCAAAACCCAACCAAACCCACCCAACAAAACCCAACCAAAGTCGCCCAACAGAACCCAACTAAACCCACCCAACAAAACCCAACAAAGCCCAACCAAACTCACCCAACAAAACCATACCAAACCCACCCAACAAAACCCAGTCAAGTAAGGGTAGGCGGTGCGCTATCTGACGTCACATGGGTAGTCGACGAACCTTCAGTGCACATTTCAAGGAAAGGCCCGAAATCATCAAACGTGATTTCATCGGAAGGCTTAAAGAGGCATTTTTCAAAGCGAATTTATTGCCGGGATTGATTATTTTTTGTTCGCTCGTTATGACCAGACTAGACCGGTTTCTGTTGCTTCGGCTCAAATAATGGCCCACCTTCATCAGTAGTAAACCGCTATGAAATCGGTTAGGGTAAATAATCATTTTGTCTCGTGATAGGACAATAGAAATATCAAACCAAATAACTTCCTGTGAATTAAGCCCATTGAGTTTTGCTTTAGTAATTGGTATTAGTATTAGTATTAGTGTTATTTCTAGGGGGTTTCGAGTGTCGTTCTCAAAATACCCGTTTACTTTCGTAGTTTTAGTAAGGGTTAAGTGTCGTTCTCAAGAAGCTTTTGCATGCGTAATTGGCATAGCGCTAGGGGCGACTGTTCTCTTCTAAGGCATTACATTAAAAAAAACCTTATTAATTTGGGCCTTCATATTGATAGCCCGGGTTATAAATCTTTATTCTATCTAAGAAGTTATTTCTTGATGTATTTGGGGGGGGTCCTTTCGCCAAACCCACCCAACAAAACCCAACCAAACACTGCCAATAAAACCCAACAAAACCCATCCAAACTCACCCATAAAACCCAAAGAAACCCACCAACCAAAACCCAACAAATCCCAACCAAATCCACCCAACAAAAACTCAACTGAAACCCAACCACATCCACCCACCAAAACCCAACAAAACCCACCCAACAAATCCCAACCAAATCCACCCAACAAAACCCAACCACATACCACCCACCAAAACACAACCAAACCCGCCCAACAAAACCTAACCAAACCCAACCAAGAAAACCCAACAAAACCCAACAAAACACAACCAAACCCACCCAACAAAACCCAACCAAATCCACCCAAGAAAACCTAACAAAACCCAACAAATCCCACCCAACAAAACCCTACCAAACTAACCCAACAAATCCCAACAAAACCCAGCCAACCCCACCGAAAAAATACAACAAAACCCAACCAAACCCCCCCAACAAAACCCAACAAAACTCAGCCACGCCCACCCAACAAAACTTAACAAAACCCTACCAAACCCACCCAATAGATCTTAACAAAACCCAACAAAACCAACCCAACAAAACCCAGCAAAACCCACCCAAACCCTCCCAACAAAAAAAAACAAAACCCAACAAAACGATCCCAACAAAACCCATCAAAACCCAACCAAACCGACCCAACAAAACCCAACCAGACCCACCCAAACCCGCCCAACACTACCCAACAAAACCGAACCAAACTCACCTTACAAAACCCAACCAAACCCAACCAACAAAACCCAACAAAACTCAACCAAACCCACACAACAAAACCCAACAAAACCCAATCAACCTCACCCAACAAAACCCTACCCAACCCACCCAACAAAACCCAATCAAACCCAACCAACAAAAACCAACTAAACCCGCCCAACAGAACCCAACCAAACACTGCCAATAAAACCCAACAAAACCCATCCAAACTCACCCATAAAACCCAAAGAAACCCACCAACCAAAACCCAACAAATCCCAACCAAATCCGCCCAACAAAAACTCATCTGAAACCCAACCACTTCCACCCACCAAAACCCAACAAAACCCACCCAACAAATCCCAACCAAATCCACCCAACAAAACCCAACCACATACCACCCACCAAAACACAACCAAACCCGCCCAACAAAACCTAACCAAACCCAACCAAGAAAACCCAACAAAACCCAACAAAACACAACCAAACCCACCCAACAAAACCCAACCAAATCCACCCAAGAAAACCTAACAAAACCCAACAAATCCCACCCAACAAAACCCTACCAAACTAACCCAACAAATCCCAACAAAACCCAGCCAACCCCACCGAAAAAATACAACAAAACCCAACCAAACCCACCCAACAAAACCCAACAAAACTCAGCCACACCCACCCAACAAACTTAACAAAACCCTACCAAACTCACCCAATAGTTTTTAACAAATCCCACCAAAACCATCCCAACAAAACCCAGCAAAACCCAACCAAACCCTCCCAACAAAAAAAAACAAAACCCAACAAAACGATCCCAACAAAACCCATCAAAACCCAACCAAACCGACCCAACAAAACCCATCAAGACCCAACCAAGACCGCCCAACAATACCCAACAAAACCTAACCAAACTCACCTTACAAAACTCAACCGATCCCATCCAAACCCGCCAAAACAAAACCCAACCAACCCCACACAACAAAACCCAAGAAAACCCAACCAAATCCACCCTACAAAACCCAGCAAAACCCAACCAACCTCACCCAACAAAACCCTACCCAAATCACCCAACAAAACCCAGTCAAACCCAACCAACAAAAACCAACCAAACCCACCCAACAAAACCCAACCAAACTCATCCAACAGAACCCAACTAAACCCACCCAAGAAAACTCAACAAAACCAAACCAAACTCACCCAGCAAAACCCAACCAAACCCACCCAACAAAACCCAACAAAATCCAGTCAAGTAAGGGTAGGCGGTGCGCTATCTGACGTCACATGGGTAGTCGACGAACCTTCAGTGCACTTTTGAAAGAAAGGCCCGAAATCATCACACGTGATTTCATCAAAAGGCTTAAAGAGGCATTTTTCAAAGCGAATTTATTGCCGGGATTGATTATTTTTCGTTCGCTCGTTATGACCAGACTAGACCGGTTTCTGTTGCTTCGGCTCAAATAATGGCCCAACTTCATCAGTAGTAAACCGCTATGAAATCGGTTAGGGTAAATAATCATTTTGTCTCGTGATAGGACAATAGAAATATCAAACCAAATAACTTCTTGTGAATTAAGCCCATTGAGTTTTGCTTTAGTAATTAGCACAACTTTCACTCGATCACTGATGCTTAGTTTTAGCCGTGACGAGATCATGGGGAAGTACATATCATGTTGGAGTGAACAAATTGCCGTTCGTTTTTGAGGCAAGTTCATACTTTAATATAGATTAGCATAAGAGCCGTTGACTGTGACAATTCCCGGCAGGTTCGCCTTGTTACCTATTGCGTTAAAGGGATCTTAGCGGTAGCACCTTGCAATCCCTTTTCAGCTAAGTAGGTTTAGGTGAGAACCCTTTTTAGCGAGGTATAATATTTTTTCCAGACTTCTCTGCTTAATTCCCTTAACATTATTGCTAGGGGGTTTCGAGTGTCGTTCTCAAAATACCCGTTTACTCTCGTAGTTTAAGTAAGGGTTAAGTGTCGTTCTCAAGAAGCTTTTGCATGCGTTATTGGCATAGCGCTAGGAGCGACTGTTCTCTTCTAAGGCATTACATTAATATGAACCTTATTAATTTGGGCCTTCATATTGATAGCCCGGGTTATAAATCTCTGTTCTATCTAAGAAGTTTTTCTTGATGTATTTGGGGGTCCTCTCGCCAAACCCACCCAACAAAACCCAACAAAACCCACCAAACAAACCACCGAAAACCCCAACCAAACAGACCCAACAAAACCCAACCAAATCCACCTAACAAAACCCAACAGAACCCAACCTAACTCACCCAACAAAACCCTTTCAGACCCACAAAAACAAAACCCAACCAAACTCACCTTACAAAACCCAACCAAACTTACCTTACAAAACCCAACCAAACCCACCCAACAAAACACACCCAAACCCATTTAAACCAGCCTAACAAGTCCCAGCCAAATCTACCCTACAAAACCTAACCAAACCCACCCAACAAAACCCACTCAACAAGACCCAACCATACCCACCCAACAAAACCCAACGAAACCCAACCAAGAAAACCAAGAAAACCCAACCAAAATCATCCAACAAAACCCAACCAAACCCACCCAACAAAACCCAACAAAACCCAACCAAACTCATCCAACAAAACCCCATCAAACCCACCAAACAAAACACAACAAAACCCAACCAATTCCTCCCAAAAAAACCCAACAACACCCAACCTAACCCACCCAACAAAGCCCAACAAAACCTAACCAAACCAACCCAACAAAACCGAACAAAACCCAACCAATCCCACCAAAGAAAACCCAACAAAACCCACCAAACAAAACCCCAGCCAAAGCCACCAAACAAGCCTTATCAAAACCAACCCAACAAAACCCAACCAAACGCAACAAACCCACCAAAGAAAACCCAACAAAACCCAACCTAACCCACCAAGCAAAACCCAACCCAACGCACACAAAAAGACCTAACAAAACCCAACCAAACCCACCCAACTAAAACCCTATCTAACACATCCAACAAGTCCAAACAAAACCCTACCAAACACACCCAACAAATCCCAACAAAACCCAACCAAACCCACACAACGAACCCAACCAAGCCCACCCAACAGAACCCAACCAATCCCACCCAACAAAACCCGACCAAACCCATCCTACAAATCCCAACCAAACCCGCCCAACAAAACCCACCCAACAAAATCCAAAAAACCCCAACAAAACCCAACCAAACCCACAAAACAAAACCCAACTAAACCCACCCAGCAAAACCCAACCACACCTACCCAAAAAAACACAAAAAACCAGCCGAACTCACCCAACAAAACCCAACCAAACTCGCCCAGCAAAACCCACCCAACAAAACGTAACAAAACCAACCCAACAAAACCTGCCCAATCCCACCAAAGAAAACCCAACAAAACCCAACCAAACCCACCCAACAAAGCCCAACCAAACTCAACCAACCCTCCCAACAAAACACAACCAAATCCACCAAAGAAAAGCCAGCAAAACCCAACAAAACTCACCCAACAAAACCCAGCAAACACCCACTAAACAAAACCCACCGAACAAACACTAACAAAACACAACCAAACTCACCCAAAAACCCAATCAAACCCATCCAAGCCTGCCCAACAAAACCCAACAAAACCTACCAAAGAAAACCCAACAAAACGCTATCAAACTCACCCAAAAAACCCAGCCAAACCCACCAAACAAGCCTTATCAAAACTCACCCAACAAAACCCAACCAAACCCACTCAACAAATCCAACCAAACCCACGCAACCAAAGGGACGAAACAAAACCGAAACAAACAAACCTACCCAGCCAAACCCCACAGAACGCAACCAAACCCATCCAACAAGATTCAACCAAACCCATCCAAGCAAAGCCCAACCGAACCCATCCAACAAACCCCAACCAAACCCACCCAACAAAACCCATCAAAATCCACCCAATCCCACCCAACAAAACCAAGGAAACGCAACAAAACGAAACAAAACCCAACCAAACCCACCCAACAAAACCCAACCAATCCCACCCAACAAAGCCGAACCGAACCCATCCAACAAACCCCAACCAAACCCACCCAACAAAACCCATCAAAATCCACCCAATCCCACCCAACAAAACCAACCAAACCCAGCCAACAAAACGAAACAAAACCCAACCAAACCCACCCATCAAAACCCTACCAAACCCATCCAACAAAACCCAACCAAACCCATCCAACAAAACCCAACCAAACTCAACAAAACCCGATCAACAAAACTCAGCAAAACCGAGAAAATTCCAACGAACAAAACCCGACTAATCCAAGCCAGCAAAACCCAACCAAACTCACCCAACAAAATCCAACCAACCCCACCCAACAAAACCCAACCAGTCCGACTTCACAAAACCCAACCGAACCCAACCAAACTCACCCAGCAAATCCCAACAAAATTCAACCAAACCCACCCAACAAAACCCAACCAAACCCACCCAACAAAACCCAACCAAACCCATCCAACAAAACCCAACCGAACCCATCCAACAAAACCCAACCAATAAAACCTAACAAAACCCAACAAAACCCGATCAACAAAACTCAGCAAAACCGAGAAAATCCCAACGAACAAAATTCGACTAATCCGACCCAACAAAACCAAGCAAAATCAAACCAAACCTCACCACATTAACCCCACAAAACCCAACCGAATCCATTGAAACGAAACCAACCCAAATCCAATTAACCAACCAACCCAACAAAACCCAACGAAACAAAACCATTAAAACTCATCCAAAACCAAGCAAACCCAGCCAACCAAATGCAACAAAACCTAATCACACCCAGCCAAAAATATCAATTAACATGTAACCAAATCCAACAAATCAAACCCAACAAAACGAAACCAAACCTTACCACCAAAAACGCAACTAAGTCACCAAGTCTTTTAAAACCTAACAAAACCCATTCAATTAAACCCAATCAAACGCAATCACAAAGTCCAACACCCAATCAAACCCAATCAACAAAGTCCAACACCCAACCAAACCAAACAAACCTTAACCCAACCAGATCCATCAATCCAAACCCAACAAATACAAACCAAAATCAACCCCAAAAGACCCACGATTAACCCAACCAAACCCGACCAATCAAACCACCCAAACCAAGAATTTCAATCAAGCCCAACAAAAACAAACTCAACTATACCCAACTAAATTCATCAAAAACTATGGAACGCATTTCACGCAAATCTCGTTAATAACGGCGTGATTGGTAGTAACGGCTTTGTAAATTGAGTTAACAACGGCGTGATTATAATTAACAGCGTAGTAAATTTTGGTAGCCACGGCGAAATTTTAAGTGACCACGTGCTAAATTTCGTTAACAGCAGATTGATCAGCAGTAACTGCGTACTACAAGAGGCTAACAACGGCATATTCGGTTTCAACAGCGAGCTAAAAAGTGGTAACGTCCTTGTCGAGATCAACCGCCGGTGTAGGTAACCATGTAATTTCAATCAACGACGTGCAAACAAGAGGTAGTGGCGCTGTTCCAGTTAACGCAAATACAATTAACGACGATGTAAACGGTAGTAACCATGTAAACTTAAATGGCACTCGTCGTCAATGGCGCCGTTTAGAAAGAAAGCTGCTGGGTGGGGGCGTGGCAAAGTGTTTACCAGTACTTCCACTTTTGCTTTGATTTTTTGTTGTGACTGAATTATGACAATCTAAAGCTACATAAGAACAGTGACATATTGGTGAGTGGAAACCTGTATTCATTGACCGATGTATTTCCGACTAAAAGACTTTAGGCAATTTATTTTTAATTGACTTTACATTTCGACAACAAATAGGAAAATCAATGAGAAGACAACATTACCTGGTTTCATTGTGTTTTGTGTTTTTTTTTTTATTCCCCTCTGGGTACATCCAGTTTAAAACACGTGGGAAGTGCCGTTTCAAGCCATCTGGAGGGGTTTTAAAGCCCAAAATTTTCTTGTACGCTCCTCGCCAACTCTAATGGTGGAGCTCCGCTTAGATTTGCGATCTACGTCCTGAAGTTTACAATCTTTTCCAAGGGAAAGGGACTGCGGCTCCCTTTAGTCTCATCCTCCAGGCCACAGATCAGAAGTGCCCAGTTTGGGGGTCCCTAAAAAGTGTATGTATTACCATTTTTCATAGATTGATTTTTTATTCTCATTATTTGAGAAGTCGCAGACATGTGATTCGTATGTCAAGGCTGGGTACATCCAGCTTAGAACACATGGGAAGTGCAGTTCCCGGCCATCTGGAGGGGTTATAAAGCCCAAAATTTTCTTGTACGCTCCGCGCCAACTGATGGTGGGGCTCCGCTTACATAGTCTTGCCGGGCCTGACCCTCGGAGGTACCAGGCCCCCCCCCACTTGTTACCTAGCCCCGCCCCCCCCCCCCCCACAAAAAAAAAATCCCACCCTGGCTACGCCACTGATGGATCCCTCTAAAATATCTTCTTGGTTTCTGTTCTTGCCTAATCACCTAATTTGAAAAGGTGTTTAGAATCTAAACACAAGTGTTCAAAATATGCTTTAAACGCCAGGACCCGTTCTTTTTCTGTTAAGTTATGATCTTTAAAAGTTGAACGCATGAGTTTACAGTAAGGCTCATATTTTACTTGCCATGGACTGCAAGCAATTACACGATGGATAAGTTATCGATATTAATAATGCTTTCTTTGAATGCTCTTAATGTTGTTGCTTTTTTACATGCATGGGGTTTTGTGTCTGTCCAAGGAGTTGTTATTCGGAAGGAAATCCAACAACATCCCTTCCTTTGAAGCTGACTTGAAACCGCCAAGTTAATCCGGCATTAGTGCATTTTGCAGGCTCTTTGGACGTAGCTAGGCCTTTAACGGATGAAAAGCAGGGAGCTGTAAGGGAGGGAGAAACATCGACTTAATCTGTCAGACAAAATGTACTTGAAAATAATTAAATCCTCTTCAAGCACCGAAATTTGATTGACAGTTCACTTTGTTATTATTGTTGACTTTTGTTGACTTTCCTACTTAATGATGACCTCCTTCTTTTCAAGCGCGGGTATCCTGTAACAAAGACCATTGTCAAGATGCTGCTTTAAAGATATTTACTCAGCCTTCACATGTGAAAGGTTTTCACAGTTTTTAATTAAAACGACTGTCAGTCACTATTAAGTTGCATGATTCCATTAGTATTCTAATATCTTTATTAAAAAGGAATGAACCTGTTTGAAAACCAAAGGGAGTCTAAATTTCGATGATGATATTTCAAATAATTCCGGATTGTTCCTGAAGTAACGAATAATGTATCTTTTCTTAAAAAGTAATAAAAAAATACACTTTACCCTTTTAAAAAGTGGCACTCTGCGGCACTAGTTGAAATAAATTTTGCTTTCTTTGACGGCTGGCAATGTAATACCAATGGAGGAAAACCATCCTAAGAGCTCTTTCAGATGTAGCAGAGGACGAAAACAATTGTCTATAACGCCAAACCCCTGTTAGTTTAGAGGAATTTCAGGAATCAGACAATGCAAAACCTAAGTGGAGGCTATGCTGATAGGACAAAGGAGGAGGATGCGTTGTTTCTCCTTCCCTTACAGCTCCCTGCTGAAAGTGATTAAATTAGCATCCGTCGTTAAAAAATAGAATGGAGCCACAACTTGGTCAATAGGTGTCAGTGTGTTCAAGAAAGTGTACAAATTAGCATCCGTCGTTAAAAAATAGAATGGAGCAACAACTTGGTCAATAGGTGTCAGTGTGTTCAAGAATGGGGAAAAGGTGTTCAGACTTCAGAAACTTACCAAAATATGCTTGTAACGCCAGGATGCGTTTTTATTTGTTACATGTTGATGTTCAAAAATTAAACGCCTGAATTTGCAGTGTCAATGTAGTGATAGTTATACCATAGGAGTGGACTGGAAATTTGATCCTCACTCATACAATACAAAAACGAGGATAAAATATCAACGATCTAATAAACATTGAGTTCAGCATGCAGGAGTAGCCAGTCCGATCACGTTAAATATTTTCCTCTTTAGGAAATTTCATCACTTTACACACCTCACTGTGGTGAAGTTTGTATGCGACTTTCAATTGGCAGTCTCTTGCGGTTGCTCTCAGGGGGTAATACTTAACGTGGAAGCTAGTCTTGTTTTAAGACGATCGCAGTTCTCTTCTTTTAGCATAGTCCAGGAACTTCGCGGATGCAACCCGCCCTTATCCCAGTTGTCCGATTTTAACTGTTCACCAGCGACAAAAATGTCGGGTTTACAGTACAGCTGTCAAACGACTTCATTTTGCTCATTTTATAAAACCTTCGAAGTGAAAATATTATCAACGCCTTCAGACCACATTCCGAGGTAGCACAAAACGTTTTGAAACGTGCCATGTGGTGTTATAAAACGTTTAACAACACCACATGACATGTTTTAAAACGTTTTGTGTTACCTGGATTGCCACTAAGTGTGAATTTGTTTCCTTGAATTATGTCTGAAGTTTTTAGCTTTTTTATAATTTATGTAAATGATATTGACAATGTTTCCAAGAATACTTCACTGGTATTGTTTGGAGATGACACATATATATATTTTTAGTGACTCTGATCTACAGCGACTGGAGGAGCAAGTGTGCCCTGAACTTTACTTTGACTGGTTTACTGTGAATAAACTTTCTTTAAATGTAGCAAAAACAAACTTTATTGTTTTTAATAATGACATTCTCAACAAAGGTCATACCCTTCAATTTCTCTTGATGGTAATTGCTTACAACGTGTGGATAATGTTAAATTCCTGGGGATTCATATTGATTCTAAGCTTTCTTGGAATGATCATGTATGTAATATTTCGTCCCAGATCGCTAAAGTCGTTGGTATATTAGGAAGACTTAAGTATATTGTACCTAAGAATACTCTCCGTTCCATTTACCTTGCCTCAATCTATCCTTAACTATTGAAAAGAGAGCTATTCGTCACATCACTTGCTCCAAACCACCTGACCATACCAGTTCCTTCTGAAACTCTCTGATATTTTTAATACCAATATTGCCACATTCACTTATCGCTCGTTACACGACCTGTTGCCCAGTCAATTTTCAAATTATTTTTCTCACAACTTCTCAGTCCATAATCACAACACACGACAATCTGCATCCCTACATCTGGACACTATTCAAAGTTCTTTACAGCACAACTCTCTTCGTAATCGCCCCATTTGCGTTTCGAATTCCCTCCCGTCTTCTGCAATAGCCAAACAAAGTATCCAGTCCTTCATACAAAACATTTCACGCCATTTTATTCAAGACTACTAGGCTTCATCTTAGTTGTAACGCGCTGAATTCATTCCGTAGGCTTCTTATCGCCACGCTTTGCCATTTTAAATTGTCTTTAGCAGTTTCTTCTCCGCAGCCGGCTGTTGCTGGGTAGGGTGGAGTGTGTGGTTTGGGGGATGGGTTTGTGTTTGCCTGCAGTCTGCTTGTTGTTGCTGTTTTTTTTTTTTCCTTAGGAATGCACGTCCTCAACCCCCCCCCCCCCCCCGGGGTTTTGTACACTTCCTTTCGCTTTTATATGTCCTTTGATTCTTTTGTTGTATTTATACCCTATATTTGTATGTATATGTGTTAAAGCGATAAAACAATAAACGAAAAGAAAGAAAACGAAACGAAGTTTTGTAAGACTCGAATCCTCATGGATAACTCGGCGGGGTCATTTGTTTTCGATAAAGCTATAGAGGAGATGGACATCATATTTTTTGTGTTTGGGGCTTCGTTTTGTTTATTTTGTCAATTGCGATACATACATTTGATTATGCAAAATGAAGTACAGATAAATAATCGACGAACGTATAAAAAGAAAAAAACGGAACCAAATGAAGGTTAAAGTTTTTTCTAGTCTGGTCCAATCCAGTCGTTATGTTTGAAAATAATAAGCAAAACACCATGCTGTTTACCTATGTATATAAAGTGCAACAATCGTAAGGAATTTATAATGCTCATTATACACAAGAAGCAAAATCAGAAAGCTATAAAGAAAACAAATGTTTTTTTTTTTTTCTTTAATGCTTTAATTTCACAAATTAGTATTAGGGAAACTTCGTAATTTGGTGTCATAGGAATTCCAGAGGTATACTCCATCACTTCTCACTTGAAAGTGAGCAAACATTGTTCGTGTGAAAGTTGCATCAGATTATCCCTTATCCCTTGTAGGAGAGTTCTGATAAGTATTTGAACGTTTGCCTGAAAAACGAATTCAAATTATAGGGAAGTTGGTCATTGTAATATCTGTATAAGTAAGATGTATAACTGTTATTTTCAACCAGTTCATGCTGTAAAAAAACAGTAGGATATTTTCAGTTGAATACTACCATTAATTTATTTAGATCGTAAGAATGTTAATCCACATATTCCAAACAACAGGGTAGTAACACATCACACAGTCTATCAATTAAAAGCGTTCTGTCCACCTTCAAATCGTCAGACCTTTTCCAATGGGAATTTGAAACTGAATGTGTACATGTCAGCCTCAACATGTGTTAGTGTGTCGGAGAAACAACCATTTTGACACCTTCCACTGATCTCAGGATAAGTGCTAGAAATAAATGCAAATCGCTGTCTTGCGTGGAGCTTATTTCAACTTTTCGAAGCAGCGTAGACAATATCACCTTTTGTTCCATGGTTGCAAATTTTTGACCTGATATATCAATAAATGAAAGACGTGATTGTAAAAGATAGTTTTATGTGATTCATGTGTTTATTTAGGCCATATTAACATGGTTCAATACATTTTGCCTAAACTATAAAAAAGGAGATGCGTACACATGTTCGTACATCAAAGGCGTATGAAATCATGTATTAATTTGTACATTAAAGCGTAATTAATTATACAAATTTGATATTTTTTAAACACTTTTTTCTGTTAATCAGTAGAATTAGTCAGAATTGACCTCTGAAAGTCGGCAAAAAGGTTTGACATTCAATTGAAACAATTTTTCATTTTTCCGTTTCTTACTAACGGAAGCTAACTTGGAGAAGGGAAGGTTAAAAACATTTTTTTAACGTAAAATTATAAGTCGAGTCCGTTTAACTCATTGAGTGTCTCTAGACATATGTAAAGAAGACGTTAAAATACGATTTGGAGTATAATTTTGAAACAATGCTAGATGCTCTGATAAATGAGAAGTATTTCATGATACAGGATTAGAGAAATAGGGCATAAAATGTCCTCTTACCAATGCAGTTTCGATGACCTGCTGAGAATGGGACAAACGCAAAGCTATGTCTCCCTTCACTGTTAGCTGGTAGAAATCTCTCTTGGTGAAAGATATCCGGATTTGGAAACTGCTTAGGATCTCGATGAAGCCAGTGTGTAGAAATGAAAAATATGATCCCCTCTGGAACTTTTGTACCACCAGTGAGTTCACTAGAAAACAAACCACTGCATGCTTGGTTAACGCACCTTTTACAGCCGACGATGCAGAATGTTGCCTTTACAGTCACCCTATAAATTTATGGTATCTTCTTACTAAAACGTTCGTGACCGCGTGTTTGGTCAAGCGGAAGAGCATCCTCCGGAAGGTCCGAGTTCGGTTCCCAAGTCGAGTCATACCAAATACTCAAAAATGGAACTTATGCCGTTGGGCGTTATATGCTCCGTATAAGCAATGGAGTGTGGCAAAACCAACCAGTGAGCCACAAGTAGAAAAAAGGCCGTGGCCGGCTCGACTTGAGCCAATTGGTTGGAAACTGGGCCGTAAAACTCCATCTAACTTACTAACTAACTACTGAAACGTTCACCATTTATCAAAAAATCTTTTCAAAAGCTCCACGAAACATGTTTTACATCGAAAAGTGTTTCTGCTCTGCTGGCTGGTGATTACTTAGTCCTGCAGTGTGGCAGCGATTCACAGGTGTGGAGCCTTGGTCAAAGAAGTTTGAAAAGTAAAAAAGGTACGAGATTTTCACACAGTGTATTATACAAAATTGCAAACTTGCGTGTTCCGTTTCCCAGTTCAAATTTAACGAAAAATAAATAACAATGCAACTTTGCTTGAAGATTAAAATAAATCCCAACAAAATGACCAAGAAAATAAAGTACGCAAGAAAACTACATCCATTCTACGGTGCACAAACCATGCAGTTTGAAATTAGTTCCCCGGCTGAAAGGCGTTAGCAGAACCAGGTAGCTATTACGGAATAGAAGATTCTTCCTTATGAGAATTTGTTATCTTTTGTGCGCCGCTTAACATGCTGAGGATCCTGTTTTTAATTCATACATTTTTACACTATTTAAAATGTAATTCATTGAAAAAATTTCACCCATTTCCATTTTAATATCTAGGAAATATAAAAAAAATGCACTTTAACATTTTTTCACAGTAAAGTTAGTTTAGTTAGTTAGTAAGATGAGACTTAACGACACACTAACACGAATGTGTTTTATAGTGTCAGTCAACTAGGTGAAAAGTTCCATATTTTCAAGTTTGGTTTTAGTGCAAGTTTGGTTTCAATGGCGTACGAAGGGGGTGGGGGTGACAATTACTCTGTATTCATAGACCATGTCTGCTACAGGGGGCGCCACAGCCCCGAAAAGGTCCGATAATAAGCGGGAGATAACGTACAAATTGCGACTCTCGGGGCCAATGGGCCGTGTCCAACCCCCTCCCCATCACGGATGTCATTTTCTTTTCTTTTCTTTTTTTTTGTTTAGATCCTAATAATGCGTAGCCCTACTTCAGTGACACAGATTTTACTTTAAAAGGTAGCATATGTGGTTCCAGATTGCATGTAAGGACATCCAATTTCTCAAAAATTTTCAAAGTGGAACCATTGTCACCGCAAGGTACCCTCAGTGTTGCAATTTTTTTTTAATTCCTAAAAATAAGGCAAATTCAAATTATCAAATTCCAAATTTACTTGAAAAAGGCAGACTCTGTAACTCACTGGTGACACCGATTGCCTATTAGGACACCTACCTTCATAAGACTTCTCAAAAAAGAGGAGCTCATCCCTTAGACTCCTTAGACTCCTTTTGGAAAAACTAAAGACGCCGGCATAGATGTACGTGCCGGGGACATAGAAGGGAAGGGTTCAGATGCAGTGAGCAATAGTTTGCCATTTATCATGCAAGAGATGTTAGGAGTAAAATCGTTAACAGTCGGGAGTTCGAGCAATCACAGACAATTTCATCAATTCGGCTGATCTTGAATTAAGCCAAGAGTCACAACAGAGGACTTTTGCATATTTTAAATTCCGTTGTATAGTTTCCCCGAAAAGAATCAAGATCATTTATATGATAGTGGTAGAATATTTCATGTGGTAATATTCCGATCACTTTGCATGTTACTGATATTTTTGTTATTGCAAACAAAAGCTACACATAAAGATTGTCTAGATTCTCTTTCCAAGATTGAAAACGCAATCTTCGGCCATCTGAGGGGTCGCAATTTTCAGAATTTTCTCTGCGCTCCGCGCCAACTAATGGTGGCCCTCCTCTTAGATAGTCTTTCGAGCAAAGTTACATTTTCGGGTCACCGGCCTTTCAAAGAAATCCTACGTCCATTCCATATAAAATTGAGACCAGAAAGAAAACTGGCCCCAAGATTCTTTGTAAGGAAAAGAGGATACTTCGAACCAATGATTAACGTTGGAAAAGCAATGCAAATTAATGCGTTATGGTAAACTCCGGATTTTTTAGGTGGAGGGACAATAAACCCCTTGATCCTTATCCAATACAGTTTTTACCCCATCGAAAATAGAGCTAAGTGTTCCGGAGCAGCAAGACAAGGCCAAGGTGTTAAAACAAATGTTACTTCAGGACTGTAACTTCTCAAAAAAGTAGCACTGCTAGTCGTTGCCTGCATATCCCAGCTTTTCGTTTAATTTACATATATACATACATATATATCTATATATGTATATATATAAGGTCGAAATGCTGAGGAGCTCTGTGGAAATGTGTAGGTGGAAAAGAGGTAGTAAAAAGGGCTTGAAAGTTTTGCGGAAAACTCCACGACGTTTTGGGTATAAACCCTTCATCAGGTGGCAAAAACCAAACTGAACACCCAACAGTAACAATTGGGCACGACAAACACCAAATCCGAAGCGGTCGGTGTAAAAACAAAAACGAAAGTGTTTGTCAGAAAATATGAGTGCGACGGATGAAACACAAAACAAAAAAGAAAAAGAGTGTCCTGGATGAAAAGGTATACGCTAAAATCGAACACGGTCGGAAAAAAGAAAACAAAAACCAGGCCCGGAATAAAAAAGGTACATAGTAAAAAAAACGAGCACGAACGGGCAGGAGTAAAAGGAGTCAAAACTGGGTCAAAAGAGGGTGGATATTACAAAAGGTCAATTCTAACGTTAAGGCCGTGTGGAGCGAGAGTACCTGGCCTCATGATAAGTCGGTTTTCAGCACTGAGGCGGTCAACACGGTCGGAGCCTCGGCACATTACAGCTGCCGTAACGGTGAAGTGCTGCATTCAACAAGGTGGAGGGGGATAAGGGGGATTGAAATGTGCAGCCACCGGATATCCATGGAGATTCTGTTTGACGGACCCCAGGCGCTCGGTAACTCGGTCCGCGAAGCGGCCCTTGGTCTCTCCCACATACAACGAGTAACAACTCCCAAAAGCTAAAACATAACCTACACTGGAGGAAATGCAGGAAAGTCTTTGTTTGACAGATAATGAACAAATCTGGTACCAATCTTCGTATTCCTTTGGTTATTTCATATCACCCTTCGGTCCGTCCTATTGTACGCGCTATTTACAATAATGTGGAGTCGCTCCGACAGGACCCCTCAACCCGTGATGTTTTCCCGCAACCCCCCATCACTGGTTTTAGAGTTGAGAAAAGTTTAGCAAACCATTTAGTTCGAGCTTCCCACCCACAAACTTCTTTCAACGACACCCCTGGTACCTTTCCCTGTAACCGTCCGAGGTGTAATACATGACCAGTTGTTGGCGAACACGACCTCGACAACATTTCAGGCCCTGTTAAATCCTGTTAAAGTTTTAAACAATGTTCCTAATTCACAGAGGACAACTTCTTCTGAATATATGTTACACGGTTATAATGAAACTGGCAAAACATTGCACCACGTTGTATCTAAGGGTCTCCAATTGTTCAAAAATTTCGCCTAGACTGCTCTCCGTATCAGTCACAGTTGTGTCCACCCCTCCCTGGCCTAAGTAGTAGGAGAATATTTCCTCACAGCCATCCCCAATTTAAAGGTCAGAGCTCGCGAGCCCCGATCGTAAATTATGGCTTGTAGAAAACGTCAACTTGAGCCTACTTAGAGTAATAATGCTGTTTTTAAAATGCCATCTATGTTTTGCGTTTATCCGTTTCAATATGCGCGTGTGTGCGTGTTTGCCTGTGTCTATATAGTGGGTGTGTTTGCATTCGTGTGGGCGGATTGCTAATAGACGGGCCCTGTCACGGACACGAACTGAGGATCCTGTTGGAGATTTTTTGTACCCCAATCCACCCTATCCACAAACCAGATCTTCGTCCATTCGTCTTATTCTTCATAACTTTACTTTGCAAACTGCTTCCCAACAATATATGTTTCTCCTTCATGTTCAAAAGAAAAGGAACGTTCAATTGTATTGGTCCACAACGTACTGGACAGTTTGACACGTCCGTTCGAGATAAACAAAAAAAATGTACCTCTGTATTTGCATGGTTGCCCGGTCAGCGGACGTGTATTACCTGATTACTGCTGCACTTAACGCTACATGGGTACATTTCCAATACCAACCAATAGGACATCCTGGTGTTGTTTATTGCTTAGTAGCTAGGGTTATGCCCATACCAGTTGTGTTACAGCTGGACTCCTATTTGGCTAATATATACCAATGAGAGTGTTAATTGTGGGTGTAGGGAATATTTTATAGACTACGTGTTCAGGGAATGTGTTCTTGAACAGATGAAGAACAGAAGAACCAATTTTTTAAACCAATATTCAAACATTACAAAATTAATAATAAGTGGCAAACAAATTTGATCACCCTTTTAAAAATCTGGGGGATGACTATATGGGCCATCCCCCATTATCAAAAAGTGAGGGATATATCCTTCCCATCCCCCATGATTTCCGTATATGTCTATAACCCTGGCTTCAAAAAAGTTGTTAAAAGACTTAAAACTCCAAAAATTAAATCAAATTTTGTTTTAAGTAGTAGTCAAACGTAAAATATGTGATTAGAAAATTTTGCTTCCTCCAATCGCTGCCTTTTTCTCATGAGGGCTAATAGCTCAACAAAGTGACGTTCTTGTGATGTGGTCATAGACTATGTCAACGTGTGTGCATGGTTTCATGAGACTTTTTGTACCTCAAATATAAGTGTTTTCATGTTTTATCTGTGATCCAATTATCACAATATGTTGAAGACATGAAAACTGAGATGACGTATTTTACCAAAACATTTTTAACCACAGACATGATCTATTGAAACAACATTTACGGTAAATTAAAGGTAGAGTAAATTCTGCATTACTTTAAAAAAAAGATTCAGCTGGTGCTTCTTCTATTTTTGGCTAGTTCAAAATTCAAAACCGTACATTTCCATTGAAACATTGCGATACTATTCTGAAATGCTCGATGTGGTTTATGTTAAGCATATACGCCCAATGAAAAGACTTGAAAACGAATATTACGACAAACAAATCATTTTTCTAAATTAATTTATGGAAGTTTATTTTGGGGACAGAGGGAAAACTGTAAGGCAAATTTTAAATAGATAAGCAATTGCCGATTTTCATGAGGGGGGAGGGGGGGTGACCCATCGTCTGGTCCTGTCAGGAAGTGCTTCTGTGTTCTGCAAATTCTCTTAGTTCCAATGCTGTTCAAAATGAGAAAAACTGACGCTCTTGGAAGATTTCTCCGTAACGTCATATTGAGCCTGATATTTTATTTGGATATGTTTTCCTGTGTTTCGTTCTCCCTAAATTATTCAGATCGCTTTTTTATATACTTTGCTCGATCCTGTACTCCAAACATCGTAATTTGGATTACATCTTCACTGTTTATGAAATTGTCTAAGCCTGTGCTATAATATACCTGTTGGCCAGGGGAAGAATATATTGAAATGTGCTCATGCAGTACCAGATGTGTAGAAAGTATCATAGTTCGTAAAAACTTTCCCGGATGAAGATAAAACATCTATAATTTCTTCAAAACGATGCATTGAAGAAAATTTGCTAGTAAGTTAATCCCTGTATCCTTTAACACTAAGTTTCTGTGTTGATTTATGTGTTCATAAGTGGGTTTTGATGTCCTGGTCTTTTCACCGCCTTCCTTTATTTTTCTTTGTTATTTTGGTTGTAGCTGAACAATTTACATTTCGTCCAAGCTCGCTTTCCAAGATGTAGATCTGATCTACTTGTCTTTGTAGAGTACCTAACGAAAAGACGATCATATCAACCCGACATGCTGACTACATTTAATGTTTATTTAATTAGTAAACGCAGACTCCAGCGGCTAAATAAAATGGCAAAGCTGTAGATGTAAACTTAGCTGTTGGTTTAAAACTTCTCGAATGAAAACTATGAAACGACAGATTAATTACATCAGCTAGCTTTTAATTTTCTACATTATCAAATTAACTCAAATGACTCCAAACTTAAGGAAGTTCAATAGCCACATATTCATCACTAGATTGAACATTATACGTGCTTATACTTTTTATATTTAAAAAAAAAACCTTTTATGTGCTTTCAAAGTATCAGAAAGTTAACACCGCATTTACATTCCGTGCAAAATTCCATTATTTGGATTTCATACAATTAGTCATGCACATTTAACCCTTCACCGTTGTGCTCCGATCGGGGCATATTTGCCCGCCTCGGGAGCGGGCGGAAAAGCGGACGTAGCACGCCCCGCATCAGCTTCCGTAGGCCATTGACCCCGTGACCTTAAAGGCATATTCTGGAGACAAAATTCGTTAACTTCAAAATAAGCAGAAAAATTTTCTCTTTCAGAAGGTGAAAACGGCGTCTCGAAAGCTTAGAGCGTTCGGAAAATACAAATTTTTAGAGTATTGTAAATTTTTCTTAGGATTTGATGCATCATGGGAAATCTGTGATGTCATTGTGGCACATTAATTTAACATTGCATTCAATTTATTTATAATTATGATGCCGCTGTAGGCAATACTAAGCAATATTGTTGGTTGTACTCTATTTATGGTGAAGGGTACTGCTAGACCTACAGGAAAAGATATTCAAACATTCCAACAGTATCAAATTTCAAGGACAAACAGGGTGTTCAGTTATAAAGAAAAACAAAAGGAATTTGAAGCAATGTGCCCACATTACATAACTTTCTGTGGGTTTGTTGAAAAGCAGAGGTATTTTTTAATAAAAATAACCCATCTTTAAAGTGGGATATCTTGAGTTAGGAAAATGGTATTGTGATAGGATTTGAACGACATGGTGTGGAATATTTTTGTTTTTCTTACAAGAGAGAGGCTAAAACCCACCAGAACATGCCTTTAAACTATTGTCTCTCTCGTTGTTGTGGCCGAATTCTACTCGCAGTTTCGAGCTCCGCGTGAAACAGTAAAGATGGGTGACAGCCGAGCTCTCCGTATGGGTCCAAAAGGACCCAAACAACGGTAAAGGGTTAAGTAATGATTACAGTGTAACATTTAACTTGTGCACAAATTACAGTCAACACCGCCTCACGAAAGGGGTAAATGTTTGGTTTAAAAAACTGTACAGAGAGGTGTTTTTAGTATACATTATCATGGCTTCTCGAAAGACCACTCAAAGCTGTAATGAGAGATTTTAGGCCTAAGTCTGAAGAAGACTTTAAGCAAAACAATGTTTTTTTATATGACAAATAGGCTATTGACAAAATCTAGGCAGTTTGGTTAAATTTGCTTTCATTTCACTTACTTTATTTATGAAATAGTAAGATAGTTGCAAAGAGGATGATGAAACACTACATTAATGAATGCTTCCTTACTACATTTGTTTTGTCTATAATATGAAACTGCATTTACATTTTGAAAATGTGGGATTATAGATCAATTAAATATGACCTGGCGTCGTTTAAAACTGCAATAAAATCTATGTCGGATTTTGGACGACATAACAGATCACACTTGTCGTAACTTCGACTGCAAACTGATTCGATACACTATCGATCTCACGTCAGTGGCTATCATAAACGTTCGGATTATTGATGTTGCATTGAATCAGTTCGCAATCAAATTTTAGAGCAGCATATTTCGTGACGTCATACATAATCCAGCATAGTTTCATTGCGTTTTAATGAGAAGGAAGGTCATCTTTAAAGATTAATGTTGAAGAAGAGAGTGTTCGTCATCGCGATGAAGTCACCTATGTGTGTTGCTTCAAGTTGACTTTGTGCTGAAAATTCGACAGCTTTAACTGTTTAAATGGCAAAAAGCAGAATCAGATTTAAGTATACACTGCACCAGAATTACTCTCCGTTCGAAAAGTGAGAACATGCGTACAGATCATTTTCGTCCCTTATAATTCTTATATGGCAAAGAGCTATTTCTAAGTTTCTTCGAAGACTTCAAAAACGGAACCCTCTGCCATTGTGCTTGCTGCTCACCATATGTGATGGAGCAGGAAAAACACACAGGAAAAAAGCCGTGGCCAGCTCGACTTGAACCAGTTGGTTGGAAATCGGGCCGTAAAACTCCACCTAACCTAACCCTAACCCCTTCCCCTAACCATCCAAGTTTTCCCTTTTTTTCTTTAAAATCTACATTTTTGTGTTCATGCAAGTTCTGGAGATATGGAAATTGTGTACGCATTAAAGTTCATTACGTGCGTGGGTCGAACAAAGCGGTTTTCGTTTTCTATTTTTTTAAGTTCACTATGATCTACCCTTGAATAACCTCACGTTTTTACTGTCCGAACTCATGAGCGACTTACATGTACCACAAAAGTAAACCTTTTACTTATCGATATAATGTTATGACCAATGTATATACATGAAAACATGCGATATTTATCATAGGTTAATAGCATGAATGATTATATCAAGTTTACTTGAACTTCAATATCAAACAAGTTGTTGTGGGAATATCTACAATTATAATACTTATTTTTAAATGAGTTGCTGATATTTAGGTCTGCTCTATTAAAAAAACGTTTTGTTGAATTCCTTTTCAGAACATAAAAAATTGTTAAACTTTCAGTAGAAATTGTACTTTACGTTCACTTCTTCGACCACACGTTTTTCAAATTCTATAATTTCTAGACGAAATGAAGTTGTGGTAATCTGTCTCACACAGATATCAGTTCTTAAAATTCATACTTGCAAACCCACCCTAAAACACTAGAGCGTAATATAATTCTATGTTAAATCGGGGAACAATGCAAATTAACTACACGATCATTGATCCCCAATTTTTGTACATGTAGGGTGCTATTCCATGTGCATAACTACAGCATATTAATCACTTCTTCAACACTCTGTAAATCACGTTGCTTCAAATCGTTAAACGATTCCTCTTGTGCCTCCATCTTACGCCCAGACGTCGCAGTATGTGTGGGTGCGTAGAGTAGGAAGGCTCCATTTTGGCACGCTGAATCCTGCATTGAAGAAAAAAGACAGACGTTTTACTGACCCAAGAACTAACATTTTCCCGGGCTCATTTGCAATGTCATCAGTACCTTAAAAACTGTCAAGACTAACTGCCAGCTCAAATTTTTTCAGCTGAAAGTTAATTCTACTAAGTGAATACAAATCCAGACAATGCTCTGGGGCTCTTTCATGATTTAGTTGCGTTTTAAATGGGTAGTAGGGGGCCCTAGAAAAATCTCATAAAAAGTTACTTAAATGTGTATTGAATGAAGATAATGATCTACACACCGACTCGTCCCAAAACATTTCCGTTAGAATGGTATGCTGTTAACAATGTTTCTGACTTAAGTACCACTCACGCAGAGAAAAAAGACGACGTAAAGGCGTACATATTATGCTGACTTTAGATTTCAAAACAAGGCGTGGCAGTTGTTCCTTACTAGTTGAGATAACATTGTCAACAGGCAAGTGACAATTTGAAATTGGTACAGCAACTGGCTTGTGGCCCTCAGGAAGAGAATAGTATAAGCTGTTCCAAAGATTACGTCGTTTGCTGGAGTTTTTCACTTCCGCTATTAAAATTATCTTTTACCCTAGCGCACCCACGACCTTTAAAGCCCTAGTTCCCTCATTTAGAACTTATTTAGAGTACTCTACAAAATTAATTTTTTTGATAGAAGCCTGAAAATTGGTATGAAGAAATTAAAGTAATTAGTACTGGTTTAAAAATGTGTCAAGTCCATAGGTGCCGCCATCAAAACTTGTGTTTCTGGGCCCTAATGAACTTCTCGTTTACTTACCATTCTAAGGCAAGGCAGGATCAGTAAGTCGTGGTTGCCTCGAGAATGCATTTGTTCGGTAAGCAAACAACTTTGTCGGTTGGGCAACTGATATTAACCTGAAATTTCAACTGTGCCACGATGTTGTATATATCATACCTTGTCAATGACGACATACTTGGCAGAAACTTTGCCGTGGATTAGTTCTTTACTATGTAAGGACTCCAGAGCCTTAAGCAAATCTCTTTTAATGATTCCTTTCACTCTAGCAGAAAAACTGGACGGTTGTTTTTCCATCAAAATTGCCAGGGACTGGTTTTCAATACCAGCTGACATTAGCGTAAATATGAGGCGACTTTGACGTGATTCTTCATCCAATGCTTTCAGCCAACCTGTGCAAACGCCTGCTGGCAAAAATTAAGCAAACATTTTACAATTAAGCAAGAACTTAAAACGAGAAAAGGAAATTGTAACGGACAATCATATTGTAATGTTTTCTAGTCCAAATATTTAACATCACGGTTTTCTGTTCACGACAACCTAATTTGCCTGAAATTTCCTTTTTATCTGCATTCAGTGTGACTTTCAGAAAAAGGAGTAATTCAATCAGTCAGGACACGCTCTTAGTTTTAATACTGCAGTGAACTTATTGAAGGGAAAAAATGCACAAAAGCGGTTGACATGCTAAAACAAGCATGTGTAGCTAAAACAATTTCATATCTGTCATACACATTTACATGAGCTTTCCGAATCCCTCCTGCATCTATATGTAACCCTTGGTGAAAAGGGAAACAAATTGGTCGTCATTCATCTTTCCGCAAGTATTCCAACTTTCCAACTTTCCAACAAACCATGATGGAACATTCTGCGATTGAAAATGGTGAAAATTTCAACTGAAATGTTAATAGTCATTCTTATACATTCAAATGTAACTGGTTCAATCGACTCTCAAAGGTCAAGACAAAGTACACAATTTAAACAAATGTTTTTAAGTTCTTACCTTTGCTTTCGTTAACTATACTCTTTTGACGTTCTTTGGTTTTCATAGAAGACATTTGATGAGAACTGTCCGTGTTGCTTTGGTTTTGTTTTTTCTTAGTCGTGTTTTTAATCATCATTGTGTAAAGGTATGGGTTGAGTGCTGAATTGACAGGTAGTATCAGAACGGCGGTCCAGGCGTACACACCACTAGAAACTGTCACGGCGCCAGTTTGGGCAAGGAAACCCATCAGGATAATTGGCATCCAGCAAGCCATATCGGTGCCAACTAGGGAGAACATCCGCATTGCCATTTCAACCTGTTTATCGGTCTTCCCACTAGATTTCGATGAAGTCCTAGCTCCAAATTTAATGGATTTCCTGGCTTTTAAGTACATAGCAAAATAAAATACAAACATCGCAACAAAACTCACGAAGTTGAAAATAAGGAACACAAAAATAGAATAAAACCAGCCAGATCTCTTCTCGTTCGTCAGCGGCAGAGCCAGACAGACACTGGAACGACCATAGTAGTGTTTAAACGGTATCAATGGTAGGACACTTATTACAAATGCAATTACCCAGACGCACAGGACTACATGCAGAGTAGACTTAAACTGTAGCTTCCGTTTGGCAAAGGGGAACACTACCATTTGGAATCTGTTAGCTGTAATCACAGTCAAAAATATTACCGATGCTTCACTGCCGATAGTTACCAGAAATCCTGCAAACTTACAAAGAGCACCAGTTTGCCACGTTTCTGAGTGGCGGTAGTAAACATTGTCAAATGCTAAATCTGCAAAAGCAATTATTATCAAGTAAATTCCGGTGAAAAAATCTGCTACAGCAAGATTCAATATCAAGATGGGTTGAACTGGATTCCCATCCCTACTAGGAAACACATCTTTTCGTTTTATTCGAAAGATGATCACAAACCCATTTCCAACAGCTGCAGTCATGCCAAGAAGCCAAAGGCTCATTCTGAGAAAACTGTTTTGCATTAGGTTTTCACAGCCGGAAAAGGGACCTGCTTTAGGGTAGCACTCGTTGTGTGGGGGAGATGATTCCAAGCAGCAGAAATGAAATTCATCAGAATACCTGAAAATGATGGTTAGAAGGCATCATGCAAGTTAGTCTTAATATAATATTCCCAAACAATAATCCTAGGGTTTTTATATACAGAAAAGGGTAGAAGTGGGGGTATGACCAAAAAAAAAAGCTGCAGCGCAAGACCGGAGGCCTCAGACATTCCGTGAAAAAGCACTGTAGTATGCGAAATGATTTCATCCACCCATACACTTTCCACTGTGTTAAATACATATGATTGGAAGCATTCCCAAATACCGTGGACCGCGTGTTTGGTCTAACGGTATGGGCATCTGCCTCTCACGCGGAAGGCCCGGGTTCTATTCCCAGGTCGGGCCATACCTAAGACTCTAAAAACGCAACCTACTGCCGTTGTGCGTGATGCCCTGCATAAGCAAAGGAGTGGGAAAAACAAGCCAGTGAGCCACAACTGGAGAAAAGGCCGTGACCGACTCGACTTGAACCAATAGGTGGGGAACTGGGCCGTAAAACTCCATCTAACAATTCCTATTACTGCCATCAATTATATGGACCACAAAGATCAATACCACACACCCAAGTGTACCGAATGCACTGCCAAGATATTTTAGTATGGAATCACTTTCCTCTCTACTAGCCGCATCCCAGTGTTTTGAAGAAGCCTGCAATAGTTCTTGTGACTTGCACAACAGCATGCACTGAACGATTACTTTGTCATAGTTTCTTTTCACGTCTTGGAAAAAAGAAAAGCCCTGACTATGTCATAACCCATTAACATGTTTTGGCTTATGTGGCCTAGCTCTAAAAGACATAATGACACAAGATCTTATGTATGTAAAACGAGACAGTCACATATGACTTGAGTAGATCCAGCAAATAAGACAGATATTGAGTTTGTGTCAAGTTTTATATAACTCCTTTGAAACTCTTTCCTTTCTAAAACTGTGAAAGAGAAAAGTAGTCTTGCTCCCAGTTAAATGGAAGATTACGTCTACTTTTTTTCGATCTTAAAAAAAGTGATAAGCATTTTTTAATTAACGTTACAGGTAAACGATCAGGTAGTTTCTGCGGTTCCTTGTTATGAAAAATATATTTAATCATGGAACACATGTTTTAAACCTATACTTATGCTGATACTCCACTGGTGTAAAAACCAATCGCCTGTAGTTGCTTAGGCCGTTGTGGATGGCAACGGTTTGAGCTTCCCTCTACGAAAAACAACTTTCGATTGGCATCGATCATGAAACTGTTGTATGATCTACTTAAATATAAATGGTAATGAAACTTAGGCTTTTACTATAATTTGAGCATACCCGCAGCTAAATTAAACAGAAAAACTACTGTGATTAGGACTTCAGCTATCGAAACTGTATTTTACATCCGCCCCCCCCCCAAAAAAAAAGAAACAAATATGTTGTTTTCAACTCACAATGTTTGAAGATTTACTAATCCGGAAAAGATATCCTCTTTATTCGAAGGGATTGCTGTTGCTTCAATCAACCTATCAGAGTGGATTTGCAAGATTTGTTACATTTGTGTTTTCTTAAATACATACGAACTTTGCCAAGACAGTGTTAGTGAGATCATTATTTCATCTTTTCTGTCCCTACCAGTAAAAAGGATTATAAGATAAAGTCTGCGACCTTTTCAAGAGGACGTTTATCTCAGTGCAGCAAAATAAGACGTATACTTATGCTTTATTCATTTGCAATTGCTATTTGAGAAGACATTTGTTGAAGGTATGAGTAAAACATGTAACTTAAAAACAAGTTGCAAATGTATCCAACGTGAGGCAGGCTGTCAAGTGAGATACCCATTTCCCAAAAAGTAGAACATATTCCGAATTTTAAACACTCAGTGACCAAAAGCTGAAATGTAACCATTAATGAAATGCAACGTTTGCACAAGGACTAACGTATAATATGGTTAAAATGGTTAACAAGAGCGATCAACATTAAAGTAACGAAATATTTAATGCTACTTTTGACGCGCTTAGATGCTTGTACTTGTGTACTGCTTGTAACGTGTCAAACTGGAATGAAACTTGGAAACCTTGTTACAGCATTTTAGTGAGCTATGGAAATGTTATTTTCAATGTTAAATACTTACAGAACCTCAAGGTTTGATAGTGGTTTGAAAGGTGTGTCACCAATACCAGTTAATGGATTTCCTGAAAGATTCCTTTATGAAAACGAAAAATGGTACAGATTTAAAAACCTGTAGCGTGACCTTTCATTCAAGATCCGAACACCGTAAAATACTGAAGTACTGTCACTGCGACATGCACCTTATACTGAAACAACAAAATAAACCATGAAAATATATAGTGATGGGAATTATCTAGTGGAAAATTCCTTATGAGTTTTTCAATATTCGTTATTTGAAGAATCGCTTTCACCATTTTGTTGACAATTTTACTGCAACAAATATAAAACCTAAAATGAATAGGACACTAGGCTCCAAAGAGGTTGGAGATTTCTTTAAAGGAACAGAGGTCCACTGCCATCTTTGCTCAATACCAATCAGCTTCTGAAAGAACTTTATGCATCTAATTGATATTAAAATGGGTTCATTCTGTGGAAAGTGGCATTTTATTCACATTGAAAAGTGAGGATTTAATTAAGCCGGTAGTCGATCGATACCTTAGTGAGATTCATCTTTAAAATCTTCATCATCATAACTTTGAAAACCGCACCCTAATTCACTTAATTGTTGTACTTGGCACTCATATTAAACTTAAATACTTACAAAATTTTTAACTGGTGAAGTCCTCGAAAACTTTCTTTGGTTACGGTCAATATGTGGTTTCTGCTCAAGTATCTTTTCACAAAAAAGAAAATAGAAAATCGTTCTTATAGCAAGAAACAAACATGAGTAGAAGAGAGTCAGTTGCACTTCAGGCAAAAGTATGAAGATAAAGGTTTGCATATGAACTTACAATTCTCGCAAATTTGTGTTCTCCAGAAACTCTTCATCATTGATGATCTCGATACCATTTCCAGACAAATCTCTAAACAGAAAAATTTTGGAAGCAATCCATACAATTGTGACTCTTTTAGCCTTGATCTCACATTAATTGGTTTTATAAGTCGAATACCTTCCCACCTAAATGATTTTAGATAGGGCAGAATAGTAAAGTAATTCTATTATTAGACATTCAAACTTACCCGCACACACACACCTACTTTTTGGCATCCATATGGGACATACGTTTTTAACAGTGAAAATGTTGATATTCCCTCTGTCGGATCAACGCTTGAATAGGACAAAAAACGCTCACATCCCCCATATACTCATACTACATGCATACACACACATTCATGCACCAAATCAAGGTATGCTACCTAATGAATGGTTCACAAAATCCCATACTCACGAAATACATTATCTGTAAGTAAGGACAGTGCCTGATGAAGAAGTAATCGGAATTGCCCTCTAAGAGTAAAATAAGGGTAGATGGTGAGCCATTTTAAGGAACCGTCCGAAATAATATCAGGCTTTTAAGGAAGCCGTGGTTTGAATTTAAAACGATTGTTGCATGGTTCTTAAGACCAAGCTAGACCGGTTCCAATTGTCTGGCTCAAAATAATAATACGGCAGCAACTTTATCAGCTGCGAACCGTCATGCGCGATTGTGGGTTTAATTCAATGCTCTATGGAGCCAAAGTCAAAGTATTACAAATAAGTTTAATAGTTTGGTGTATATAAATCTGAAACCCCTAAGTTTTCATTAGCCTTCAGCTGACATTTTTCAATGGTAATTTAAATTAATTACTTATCTATTGGAGGCTAAGTGCAACAATCATACATAGAGGGACGTTTAACCATTTTAACTCATATATTGATACATTATATAACCGAAAAGCTAAAAGGCATGTTGCTTCCTTGCCGAAAGAAGAATTTTGAAAATTGTGCTTTGCATGACCTCTTGTTACCTCAATTGATAACTTTAAAAGTTCTTGTGACATTCTTATGGATCGCCAAAGGGGCAAAATGTTTCGAAAATGGCTCATTTTTAGTGATAAAGAGCATTTTTTGTTGACAGTCACCACTTTTTGTATAAGGGATAATTTTACTTTGGTGACGATCACTTCTTGGTTGATGAAGAGCAACCGTACTTTGACTACAATCAAGTTTTGAATGATGAAGAGCGAATTTACTGTACGTTGACGACGATCACTTATTGAATACCCAAAATGATTCGTCGACGGCGCTATTGCATTTAATAATGATACAAATGCACACTGATGTACACTTTTCCAACAGCTTTGATCCAGAAGAACTCGATCAAAGCCCAAAGTAACTTGTACAAGGTTTTTTTTTTTTTTTGACATTTGAAAAAAAGATAAAAAAACATTTTACACTATAACAACACAAGCTTACATGGAGGAGGCCACAGTAATTTTATGACGGTACTTTTGCATTTAACACGATTTAAAAGTACACGAAAATTTTTTTTCAGACAATGTTGGTCCAAAATAACATAATACTAGCTTCCAAAATATTGTTGATGTCCTTTTACGCTAAATAACGATAAAAAGTACTTGACAAACAGTTTTAACACAGTAATGACCCAAACTTTTATGAAAAACGTCCAATGTAATTTACGGACGGCGCTTTTGCATTTATGAACAATTAAAAAGTACACGAAAATTTTTTCAAACAATGTTGATCCAAAGTAACATAATAAAAGCCCAAAGTAACTTGGCGATGGCCTTTTTACACTTACTGACGATCAAAAAGTGCATGACAAACAGTTTTTACACAATGACGACACTAACTCCTACGAGAAAGGCCCAAAGTAATTTGATTTTCGCGATTTGCGTCTGACAACCGCAATTGATAACGACTAAAAGGCACACAATGAACACTTTAAAATCAGCAATCATCGAAATCTTACACGAAGAAGGCTCAAAATGCGTTAACGAAGCAAATGTACACAATAAACACTTTTAGAACGAGACGTAAAAAAATACTAGCGTCCTTCACATTTATTACACAAGGATTGGTAGCTGGCTAGTTACCCAAAAACTTTCAGCAACTGGAACTGGGATACCCCCAAGGGATAGTTGCAAGGGTGGAACCAGCGAGCGGGAGGGGTGGCCGGGCCTGGAAACCCACCTCGTCGGGGAGGACATCCAATTTCGTCGAGGAGCCTTCATCTATATGAAAAAATGAACACTTACTTTAGTCTCTCAGTCCTCTCAAAGATGCGTGTAAAGCATGTATCAAAGAAATCTTTAAATTTCCCAATTTTCCTTAAAAAAAAAACATTTTTTTTCGACATAAGCTCTGAATTTTCAAGCACTCTGAAAAGAGAGTCAAAATATTCCATTTTTATAGATTTAATGGCGAAGGGGTCAGGCATAAGTTGTATAACTACTATATATCTAAGGTAGGCCCAACGCTAGAGTTTGTACTGTCGGTAAATGGTGACCAAAGTTAGGTTTAGGTCTCCTAGCCCTCTCGTGACTCTAAATTTCTACTTATTAAAGCTAGGAAACCCTGACCCACTGGTCATTCCAGCGCTACACACTATATGTAGTTTAGGGGGCCTACTCTCTTTAATCGTAAGATTTAAAATTTTGGAGTTTAAATCTAAAAGAGTGGAATAAGTGACCAACTGAACGTTCGATTGGTCACTTATTTCATTCCTTTGGCGACGGAGGGGGGGGCAGAATATCGACGACCCGACAAAGAGGATGAGTTACTCCCAGTGGGCCGTCACTTGGCAAAATCCTGAATTTTTTTTGGAGAAATCTGAAATTTTTGAGAGAACTTTGGCTGTTTATAATGACCATTAAAATATCGGGGTGTTTATTAAAGAACATGCCCTCCATAAAGACAAAACCAAACAAGTAATATGTAAAACGTGTGAAATTCTTTTTTGGGATACCCATTTTATTTTAGGCCTACGTACTAAGGCTCTCAGACGAAACTGGTAAATTGCCCGAAACCTTTGCGAACAAAGATTTTAAAATCTTTGTTGGCAAAAGTTTTGCAATTTTAGCCTTTCATTTTAAACTAAAGGCTTATATTGGAGAAATTTTGGAATTTATTGAAGGCAAGGTTTTCTTCTTTTCTTCCGAGTCGTTTTCTTCGTTTCATTAAGTAATCTTATGTCGGGGTTAACAGTTGTTGGCTTCGGTTTTTTATTTTTTTATGTGTCCATCGAAATTGGGAATTTTTCAAGACATTATTGAAACTCTGAAGCTTATATTGAAAAAATGTGTACTGATACAACAGATTTGATGGTGTTAGCTGAAAAATCTGCCCTTATTAAGTGGAAAAACTAGTAAGACGTTCGGGCAATTCGTAACTTGGGGTTACTGAATATCATCATGCAGTTTATTGCCCTCGAACGTTATCGGAAAAAAATGTCCGAAAAAGTTGGTTACCTCTTAACACAGGCTGTATTTGAAGTCCCATATTGACCAGAGAGCTATTACCCCCTCCCCACCAACAGATCTCTATATTGGCTTTAGGTTTGCACGGTAGAAGTTTTTCTTCACGAAAAATTAAGCGGAGGGCCACGATTGGTTGGCACCAAGGGTGCAGAAAACTTTGAAAAACTGTAAACACAGACAGCTGAAAATAGCATTTCTCAGACTTGCTATTAGAAACAAAGCTGTCTTTTCATTTGGCTTAACTTTACAATAGAATTTCCACTATTATAGAAAAGTTAGCACAGTGCAAAGTCATAGGAAACTAGACGGGTTGTACTTGCAGCAAGTACTGATCGAAGCCACTGAAAATGGTCTGAAACGAAAAGAAAAAGCCCAATAGTGCACCACTTGATTCCAAGCCTCGATCGAGTAAATATTAAGTGCTGTAAAAAAATGAGCAAACGGCCTACCATGCTCACATTCTCAAAGAAAAATGTTCTGCCGCCAACACAACGTTAACCATTGTGTCAGGAACGTACCTTTCACGCAGGCAACAGATGGGTTGTAAGATGTTTCTACCTCAGATTCGCCATTTGCACATGCGCAGAATAAGCCGAGATTTGCCAACAGACTTTTAGCGGCTGACAAGCGTGTTAAACAAGCGGGGATTTTCGATGGTGTGGTCGTGGAGTACTAGCGTTAGTCTGCGTAGCGGCGTTCAAGTCTGGGACTATTTTATGAGTGATCAAATCAAGTATTTAAAGAAAGTCAATAGAACTGCATAACGACTTATCGTCCTTCGAAAAGAAGACTTCCTACATGCCTAAAATAGGCTGATTATTCTATTGGAACACCGTCAAGTTGGTAAAATTGGGGAAATAGTCGAAATTTCCACTTCATGAAAAAGTCAAAATTACTGCGGGGCAGATGAAATGCTGTATAACGTTAGTATTGTTCGTGTGTAAATAAAGTAGCATCACACTGAAGATATTCATACGCCGAGCCAAGAAAGAAGGCACGAGTTCACTTGACAAACTGAGCAAATCCAATAATCGAAGCTGTAGGCTTCGATTAATTACCAGATAAAATTCACTACCCTTTTTGATTTTGAAGCCAACGGTGAATAATA
The DNA here is from genome assembly GCA_037179385.1 of Holothuria scabra. Classification (NCBI taxonomy): domain Eukaryota; kingdom Metazoa; phylum Echinodermata; class Holothuroidea; order Aspidochirotida; family Holothuriidae; genus Holothuria; species Holothuria scabra. Next base: position 13,360,564 of record CM074193.1, on the reverse strand, counting down.
ATTCCTAATTATGCCCCAACAAAGAATGATTCGTAAGCAAGCATATTTCTGTGAAGTTATTTGTTCGAATAAAACACTAAGCGGAAAAAAGAATCCCTCAAATAGCCGAAAATGGCGTATCCCTCACTTGCAACCAGAAATAAAGCAGTCGTTTTTTGAGCTTTCCTTTGCTGCAATAAAATTTTCACTTCAAAAGAAAAAAGAACAACTTGCCACCTTTTTGCTAGGTCGGCTCAAATTAATTTTCATTCAGACGAATTGGGAACCATTCTTATACTTCCGTCCATCATTATGTGTGGCTGAAAGCAGTCTGGCCGATTTTTGTTACCGTTGCTCAAATTCGGCTGCCTGGGAAGGACAGATGGCAAACCAGTAGGGACTCCATGTATATGGACGACCTCCCTTCCGTTTGTGAAATCTCAGAACCTTTTCCAACCTTTGTCCGAATATTTTACCATTTCGGAAACGTTTTGCAATAGTACAGTTTGAAGTGGGGCTGAGAAAAAATTCCGTAAGCCGTCCGAATGTGTTGCAAATCTTTACAATCGTTTAAAAGTTTTAAAAATTTGCTTTAAACACAGCGTTCTTAGGCAAGGTTTGTCGAACTTTTGGGTAATTTGCCCCATCTGATACGTCTAAGAATATTGAAGGAACTTTAGGGCTGCAGAAATTTTGAAAAAATAAAAAGTTTTATTTGGACACTCGAAAAATTGGAGTCTTCAGTACTGAATATCGATCTGCCCAAATCACGGCTGAACTTGGTTGGAGGTGTTGTGTTTTGTCGTACGGTGAAAATGGAAAGCTTTTGAATTTCTTTCAGGGTGCTTGAAAATGTGAAGCTTATATTGAAAAATTGATTTTTGTGCAAGGGATAGTGGGAAATGTAAGGATTTCTAGCTAGCGATCCTTGTGTTATAAATGAGCAGGACGCTACTAATTTTTTACGTCTCTTTCTAAAAGTGTTTGTCGTGTAGGTTTGCTTCATTAACGCAGGTTATCCGTGTACGGTTGGATTAAGGCTGATTTAAAAGTGTTCGTTGTGTACTTTTGAGAGATCATCTAACATCGCCATCATTTAATTACTTTGGGCCTTCCTCGTGTGAGTAAGTGTCGTTATTGTGTAACTTTTTGCCATGTACTTTTTATCGTTTTTAAGTAAAAGAAAGCCATCACCAAGTTATTTTGGGCTTTTATTATGTTATTTTGGATTAACATTGTTTGTAAAAAGTGTGTTGTGTACTTTTAAATCGTGTTTAAATGCAAAAAGGCCGTTTTTAAATTACATTGGACGTTCGTATAAGTTTGGGTCGCCAATGCGTAAAAACTGTTTTTCATTTACTTTTTTATCGTTTGTAAGTGCAAAAAGGCCATCACCAAGTTTCTTTACGCTTTTATTATGTTATTTGGACCAACGTTGCCTAAAAAAAGTTTGTCGTGTACTCTAAAATCGTGTATAAATGCCAAGTAACCGTCATTAAATTACTCTAGGTCTTCTGTTTGTAAGTTGGTGTCTCTGTAAATTGGTAAAAACTGTTTGGGTCGCCATTGCGTAAAAACTGTTTTTCATGTACTTTTTATCGTTTTTAAGTGCAAAAAGGCCATCATCAAGTTTCTTTACGCTTTTATTATGTTATTTTGGACCAACGTTGCTTAAAAAAAGTTTATCGTGTACTCTAAAATCGTGTTTAAATGCCAAGTAACCGTCATTAAATTACTCTAGGCCTTCTCTTTGTAAGTTGGTGTCTCTGCAAGTTGGTAGAAACTGTTTGTAATGTACTTTTTATCGCTTTCCAATTACAAAAGAACGTCATCAAGTTACTATGGACTATTCTGGATCATAGCTGTTGGAAAAGTGTTCATCATATTCATTTTTATCATTGCTAAATGCGAAAGCGTCGTCATCAAATCATTTTGGGTCTTCATCATGTCAATTTGTGCCGTCGCTATTCAATAAGTGATCGTCGTCAACGAAAAGCTGCTCTTAATCAACCAAAAAGTGATCGTCGTCAACTTAAAATTGTCGTTTATCATACAAAAAGTGGTTGCCGTCAACATAAGAATGCTTTCAATTGCCAAAAATGAAGACATCTGTGAAACATTTTGCCCTTTTTGCGTTCTATACATTCTACCGTTTGATGGCTGGAGACCCCAAATGACTTAATTATGACCTCGTCAAAACAAGTTCACTATGCTGCATCCACATACCAAGTATGAAATTCTTCTGACTTTCCCACATGAACAATTCTTACCAAATGTTTTAACCACTTGTTCCTCATTTTTCATTTGACTTCTGGATACCTGGCATTTGACCTTTCTTGACCTGAAACTAGACCTCTGTTGACCTAACATTACACCGCTGGTGACATGGCATTTCACTTTTGCCTACCTGGCATTTCACCCCTGGTGGCCTGGCACTTTACTTTGATGCCCTGAAGTTTGACAAGGCGACCAGAGATTTGACCCCCGTTGACCTGGAATATGACCTCGGATGAGCCTGACGTTTGAAATCTGGTGACTTGGAATATGACCTCTGGCGGCCTGGCATTTGGCCTCTGGTGACCTGGATGATCTCAACCAAAATCAAAGCTCTTCCTTTCATTGTGCTTAGCAAGTTTTTATATTCCTTACTCCTGGTGAAATCTAGTGACCTTTGAGAACTTTGATATCTAACAAAACAGTAGGCTTCTTCCTCTCAACCTGACAAATCTGCATACCAGATATAAATTGTACATCCCTTGCTACCTTGAGATAACTTTTACAAACCATTAAATATGTTGTGCATAAATAGCTCCTGTGACCTCAAATGACCTTTGACCTTCACCAAAAACAAAAGCACATATATGAAACAACAGTTTACAGTTTAGCGACAGCGATCTCAAATGACTTTTAAAACCCACAAAAATAATGTTCTTCTCATCATGACAAACTAATATACCAAATCTGAAGGGAGTTGGTGGTTTGTACCTCGAAATGCCGTTTTTACGAGGTTTTTGTGTTTTGACCATAAAGACTTTAAATGACCTTAACCTTCGCCAAAACAATGGGGTTCTGTTTTTTCAACATGGAAAATCTATGCACTAAATATGAACAGTGTCATCGATATTTACATTGAGATACCGTGTTTACAATGTTTTCTGGTTTGACCTGGAGCGACCCCAATGACCTTTTAACTCTACCCAAATCACCAGTGCATGAATCCCCTGCCTGCCTACGGCAAAGAATAGAAAATATGCCTGACATTACCCTAAGCCGTTTTAAGAGCTATTATCAATTATATTGCGTGTAATATTCCAAGTTACAACTCTGATTTAACTGATTTACCGAAAGATAATTGTTATTGTGCCATTCTGTTATGGCCACATGGAGCTGTATGAATTTTTTTGGTGAGATGTAATTTTGTAGAGATAGGAGACTTCTATTAAGTTGACTTCGTACTGAGAATAAAATTAATTTTCATGGCCTAATTTTTCCAAGTGGAACCTAAATGTCTCCGTTTCTGACCCAGGTGTTATTCCCATTGCGCTCCTAATTGGTATATTAAAAGCGATATCGGTTATGGGAGAAATTCCAATACGAATCAGTACCTGAACCTTCCTAATTATTAACATCTTTTTATTTGAAATAACTCTATGGCGTTATTCTGTCTTAAAGTTTCGAAAATTACGTCAGAAAATAGGACTGTAATTAAAGTAACCATTCAATGTATCAGCGGCATTTCGAGTTGTCTTGTTGCCAAAATATGCTGCTGGGGTAAAAGTGCAAAAACACCCATGTTAACCACATGGCCATTGCGTAATTCATTAACACTAAGGTAAGACTTTTCTTACAATTCATTCTAACCATAATGTCTGGAAACTGTGTGTAAGTATTAGAGTACCCGCCCGTTTACCGTTTGGTAAGAAAGAAAGCTCCGTAGAAAAGACAATGTTGAATGACAAGTTTCTGATACTTCCTCCATAACAGAACAAAACATTTTAAAACCAGCATGATAAACATAGCACATAAAAATTTTATGAGAAAAAAATGCTAAAAGTTCGAGCACATTAAGTAAATACGAATTTCCTCATTATTGCATGAATTCTGCAGAACACAATTAGCAGTAAATGATGCATGTGCTATGTTTCTCAAACCTTGGGTAATATTTCTTCAAAATACTTTTAAGGGTTTTAAGTCATTTCATTTGTTTCTTACATGCGAAGCAGACGCCGAAACAGACTTATTTCATTCAGAAGGACGTCCTTTATTGTTCGATTTTCCAATTCCTGGTTTGGATGATCGAGATCTGCAGCTAGGCTAAATGAAGAACGAAGAATGAGATGAACTAGAAACACAATTGATAAACATTGACCACATATCGTTTCATAGACCTAAAGATATTTACTTGTAATATAAGTAAATAATCGTACAGTATGATGATTCATTTTACTTTCAGTAGATTTCTCTTTCTTACTGAGACATACAAAATACTAAAAGGTAAATCAAAGGAAAACGGGCAATTACGGTCAAAGTAAGTCTTTGCATATTCACCGTCCGACAAGTATCAAACTATCAAACTGAAGGGGGTTAATGAAACATTGTAGCCTGAATCAAGCCAAATATCATGTTTTACCTCAAAATGACAAAACAAAGAAAGGTCCATTGCTCCTTTCCCATACCCACTATAGTATTGATGCGGTATTCTTCTTTACTGCAATACCATGATTAATCTTTACAAGAATGATTTGTAAGCTGCAGTACAGCTGTTTGTTCCAGTCGAAGAAACATTGGGAGAAACATCATTAACTTAGCCCTTGTCGATAAAAACGCTCCGATTTCAAAATTCTATGATAAGTGCCATGCTGAAAAGCTTGCCTTTGGGCTCTAAGGATACTAATTTGGGTAAACTTGGAAAGTATCACCTGTAAATTCTTTCCCGATGAGAATATTAGAATGCCATTTGCATACAGTGAAGGAAGATAGAAACGGAATCATAGCACACCACTTTCCATGCATGGGCAAAGTTTTATGCTTGTACACCGATACGGTTTGCAATAGACGTATGTATCTATTAGTTATTTATCCAACATGACTCATACCAAGCCACAGGCACCATTAACCACATAACAGTTAGATTATGTTATCTTTTCACAAAATCAAGACCTGCAAAAGCACACCCTTGCAGGACCGTAGCCAAGAAAAAGGCAATTAGTCTTTTCAATTGTTTAAAAGAAAAGCATGATCCTGCACTTAATTTACTTTGGCACACTCCTTTCCTAGGAATGACGCCAACTTAAGAGTTTGTTTGACTAAAGACATGATCGCACCATGGTTCGATGTGTCAAAATGGAGGATTGTACTTGTACATGATATTGACTTACATTTCCTTGAGATGTTTTGAAAGGTTTGCAGCCTTGTCATAATTCCAATTGGTAAAAGAACAATCGAAGGCCAAACCAATACACGAACATCCGTCAGGACAATTTACATCTGTTGTAATTGAGAACAGACAGTCAGAGATAATTAAAATAAAATCCTTTTCCTTAACTAAAAAGTATGGCCAAAAAGGGAAAGAATTCTTCAATTCATCCGAAAGTATGAGAAAAGGACCTAAAGTGTACCTCAAGTAAGCGCATTCCTGGGCTGAGATATAAAATGTTGAAGTATATTTTCTCAACTTAAAATGATACCTGGCACAATAATTTGTGATGTCATTGTTGTACTACTTAAATTACAATCTTTGTATTTCTTCATTTTTCTAAAATAAGAGTCCTATCACACCTTGTAACAAGGTGTGATAGGACTTTTATGAGGTGATGTAATTAATTCAGCCCTCTCTGTTTAACATACTATGCAAAGCAAACAGGAAGTGATCAAGGTCGTAAAAAACAGTTACAATTTTAAAGGGAAACAGAGCAGGTAATGTGAGTTGTACAACAAGAAAGTCACAAATTATTGCCCAATGGAACATTTTTTAAGTGAATAAACTTCAACATTTTACATCTCAGCTTAGAAATGCCAAATGAAGATGGGAGTTGGACTGTTAGAATTCATTTTTTATAGTCTTCAATAAATATTTCTTAATTTTTTGACTTGAGTTACACTTTCATATAATTATTACAATCATAACAAAAAATCCATCAGTAGCAATCAACTGGTAGTAAGTAAAAAATATTAATGACTATTTATTTAATCTGGTTCTGTGAGGAACTTCAGTTAAATCTTCTTACCACAATGGAGTTCATCGTCTCTCTCCGGGCAATGAAATATTCCATCGCACACCTGAAATTGAGGTAAGCATGGTGTTCCCTTGAATGAGCCATGACACTTGTAAGAACCAAAGGGGCATTTGTACGAATCTACGAAAAACAAAATGTTCATTGTTTTTCATCCATATTATTAAATTATTTCAGGTTAGCTGTCTATCTTCCCTCATTAATATCTTTGTTTCCACCTATTTCCACTCATTTTTGTGCACAAACTTGAGTGCACTTAGCCTGTTATTTTTTGGTCAAACTCTTTTTCCATCCTTAGTTATTTCACTGGTTGTAGGTCCACCTTTCTTATGTTAAAAACAATAATTAGGTCTTCAAAGTGTCATTTCTAGTTATCTGGAAGGCACTGTCGGTGAAGGTTTTGCACTTTGCGCAACTGTTGGAAACGTACTTCTCGGTCTCCCACAAACTCCGTTCACCTGTTCAAAATTTTTCGTGAGTCGTTGCGCCGCTGGTGAGAAACGCTGATTCTATGCAAACAAGTGCCTACTATGAAACAATTAAATGTAAAAACATTGAATAAAATACATAACGGGTAAAATATTTTCGTTTTTCTAACAATCTTTAATATTGAAACTTGAAAGGCTTTTAATTCTGTCTGTTTGACGTGTGACATTTGTAACCCTATCAATAACAAGACGCTGGTTAAGTAAAACAGACAATCAGAGGTCATTTTACAAGTTTTTCACCAAAATTATTCTGTACCTCAATAAAGCATTGTCTGACGTTGTTATTGTTCAACTATGGATCAGGCTGTCTAGTCTTGCAGCTGTGTGTGTTTTTAACGATCGCCAAGTAGAAAAAATCTAATGACAGAAATCTAATAACAGAAATTAATACCAAAATATAGTTTCTTCGCACCTCAAAGACTCCGTTTATAATCAATTAAGAATGAAAAAGAGCGAAGTGCTTGAGCAAAGTATTAATATTTCCTGCTGAATTCTGATTGTTACTTTAAGGTTAACACTCAGTCACAAACTATATTACCACAATGTTCTTCATCTTCACCGTAGGAGCAATCCAGTTTGTTGTTACATCTGTATCTCTGAGGAATGCAATAGGAGTTCGGACACTTGAAATGATGGGCAGGGCATTCAAACTCCTCTGTAAAAGTAGGAAATTAAATAATTTGTTTTGAAGGTGTTGAATTGAAAACTTCGTTTCACACCAGATGTATAAACCTATTCGGAAAACGTATCGGTCGTCAAATATCTATATTCCTAAAGAAGTTAATGTGGTTCACAGAAAGTACTAGTAGAATAAGCATGACCGTTAATTGAAATCTGACGACACTCATTTTATATGTATGTTTGCTTTTTTTCATTTTCAACCACTTATTCTTATAAATGATTGATGAGAGCAACTGCATGGCTTGCGTGGCTTCATGTAATTTTCGTAGGTTTGTTTATTGAAACTAGTGCCGCTTTGAATTTTTCATAGAAAATTTATCTGATCTAGAATCGTTGATGAGGTTTGCTGGCAAAAGATAAAAGAAATGGGTCAAAAGTATAACACGTCCCAATGGACATGGAGAGACGATTCATTGCACAAACCTTTCATTCAAACTTAAAACAAGTTATCCCCTCAGGAGATGCACACGGATTACCTACATGGGAACTAGCCGTTATTTTTTTTTTATTGCTCATAATTATTGCCCATAATTGTCTTTATGCCCTCTGAATCCAATGAACATTAATTTGTGGCAGTTAAATACCTGGAAGATTCTTGTTTCAATAACATACCTAGTGAAGCTAATTAGACATAAAATAAACTTTTCTTTTGAAACATGATCTTCTTAATTACATCTTATCGCCTCATGAAGCACATTGTATGCGCACTGGACTAATTAAGGTTTTTACACTAGTTAATTGATTGACAGTACAATATATTCCGAAAAGACAAAGGTTACGTAACAATTGCCTTCAGCTATAATGCCAGTGAAGTATGTGTTAGTTGCTTTTAACACAGTGTGACTTCAATGGAAGCAAAGATCACTTGAGGGCATTGACCACGTAACAAACTTAGATATTAGTTACAACAAACACTGCCTTTGATCTACTGTGGCATCTTTGTGGTATTCTTTAGGAGTAACGTGACGGTATGGAATTTAAGGGGCGACTGCGAGTGTTAGACCAGAGTGGATCCCTTGAATGGTCACATAAAACATACGGAATAGTAAACTGATGATGATCTTTTTGTTTATTGTCCATCTAATGACCTTTGGAAAAAATTAATGCTTCTTCCCACACAATTGGTTCGAGAATGACCAGGAGAGCATAGATTCCACTAGAGCGTTGACCGTGGACCATACCTAGCGGTCTACATAAGATGACACACAAACAGGCAGAGGGTTCCAATGTTTTGGGGTGCCCTTCCGGCAGAAATCTGTGCTTCTGCGTACCTCCTACTTGGATTGTTATGAAGACGTTATGGATGACGATCTCGGGGAACGGGGTCCCCAATGTTTGAAAAGTCGCTCATTGATTTTATTTATTTCACACAACAACTTTAAAAAATGAGGTAATGTTTCCAGAATATTGCGAAAAAATCGTCATCCTCGGAAGATGATCCCGTTTTTTTTTTTTTTCCTTTTTTTTTTTTTTTTGTTAAAAGGATCAGCTTTAAAACTGTTACGCATATTACCGAGAAAATTAGACGATATCTTCGTAGCTAAGGAAACTGGCTGGGTAGGAAATGAAACAGTTTTTTCCAAGATTAGCATTAATAAATGTTCTAGAAAATGACTCTCAAATCAAGGGTAATGCATTGTTAAGAAAGGAAATATTTGGGTTTATCAATTGTAGAAAGCTAAAATATTAATCATTCCAACAAACCACATTGATGAAGGTGAGTAGCGTCTCTGCATCCCGTAAAATAACCGTATTCGTCGTATTCAAATATGCATTGAGATGATAACTCTGCGCATGCCCCGTTCTTGCATTTCATGTGAGACTGAGAGTTGCATTGGAAGCTGTCTCGAAAATAGTCTAGAACAACATGTAAAGAGTAAATGTTGAGATTTTTTTGCTGGTTTCAGTTATGATCCATTGGAAGCGTTCAACGAATACAAATTTTCGCACTTAAGACGTCTGAATGCAATAAACAAATGTATGAAAGGACAAAAGGAGTTTAAAGCAGTCACTTTTGTTTCCATTTGGTAAGGATAAATGTAAACAACGATTCATAAAAGTAACTATGGTAAATTATAGGAAAATGTGTAAAAATTCACACAAGCTTGAATACCGCAATCTTCTGGTTCGTCTTTTTGCTGATGTCGAGGACAGTCTTGATGGCCATCACATCTTCTACTGGCAGGGATAAATCGTTCGGAAGAACACAAAAAGCCTTCCTTAATAGACGCTAAATCTGTATGAAAAGATTATATTGATATGAGTTCAGCATAGCAACCGATACACCGAGAAGATATAAAACCCAACACCATATAATATCTTATGAATTGCTGCGGATGGGTTCGATGTAAACAGTAGTTTAATTTGTACGTGTGTTTTTCATGCAAGCTAAGATTCTAAACATTTTCTTACCGCAATCTTTTTCGTCTAATCCATCGCTGCAATCTTGTTTAAGGTCACAAACTTTACTCTGAGGAATGCATAGATGATCTCCACAACGGAATTCTTTCACGGAGCATTGGGGATAATCTGTGTGATTATAAAAGTTGTTGTTTTAATCGATTGAAGGAGTTAAAAAGTATGGAAAACATATTTTGTGTAAAATAATGATATAACTATTTCCCCATTGCGAAACCTTCCAATCTGTCATAGGGAAGAGTGTACTTTTAATTTGTACTTCGAGGCTAGAGTTATGATAATATTCAAGACAGGCAACGCAAACAGACAATAACTGATGTTAAATTTCAAATTTTAAATTTTAAAGTTCAACGTTACAGAAAAGAATATCCCTACCTATAAAACCACCGAGTTGATAACGTGGTTCTACCATTCTCACTTTTTGCATATATAATTACTGAATTAGACAATACTTTTATCATGGTGTCTTAAGATTTAGTTTGATGAGTGATTGTTTATACCGACATGATTGTTTTCAACCTACCACAATCATATTCGTCACTTTTGTCCCCACAATGCTCGATGTAATCACAATAAAAGGTAGAGTAGATGCGAACGTTGTTTTTACAAGTAAAGTGGTATCCGATCGATTTCTCACCTAAAGAAATTTGAACCAAGAAATCACATAATACCTATCATAACGTTGCTTTTTCTTTGTTAATGTAAACATTTCCAAACGTTGGTACTCTTTGTTTGACCTCAACTTCAAAATATGTAGAGTACTTCATATTGCATAGCACGCACCGAGAAGGTTTGGATCCCACCAGGGAGCTGTTTGTTGGATAGAGACAGAACGCTTTGAAATGAAGTTTACGCCTTCAAGGCCACTCAGTAATGTGTGTTTTGTATCGTTCTTGGCATTTCTATCATGCTTGTACGGGATTATTAAGAAACCACAAAAAGACTTTTATTGTCTGCTATGTTTAGAGTAGGACCGGCAGGTTTTTGCACTGCCACAGCATTGCCAGTCGTCAGATAAGCAAAGGTAATATTCGGTCTTTCGAAGCTCGGAGAAGCGTATGAAAATTTATCAACTCCGTCGTATGTCGAAATCTAAACAAGAATTTACATCTGGCTATTTTTGGAAACGTGAGGAAACGTCTAATCTTGTTGTCCAAAAACAGACTTAAACCCCTACAGGTTATATGCATGTCATGCCTTCTAGAGGAAAGGGCCAATTGAATTCATTTGTTTTCAGTTAAACAGTTGTTTCGAGTGTGATTGCATCTGTATCTTTTGGAGACTTACCAATCAAAGCATTGTTCTGCATGAGCCACTTGTCTAGGGATAAGTTGACTTGAGTGAAATGGTGTTCCAGTAATGATATTGAAGCGGCGCCGCGAGTAAAGGAAGCCAATGCCTTAGCGGCAATTACACAGCTTTTCTTGAAGTTCATTCTTTTAAGTGGATCTTTAAGTATTAGCATAAATAAAAATTTCCTTCCAAATAACAGCTCCCTGATTCCACATTTAGAAATTTTGCATGCAGTCAAGTGATCGAAATAAAAATTAGATTTTGTTGGCAGGTGAATGACTGTTTTAGGAGGGGCTGCGGGGCTTAGTTGTGAGAAATGAAAGTATTTAAAAAGAGAAGGCTTGGACGTTGTTTGCAAAAGGAGTGAAAAGAAAGAAGAAACTTTATGAAGGACGCCCCTTGATATTTAGAATAGAAAAATAGAACTTAAAAAAGTTCAGAGATTGAACTGTCTGCCCGAGGAATAGCAAAATCTGAACGAATAAATCTATGTTAATTTTCTGTTTTAGACGACGATCCCCCTTTTTCTGCGAGACGACAACCCCCCAACCTCAAGTTCCTCCTCACATCACCCAGGCTTCGTGCAGCTCGAAACACAGGCAACGAAAAGTGTGGCAAGCCTATGTGTGTCCTTTCATTATCACTTGTAACATCCGTCCCCCTCCCTTAAACTGTGTCACGGCTAATGTAGTTTATTTACTGTGCTGCAACGTGTGTGAGAAAGGCAACTATGCGGGTCAGAATGGCACCAAATTAAGGCTGAGGTTTGACAACCACAAAAAAATATTCCGGATAAATCAATAAATTATCCTATATCCAAACATTTCCCTGGTAACTCAAACCACTCTTTGTCTAATTTAAGATGTATCCTTCTCAATTCAAGGTACTCATCTGTAACTCAAAGGCTTAAATCCGAAAGCAAATGGATTCTAAAACTGTCGACACATACCCGCTGCCTAAGCAAAGACCTTGGTGTTTTGAGCGACTGTGGTATACAGGGAAGCCGGTACTGTTTAACATTCTCGATAGGATTTGTATTTCTTTTTCCTTTTTTCTTTTCTTTTTTTTTTTGTGTGTGTGTTTTTTTTTTTTTTTTTGTTTCTAATTTCTTCTTTTCTTCTTCACTCCGCATTGACGTTGATGACGAAGACCGATGTCTTTGAAATATACGTTTCTCTTATCCAGTATGTGCTCTAATATTGTCATATTTGTGGTGTTTCTATTTATTTTTATATATAAACATACAACAACACGAATATGTAATACACAAATAACTAACCTCCAAAGTTGGGGCAATTCAGCTCGTCACTATTGTCAGAACAGTCTTGTGTACCATCGCATTTAAATACGTTGAGTATCCGTTCTCCAGAGGAACATTGATATTGGTCACTTCTCATTATTGCTACAAGAATGGAAAAATAACTCCTGATACTTAGCAGAAAATCAGTAGCAAAGAACATGCACTCTTAATCTGTTTCACACATTTTTTTTTTTTTTTGGTTGTTACATATTTCTTGATATCATCTTTAAATTGCCTCTGAGTAGTGTAAAATACCTACAACAATACAAAACGTGTAAAAGAAATTTAGCTTTGGTTTAAGAGGAAATGCAACTTCTAAAAATATTTATTCACATGTTTTGTCTCAGCAGTCGCCTACGTTTATGATAATTCGTGTCCAAGGCGACAAATGTGATCGAAGACTTTGACAAATCTACGAACCTTTGCAATACAAAATAGACATGTCACTAACATTGTGAAAAAACGTAGCGATAATTCCAGAAATAGTGGTCGAATCTGACAAAGGGGGTGCAGCGACCAATGTGGCTGTTACGGGGCAAGCCTTTCATTTCATTATTGAAATCTTCTAACTGTAAGTGGTAAGTCAAAAGCCGGTAAGTCAAAAATTGCCACGAATGATAACGATTTTAGCAACTATCTTTGTTTTAAACGAGGAAACTAAGATGACTTTACTGTTACCTTCTTCGGCACGTCCGGTTCCTGAAACTTCAACTGGAGAGACGCTACCTGTTAAAGTAAGTCACAGTACATACAGAATGTAAACCTTTTCAGCTTTCTCAAATAATGGCGAAAATTTCTGGGAATAACAGATTTCTAGCAAAATGGGTGTTCATGTTATTGGGGGACAACATTGCAAATTTCTCCAATAATGCCTTGTAATCCGATATCGAGAAATTCAACAGTCTAGAGGATTTTTTAGACGACTTGTAAATTTCAAGGAACAATTCTGGTAGGTCGAGAATCAGTATTGCCAGAATAACGAAAAACCAAATTACTTTTTGGAGTTTCCGCGCAGTTTCTGGATATCTAGCAATTTTTGTATAATCTTTGTCCTACGCTTAATTATATAATCTGGATGCAGTCAGAAGTTTGATCCCTTTTTTAAATACGATGGTGTGCAAGTCGGTGGTGCCAGCAGTTTTGTTCATTATCACGTTGAAGGTTCCTTGTTACCTTTTCCAATGAACCCAGAATGTAGTATTTGTTACATGCATATTTATTCAGCAAATCGACTACTGCGGAGAAATAGCGTGAGATTAAGTGCTCATAAATATTCTTGCTTTGAGTCAGGCATTTCAGCACAGTTATTTTCCGCCTGACATATTAGAAAATCATTTTTATTTGCAGACCCACATGAGAAACACATGTCCGTTTACTAAGTTTTCGTATGTGGAAATTGATAATGCTCAAATATTCCATTAGTGTTACAGATACTGAGATATCCTTATCTTGAATTCATAGTCTGTGTAACGTCATATCGTAGTTACAGGAACTGTTGAGTTTAGTTGTGCAAAGTATCCTGCCTTCTTAAACGAGATATTCTCACTGAAGTACAGGAGTATATGCTAATGCGTTACAGGCAGATGTCTTTTTCTGGTTTTGAGACCTTCATAGCTCTCTTACAATGTTCAGCGCTGAAACAAATCGTCGTCTTCCTGAAAATGTTAGCAAATATCACCCAATCGATACAAGTCCACTCTCAAGGTCGCCCACCTAAATACAAAGACAATAGTGCCATACAAACTAACGCCATCATTCAAAAGCCAATTTTTGTCCACAATTATTATCTTCAACTTCATTACGCGTATTACAACATGGATTCTATATTTCCTAGCTTGCCCAGGTACTTGCAGTCACAACATATGAAGGATGTTTGTCCATGTAAAAGTTTTATGAGTACAAAACATATCTTCGTTTGTGTCGTGTCCCCAGAGTTACACGCGATAGTAAGCCTGAGAATGTGTTTAGAAGGTTTGATGTCATGCTATTGTCTAGTGTCTTGTGCCAACCTACAGGATACTCTTGAAACAAAAACAACAAAAAAATGAACATTTACCTCTTAGAATATCATCTTTTTGACAGACAAACTGAGAGGCGAAAGGCTTGTCACAGGGAATGTCCGCCCAATTTTTCGTTTCACGATTGCTCCAGAGAGTGATCATAGAACACTTTTCTTCTCCAGCTCCATCTGGCTGTCTCTCCTTGCTGTTCCTTGTTAAATAAAGAGTAGGGCAATAGGTACTGATGAATCCAACAATGGAGGCTTTTTTTCCGTATGCCAATCTTTAAGGTTAAAACGTAGTTTATATCATGAAGAATAATACTTTATGCATCAACCAGTCTGGAAAATAAATAGAACTTTAAAAATACTGATACATCATTATTTCGATCATTCTACATAAAAACGTTTGAAAAAGTGGTTCCTTAAATTTTTGAAGTCATATTTGAAAGCGTTACATGTAGCCTCTAACAAAGAAACTATATCGTTTATCATTCCAGGAGAATTTAAATACGTTTATGTGAATACCAAGAGTTTTCTCATGCAAAGGGGCAAGCATAGTGCCGAGTAAGGGAAGTGGAAACGAATGAAAACTAATACGTGAAACACATCGATAAACATCAGCTTCATTAAAGGACCGAGCTGTCTCTGGAAAGCCTTAATTCAGAATCCCAACATCTTAGGGGCTTAAATGACACTAACAAAAAACTCTGAAACAAGTGCTGGCAAAAACAAATCACGTTGCTCCTTGTGCTGCGATACACTGCAGTTAAATGTCAATCTCCAGTCTACTCCCAAACGCCATATAGACGTTTATCTGTAATTGATAACAGTTCTTGACAGGTAAGACAAAGGATAACATTTTCGCAAATGGTGTTTCAGACATAATTGTACGTAAAAGCTGATGCATGGGAAACGCATTGTAACCAAATAAACATCATATGCACATTACACACAGCCACGTCCTGACTCTGAAAACTGCAAAAAAAAGAAGAATTAGACAGAGAGTAGATAAAGGCTGCCGCTTCTCGTAAATTGTGGAACATCCGTCACAACTTACCGACTTATTTCCCAGTCAGTGAAGGAAAGCGGGTAGCCGCTGGACCACATAGATCTTTTCTCGGTATCATTCCAAATTAACCCTGCAATGATTTAATAACTGCGTGGTAATTCTTGGTATTTTTGCCGACATAAGTAACAACAGGGTAATCTATTACGCCACCACCCCAACACCAGAGAAAACGGTTAAACTTGACTTAACCCGCTTTAAGATCCCGCTCCTTCATCATCCCCCAGATAGTGGATAAAAGTATGGTATTATAAAAAAATGAAGATAAAGCAAGAATTAAAATATGACCGTAGTAACTAGATTTATAGTCTCGTTGTATTAATGTTGACATTTTGTCTAAATTCATATATATAAAAAGTATATATATATATATAAGTAATGATTAAGTAAAAGATCCACGTGTACTCCTGAAGATATAAAATTAGAGGAAAATCCGAAGAGACAAAGATGGACAAAAGAGAGTACTAATTTTTTGTAGTCAGATATTTCCGCCCCACCTGGGGCCTTCCTCGGTGACAAATGAACAAAGCTTAAAATTTAAACATACACAATGGCAGATTGCGTTAAAAGCAGAGATAAGATCGTTACGAAATAATAAAGAAGAATGTTACGAAATAATAAAGACGCGCATCGTGTTGCGTCATAATCAAGGATCTTCACGTGACGTAAAAGCGTTACTGCCCAAGCACTGGGAGTGGGTTTTTGATACGCGCGCATGACTCGGCCTTAGTTACAAAGGAAGTACAGTACAAAGAGAGAGGCGCGCAGGGCTATGAAGAGCGGCGAGGAGCCTCTGGAGTAAGAATAAAAAATTATAAAATGTATCTATTGTGCCAGAAAACGAAAACTTGACGAAGCTTATTACAGTGAGATCCTACTATAGACAGGAGAAACAAATCTCTAAGAGTACCATTCTTAATAATATCGATGAGAAAACTTAGGGTAGAGAAGAACGAGAAAATAGTTTCAGATAGTTAACTGATAAGGTATCCTAAAAAAAAGTTACAAAGAGTTAACGAAGGAATATCCCTTAAGTAGACCCAAATCTCTGTTTAAGCCGGATTTAAATGATTTAACTCGGAGGATCCACTTCAGTTCTTGTTTTTTTCTTTCCGAAGCAGATCTAAATCCTGAAGCTACAAGGACGCATTTCTTGTCATAAATGTTATGATTTAGAATACCAAGGTCTTTGTTGAGTCCGGTAATGTGTGACTTAAGCCTCATTATCCAAATAAGTTCGGTACGCTTTCGTTGTTCAGCGCAAATAAAGTTATTTAAATAAAGTTATTTAAATAAAGTTATTTAAATAAAGTTATTTAAATAAAGTTATTTAAATAAAGTTATTTAAAGTTATGGTTCAAGAACCATAAACAGTCTATCCGTGACATGGATTCCCAGTAGCGGAGCACTTTAATCTTCCGCACCATTCTATCGAGAATCTTACAATAATCCTCATTCCAATAACTTTATTTGCGCTGAACAACGAAAGCGTACCGATCTTATTTGGATAATGAGGCTAAAGTCACACATTACCGGACTCAACAAAGACCTTGGTATTCTAAATCATTACACGTTTCAACAAACAATTTAATCTTTCCTCCTGACACTGCAGTTAACTGTAGATTTCCGTTCTTTTTAATTTATGTACTCATTTTTAATTTTTGTGCTCATTTTGTCTTTAATACTCGCTGAGGAAAGTCCCAGGGGGACTGAAAATTTCGAAATATATTTGTAATCTTTCATACTCCTAAAATAAACCAGTTATGCTCTTCATTGCATATTTTTCTGTATTATATATATATATATATATATATATATATATATATATATATATATATATGCATAGCTAATTCCCACCTTAGGGGGAAATTGTTATATCTGTACATAGGGCGAAAAAATAATGAAATACACAAGAAAAATTCTTCGCCCTAACGTCTAAAAATATAAACAACGTTATTTCAATGGCCAGCCATCCGTTCGTGTTAAAAGCTAGGTGTCCGTAAATTTGACAACTTTGAAGTAATTGCTTCTACTATGTAAATCTAGGAGGGCGTCCTTATCCGTTTACGTATTCCTATAGAAAAAGTGTGTAGAAACGTTAAGGTGAAACTTATATTTCACCCCAAAAATTTTTTCCCCCTAAGGTCGACTTTTCAACAACAACTTTCCCCCTAAGTGCTGAATTAGTGAAATATATATATATATATATATATATATATATATATATATATATATATATATAAAGAAGTATATGTATATAAAGAAGTATATATATATAAAGTATATATATATATATATATATGTGTGTGTGTGTGACTTCGAACTCTAGTTGATATTTACCAATGTATGTATTTTCAGCAGGGTCTTCTTTTTGAAGGATCAGTTGTTGAATAAAGTCCATATCTCGCTGACTACGAATATTTGCCAAATAACCTCTACCTCCGCATTTTTTGACAACCTATGGAAGCATTCAGCCAAGTTGTATTATATGGATAACGAAAAAGGCAAAAGCAGTGTTTTCGTTCTCGTGGTGAACCATCCATGCATTTGAGATCTTTCAATGACAAAAAACAAAATATCCAAAAGAAGAAAGAATTTTGATGCAATTTACAAACAACAGGAAGCAAAGACACAATAGAAAAAACCAAAATAAATCCACAAAATAGATAAATAGATTCAATGAAAACGTCAGCATATATCGACCAACACCACTAGAAAGTTTACTACGTTCATAATAATTACAAATTGCACAAATTGACTGACTTTACTCTGCTTGTACTTTACTATGACGCTTCAATATCACCGTTTGATCATTGTTCTTTTCCATTTTTTATACATTGAGTAAATTGGTGTTTAAGGTATACGCACATTCAAGATCTTAACCATACCTAACAAGTTGAACAAAAGATCTTGTTTGGTACTCCTTTCTGTTGTTGGCTACCAAGCTTCAATATCCCCCATAAATAGTTGCTCCCCTCTAATTTTTATACATTGAGGATATTGTTCATAAAGAAATGCGTGCAATTAGATCTTAACCATTTCAAACTTAAGTTAAGCAAGAATCTTCTTTGTACTTGTTATTCGAAAACTTTCAGAAGCATCTCATGTTTTTTATTTTTTATTTTTTATATTTCTGGAAACTTTTTATTATTTTTAAATGAAAAGATCATGGTTATGACATATTCAAATGTTGCTCTGTGATTGAAAAAAGTGTATGTTGCTACGGTCACATAAACTAATTTTTTTAAATTGTCTCTCCCATGTTTTTCCATTGTTTGATCAGCTGTTCTCAAACAGGGTTGTTCATATCAGATGCAACCCACTGACCTTTCTTTGCTAATGCCAAACTATTGTGTCAGCTATATTTTGTGGAAGCTCTAACGATTAAAAAGGGGGGTGCCGTTACGGGACGTAAAACAACAGAAGTAAGCCTATTAATTAAGTTTTACTATTTCGAATATAACAGAAATTGCGACCAGTATAGTTCACAAATAAGAAAGTGAACTCACGATATTCTGCATACCACAAAACAATAGCGGACCAACATTGACATACTTGCACCAAATTTTAGAAGTTTGTGTTCTTGACGCATCGTGTCAACAATGAAATGTCGCAAACACTCATACGGTAATGTATGGTTTAGCTAGGTCGTGAGTCGAAGGTACGCTCAGAAAAAAATACGGTAATGTCAGCTGTTAATATCCATAAAAGGGGGTCATTCCTGTTTCTAGAATATCTGACATACTGGAAGTTTTACATCAATTGCTCATAACTTACTAAATTGATTCTAGGTAATGTCCAAATGCGACCAGTATAGTTCACAAATAAGAAAGTGAACTCACGATATTCTGCATACCACAAAACAATAGCGGACCAACATTGACATACTTGCACCAAATTTTAGAAGTTTGTGTTCTTGACGCATCGTGTCAACAATGAAATGTCGCAAACACTCATACGGTAATGTATGGTTTAGCTAGGTCGTGAGTCGAAGGTACGCTCAGAAAAAAATACGGTAATGTCAGCTGTTAATATCCATAAAAGGGGGTCATTCCTGTTTCTAGAATATCTGACATACTGGAAGTTTTACATCAATTGCTCATAACTTACTAAATTGATTCTAGGTAATGTCCAAATCTCATGTTTAAACTTTCTTGTGTGTGTGGTCTATTTTGTTCATCTACTGGTGTGTTAACCTGAGAAAGTCCCCCCATAGAATAGGAAAGAGGATGTATCCACTTTGCACATTTTTTGTGCATGTTACCGATTGGCGCGTAAATGGCTCTAGATATATGCACAGAGCCCCACAAATACATACACTCAAACATATTTTTATCGTTCATCGAACCAAAAATAGCCCAAAGTATGACTCTACGTGTCGTAAAATGTAAAAGATTCAATAACAGTCTTTTAGTTCTATGTATTGCAAGATGGATATTTTATGCTACTGCATCTTCAAAGTTTGACGATACGTGCTCGGTTAAGTTTACTTTGACCATTCAGTAGTTTTATGGTTATTTACGCTAGAATTACAGTGGAAATATGACAATATCAAGCCTGTTAATTCCACCATGAATCTCTCTACTTACTTGGCTCCAACTCGATGCTTTCAACAGCTGAAACAAAGTTTCTTTCAAAGTAATTTCCGAAGAAATGACCTCCGTGTGAAAACTGATTACTATTAAGTTTAATGGTAAGTTTGTTAATGTCACTGAAATATGACGCATTTTCTCGAATGTTTGCGTTACATAGACGAAATGTAGACGACTTCATTTCAAATTCCAAGTAATCTTCTTCACAATCTTGTGTTGATGAGTTTATATCAAATTCAAGGAACTTTACTTCAATGTAAGTTGATGCTGAAGTTGTTATGTACCAGATCCAGGTCAACCCTGCCTCAAATTGCAGCGGGTAATTGGCACTGGCTATAATAGCTGTTGGAGTAGTACACGTGTGATGCCGTATTGGTGAGAATTTATTGAATGGCAAAGTCCCACATCCAGGTGTAACTACAAGAAGAATTGAAAGTACACATTTCAAATTTTTAAACTTTTGACTTTTCTGCTTAGTAATGTTCCTCTAAATTTTTTGTACTTTTGATCAGGACCATAGTCTGGAAGAGTTAAAAAGCAATTGACAATGTTTGCAAGAAGAAGATCAAGGTACCCATCAAATTTAGCATCATTATCAGAGTGTCATCAATAACTCGAGTGTAGGGACTTACTTTGCCCTTACTGTGCTCAGACATCAAACGTTTTACGGTGACTTTAACATTCCTTCACTTCATGATTGTATGAGACTATTCTTTCCTTATCTTTTCAGATGTTCTTGATCTTGTTCAAATTTTCATGATGTACTTTTCAGAAAGTGCAAAACTTTGAAGTTTTTTAGCAAATACCACATAGGTGAACATATAGTGTTTATATTTTGTAATGATAACTATTTCCTTCATAATGCCTTTATTTGTGGTTAGCATGTATGGAATACCAGCCACTGTCAAAACAGTGAGTTGTCAGGCAAGGAGATCCCACATTCAAATCTTTTATACAATATGCACGTGAGATTGACAGGTCCTTTTATTCCCATTGGTTTTTACATTGTAATGATGGGCTATTTCTTCCAAAATTCAACTCAGGGTGAGGCTTCCATAACATTTTCTGAGAGCCCTTTACTAGACAAGCTCCCTTCAAATTTCTTCATCTTTAACAATCAAACCATGCATATATTGTTATTATTTTCACATTGATGTACGTCTGCCCCAGTTAGGCTGGCAATGAATTAATGCGACGGGCAAACTATAAAATTTCTGCGTTTACACACGTTTTATCAGAAGTAAGTTTATTCTTAGTGTGGTAATAAATCTTCTTTCTAGTCTTTCTAGGGAGTCTAAACCCATAATGTATTTTGTGGATACTGACCTCTTTCCTGGTAAGTGGCGTAAAAGAATTGACTCCTGTCTCCTGTATTTATTTTGAGCTTCAATATCAAAGTGTTTCTTTCTGTTAAAATAATGCCTGATTCTTTTCCACACAGACCAATTTTTTGTAAGGATACTCTGTCACTGACAGGTGTCATCATCTCCAGATGAACCAAGTCGCACGGTAAGTTCATTGCCGTTATATTCAGTTGTATGGAAAATTTGGGCCTTACAGTTATGTTCCATTCGCAAAAACAGTTGAAATGTATATCCAGTCCTAAGGGTAAAGTAGAGTTTATATCTCCTTCACTGGCTGTTAGGATACGATTGGGACACACCCTAGCACAATCTGGAATAGACAAATGAAATAATTGCAATCAATATCTTAAAGGCAAACTGAGAATCGACAAAATGATAAGAGCACGAAGAAGACTAACACATATCTTACATGAAGTGAGGATATGGTTCCCCCATCACTTTCCGCATGATTGCATTATCCTCTCTGTTTGACTTCTTAGTTAATATCTATCCAGTGAATATCAAAACCCAACTTAGTTCAATGCATTGAACTAAGTTGGATTTGATTTTCACCGGATAGATATTAACTAAGAAGTCAAATAAACAAACAAAAAAACGAGAAACATTGGTTTTAATCGTTTTGCCTCAAATGCAAGAGAGGTAGTAAGACGTAATTAAAAGATTTGTTTGAAGTATCTTTGTGCTAAGTAATCGTTGGTATGCAAAGCGGTGGGGGTAGGCATTAGGCAGTTTAAAGGAAAAACGCTACACTCGATAACAGTCTTGCAAATCCAGTCCAGAGTCTTGATCTCCCATAGAGCGCATGGGCCAGATTCACAATAAAACGTGTTTTCGCTGAATTAATGTCTCTTTACTTTACTAGAATGAACGGAATATTTATATTCACCAACAGCAGATTTAACATATACAGTCTTGTATGCACATAGACACAAAGTATAGATGGCAGCTGTTGATTACGTAGACCCAGTCATATAACACGCTAAAATATAGTTGAGTAAACTTGTAACCATAACCGTCCCCGCATGTCAACACCTAAATAGTTGGGTAAACGACCACCCAAATTTTTTAGTGGTGTCCATTACGGCGAATTTTTCCGCAGAAAGAGTTAATTTTGTTACTTACTTGGATGGTTCCCTGCCCAAAAATTTAGGTGGTGGCGTATGGACCCAACTATGGGAAAGTTTACCCAACTGGTGTTAGAATATTTATAAGCAGTCCAGCTAGAATATGATTTATTCCCACTTTTCTGCTGAGTTATTTGCAAAAGGTTTTACCGGGTGTGGAGTATTTAATATCTATTTTGCGTTAGTGTCATTCCACGATTTCAATTATTCTGTAGAACCCTTTAGCCCTTTACCTTTTGGAATACGCTTTCCACGCTTTCCACGCTTTCCACAGGCACAGCCCATTTGAAATGAGAAAGCAAAAAAGGTATGTGAGCCAGTTTCAAGATGGTGACGTCATTGGAGGCATGGTTAGCAACACTGTATCAGGGAGCTCACAATCATCGAATCATGTGCATGGTAAGGCGTGTTAGCTAATACATCATTTCAAACACCGGTGCTAAGATAGCAGCGAGCGTGGCCAATAACTACATTGTGAAATATGCATTGCGCGGTGACTGCTTGGTATTCGCAAAAGCACCTTCACCTAACAGCTCATACAGTAAAGACGCGCTCGGTATGGATTGACCACACATGTTCATTGCTGTTCTCTATAGCGCCCGGACCACGTCTTTCTTGCACAAAAAAACAGATATGCACGGGAACATATTGGCCAATGATATATGCTCCAAATCCCCAACATGCCCGCGCCTTTCGCTTCGTATGTTGGACGAGTATTGTGATGTAATCCTTTTCATGAAGTTGATAAGATAAGATAACTTTGTCACATTAGCTCCACATCTAGATGCGCGCTCTGCCGCCAATTGCATCATAAAAGTCAGGTGACCTGTTGTGGCATTAATCGAAATTGGATTTTGATCGTTTTCCTTCAAATATCATTTACGCCGACTTGTACAGGTT
This sequence comes from Holothuria scabra, assembly GCA_037179385.1. Lineage (NCBI taxonomy): Eukaryota > Metazoa > Echinodermata > Holothuroidea > Aspidochirotida > Holothuriidae > Holothuria > Holothuria scabra. The sequence continues at coordinate 13,337,124 of CM074193.1, read as the reverse complement.
TTTAATTGAGTGTTAGATGATATTTGTAAAATACTGTATTGAATCTTGCCTTACACAAAAGTTATTGTGGGCGTGTCATGCCCACTTTAACTTTTTTTCTTTGCTTTCAACTTACGCAGAGCAGTTTCCAGTTTCCCAGGATAAATTCAACTCGATCATAGCAATGGATTACATGATTTATTAGCCAAAATGTCTTCGTTGAAAGAGTTGCCAGATTTGTTGTTACATTTGATTGCACTTAGTACTAAGGACTGCTTGAATTAGTATCTTGAAATTTTTAATCCTAACAAAAGGCGAAGATTAGTTGAAAAGACTTCAGTATTACCTACGATTGGGCTAGTTTTGAGAAGTATTAGTGGTTATACATTGATAATTCATTGCGTTATTGGAGATGATGTTGAGGGTTTATTAGGCAGTTAATTAATATTATAGATTGTCACAAGTTTTAAAATGACAATTTATTTATCATTGTCAAATGTATTATACTATTGTGAACAATAACTTACCTTTAAGCAATGTCGTATTTTTTGGAAGAATGTCAACTCTTAGATCGCTCTGTTGTTTTCCATCCCCAACATATTTCGTAACCGATTCTGAGCTGATAGGGTTAACCTCATCAGTCAAGTCATCAAATAATAGTTTGATCTGCACTCTAAGTTGCGGCAAGTCGAAAGCGTAAGAAATTCCTTGTTCCCAACTTCCGACAATTCTGTTAAAATAGTGGAGCTTCTTTGCCTCCATAAAATTTTCAATGCGAACATTTACCGTGCTTGAAGAAGTAACGTTTACTTGGAAGCCGTGTGCAGATGAAAGTATCCACTCGTTGTATAGATATTCCCCATCCTGGTGATAAACATTTGGAATGACTAAAGAGGGGATTTCTATTTGCTGGTATGAGCTTATAGGATCTGTAAATTAAAACCAAATTAAGTAAAAGAATGAACATGCTGGTGTACGTTTCACATTCCGATTCAATATTCCACATAGTATTGGCGGGAAATTTGCGACTTAAGGCCACATGCAAACTAACAGAATACAAGTAGCTAGTGTAATTATTTATCTGCATTAACATATTTGACCTTGAGTTTTAATTCTCAAAAGCAGATTTAAATGCGTTGTAAAAATCAGTGTGTGCATCGTTCCGTGAGTAAAATGATGACGAAGACTGAGTCTTCGACCATGCGTTAGCTTATGTAACAATATTTCAGCGTCTATTTTGCAAGAAAATGACCATGATATTTTGTGTAATCTCAACTATTCTGTAACAATTTCCAGCTTTATTTTCGCTGTTGACTGTAAATTGTTGAAAAAAGTGTATTCTTCTATTTGAGGTATCTCATCTTTGGCCTCAGTTACAGGTGATAAATTGTTTTGCCAAATTAACAACAGCTAAGCCTAGGCAACATTTTCACAAGTTTAGTCTTTCAGCCAAAAAAATAATTTGAGTTATAATAAGCTGTTTATTACGTATGAAGCAGTGGAAAAGTGAACCAATGTCCTAACGAGATGCATACGTACTTTCTTGTAAAATGTTATAGTATACAATTGTTGGATGGGTTCAACGTTTCACCACTTTTGTAAATAAACCGTTTTAAACATGTTGTAGAGGGTTTTCTCGTCTCGCATTTTGGTGTTTTTCGTAAGCTGTATGCAGTCGTCGTAAAATGGTAAATAACTTTGTTACCTCAACTTTAGAATGGCAAAAAGTTAACATTCTCGAAAACAGTTTCAAGTATGAATATTGCACGTGTATGAGTTGAAATCGATAACAAGTTATTCCAAACTGTAAACACAGGTAGTAATGAGTCAGTTGTGAAAGCGTCACAAATTTGTTTGTTTTCAATGAAAATCTTACACCGTAACATGCTTTCAATCTTTCATCTTATTGTTTTCAATTAGAAAATTAACTGGTACCCCTTGAACACTTTCAGTACATTTTACTTACAATCACAATTTTCTTCATCGAAGGCACTCTTACAAAACACATGAAAATTACACATTTCGTGATCCGGTATGCGCAGTCCATCACAAAACCCTAGAGAAAGTGAAAAAATGATTTATTTTTAAATAACTGGGGTTCTTTCGTTGCATCTTTTGTAATTAATCTACAGGTTTTCAAAAGCTTCGTATAACCTAACTCTACACGACTTTCCTCAATAATAAGAATAGCTTTTACCAGAGAGCTGCTAGAGAAGAAGACACAATGCTCTTTTTGAGACAGTTTATGTTTCCGACGGAAATGTTGCTCTTATGCCCCCAATTCCTACCTACCAGTGTCAGTAACGAACGGTCAAAATTGCAATTAATTAGAGAACTAATCTTCGCACTCTACCTGTTGACTGTTTGTTGCCAGCCAACTTGCAAGAAAGTATGAAAATTATGTCATTTGACGATTTGCGAGAAACTGATATCTCTAAATCTGAATTAAATGTTTGGAATAGAACAATCCTTCAACTCGATGACGAAATGAATCCTTTCGGCATAAATAAAGAATATTGTTTAACCGTTTGTCCTAGTCTTTTCACTGGCAATTATACAACCTACGCAATTAGCTTAAAGAAACCTCAACCAAAACATATGCCGACGAAAACAGTTTTAATAGGGATTTCTTGGTAAAGAATGGAAGTGATAGTCATCAGTGCTGTAGTCGAGACCAGCATATTCGACATCGAGACCAAGACCGAGAGCAGAATGTGTCCAAACCGAGACCGAAGTACATATTGCACAGGGAAATAAACAATCCAAAATTTTGAATACTTTTTTACCTAACCTTATTAATAATAAAATCATAATAATAATGACAATTTAGTAAAGCGCCGGTTTCCGCCAAGAAGACGCTCATGGCGCTGCCACAGTCCAACCAGGACAATTATAAGTCTAACAACAGGTGAGTCTTAAGTTTTTCTTTGAAAGTATTCAAAGAGATTGCAGAACGAATAGAAAAAGGAAGATTGTTCCAGAGTTTGGGTGGGACAAAAACAAAAGACCTACTTCCCCACTTATTTTTAGCTACGTGCTCCTAAGACCTTGACGGCAGGGAGAATATGAAGTCAATAGTTCATACAAATTCACAGGTTCCGAAAAGCTTAACGTTTTTTATACATAAAGTAATAATTTGAAGCGGATTCGTGTTTCAATGGGAAGCCAATGCAGTTCTCTCAGTAGTGAGTTATACGAGAAGATGATGGAATCTTAGTTATTTATCTGGCTGCAATGTTCTGAATACGCTGGAGACGACTTATTTGAGTTTTGGAGATACCATGAAGAAGGGAATTTCCTATACATCCAGCTTCGACTTCACAAAGGCATGAACCATTGTTTTAGCTGTATAATTGTCAATATGATTGCGGATCCGACCAATGTTTCTAAACGAAATACCAGCAGCTTTACATATAGCTGTGACATGATGTTCCATGGATAAATGGGGATCAAATATCACTCCAAGGTTTTTCAACTGGGGGGGATGGAGAGATTTGCATGTCACCAGTACTAATGAAGAGAATACGTACTTTGCTTGTATGGCACTTGTTTCCAATTAACATAAATTCAGTCTTGTCATCATTCAGCTTTAAAAAATTCTCAGACATCCATTTTCTAATATGATCAATACAGATCTGCAGTAGAGCAGCATCAACTTCCGCTTGCACAGGATAAACAAAAATGTATAACTGAGTATCATCAGCATACAAGTGGTACTGTATTTTATGCTGCCGTATAATATTACCAAGAGGGAGAGTATAAATAGAGAAGACTCTTTGGCCAGTGAACAAACCCTGAGGCACACCACACTTTAAACTAACCTTCTCAGAAAAAAATATTAATCGGCGCAACTTGATGTCTATCCGAAAGATAAGACTTGAACCATTCTAGGGCTCTGCCTCTTACACCAATGCGATTTCTTAGCCTTTAAATGAGTCTGCTGTGGTCCACAGTGTCAAAGGCAGCAGACAGGCCCAGAAGTACCAATAGTGTAACCTTTCCATTGTCCATTCCTTGTAAGATATTATTTTGAACCTTGATCAGGGCTGATTCTGTGCTATTGTGAGAGCGATGACCAGATTGATGATTATCATAAAGATGACAGTTATCAAAAAAACAATCGTCTTTTCATCACCACACGCTCGAGGGTCTTCCCAATGAAAGAGAGATTAGAAACAGGTCCATAGTTTTTCAAACAAATATGGTCAAGGGATTGATTCTTAAACAAAGGGCGAACATGGGCAATTTTAAAATCATCTGGCACAATTCCCGACTCGAGGGAATGATTTATAATGTTAGTTAACGATGGAACTATCACAGTAGAACATTTTGTCAATAAGAAGGTGGGTAAAGGATCAAGGTAACAGAATTTTAATAAGGAATTTGATAGACTCGCATAGACCTCATCCTCAGATGCAAAGGGAGAAATCCATAAGATAATGATATGGACTGCCATGCTCAGTCAAAGTTTCATTAACGGACATGTCAATTCCATCCCTGATTCGTGAAATTTTGTCAGAGAAAAATTTACTAAACTTGTTGGCTAGCTCCTCATCAGACTCACAGCCAGAAAGTGATATCTCATGATGTTTATGCAAGAGCTTGTTAATAATGGCAAAAAGCTTCTTTTGATCCTTTGAATGAGTAGCGCACAAGTTTTTGTAGTAGTCAAGTTTTGCACTCGTAATCAAAAAAATCACCTTTTGTTTTTATTGCTTGTACAGCTGAAGATCAATTTCTAGACGTGATTTTCGCCATTTTTTCTCAAGTTTCCTAAGTTTTTTGCTTTTCAGAAGAAATGCTCTCGTCATACCAGGTAGTATTTGTCCTGATTCTAACGTTCTGCACTGTAGCTGGAGCATGTGTCTCAAGGAGATTAAAGAGTACTTTGTTGTTAAGTGACACTTTTCCTTAAGGTCAAGATTCAGGAAGGAGTAATCTGTTGCATTAGTTACATCATTACAGAATGGATTAATATTAGCTGCCTTCAAGATCCTAATCTTAATAGACTTGTTCAGGGGAGGTGGCTTCTCAATGAGGAAATTAAACTGCAGATTAGGGAAAACTATTGGGTCAGAGGCACGTGTTATAAAACGGTCAAGTGTGTGATCAAGTTGATGAGTAGGTGAAGCCACATGTTGTCCATAGTCCATATGAGTATAAGGGATGTTGGAAACACTAGCATTTGTATCATCCTGATTGTCCACGTGCACATTAAAGTCACCACAAAGCACGAAAGGCAATGGTTTAATTAAAAAGTGATCAAAAAGAGTGGCTAGCTCTTCAATGAACACATAAAAGAGCATCCTGAAGATCTACTCTAAGGGCGGTATATTGTGAGAAGTGAAATAGAAGATTTCTCACCAATGATGTCAAAGTGCAACTTTATGCTCTAAAAATAAAATGTATCACCATCGTCATTGATTTTGTAAATGTTTTATCATATGCATTAAAATACTGGACGGCGGCCGGGGTTATGACCCCCAGTAGGCCAAGACCAAACCCAACCAGATGATAACCTCTAACCGACTGAGGGACCGAAGTCCGCTCAATTAGGCGAGATACGGTCGTTTGTGGGTAGCAGCCCCATTCCAGCCCCCCCCCCCCCCCGGTCCAGTGCCGCCTAGTGGGTCCTGCTCATGAAATTAGAGTCCTTCGGTGCCACAGGTGTTAAGTGTTGTGAATTTGGTGCTATTTGATGCATGAAAGTGATTTAGTCCCACACACAGAAAAATGAGTGTCTAAACTCTACTCAGTAAATGACAAGTTTTCCACTAAAACTAACATACACATGGACTACTTTCACTCTCATTCACAGAATGCCTTTATTTCACTTGAGGCACATTAGTGTTGAAAGCATACGTGCAGGCGAAGTCGATGTGAGACAAGATGGGAAATTTCTATATAGAACTTGTATACTGGTTCATCCTGTTTCTCAGTTTCGTCTTATAAAGGGTTTGCAGTAGCGGACTGCGACTACTGATTACACTGGGTAACATAACCTGTGTGACGTTCCAATGCAGTACTATGATAAATTATCCTCTTTTACCAAGCTAAAGACCCACTCAACAACTCACTGTCCCATCACTGCACACTACAATTAATTTTTTAGTCAACAGAAACACACTATTGGTTTATATCTTTAATTAGCATCTAGTTCAAATGATATAGAGTATAAAGAGCTTATATTTCACAGCATAAACTGTACTGTAAGTGTTTTGATGACACATTGCTCTTCTATAGTCACCCTGAAGCAATAAACTGAGTTTGCAGCTGGAAGGGGATGAACTTTAGACAATTGTGGAAGGCGCTTAAGTCAAAAGTTTCGGAGAATTGAAAGTGTTTGGGTGAGAGAATTGGGTCCTTGAACCATTTAGATGAAAAGTGTGGACTCATTAGACGAACACTTTTTTCCTCAATTATTAGCCAAGTTCTCAAAGCAATGGTCTTTGTGAAAGGTAAACTCAGTCTGTGATTTTATAAACGTAAGGTGAGATTCCGTGGTGTACGCAATTTCTCTATGAAGGAGGCATGCAGTTTGTTGAGTGGTTGTCGGTATGTGGGAGAGGTCTAGGGGAGAGGGATTCCTTTTTAAGTGATACTTTTAAAGTGATACTTTGTGTTTGACAAAAAACGAAATACATTAAGTTTATCTGACAAAACTTTTCACAGAATTTTTAAGCAGTCCATTCTAAAAAAAGAGGACCAATAAAATGTTAAAATCGATAATGATAGCTACCAAACTTGACTCCATTTCATCCTATCCCTCATTGTCCCAACCAATAGGAATGCACTTTGTATGTATGAATATTCAATAAAACAAAGCAACACAAACACAGAAAGTGCACTGTACCAGATGTGGGAGTGCTTATACCACTATAATACTCGCCTTGGTACGTAAACGTCTGTGCTCGATTCTACAACTGGATCTTTATTGGCGTTTATCCGAAAGCATAATGAATTAAATAAACTCGAAGAGAAAAACGGTTTTTCAAAACTGTTCTAACACAGAACTGTCCATCGTAATAAGTAAATGTTGAAGTACTATCTGAAGGTTGTAGTAACATAAAAACCTCAGTGTCAGTGTGGATGATTCAAATTCGGCACGCAGGAAATGGCTTGGTTCATAAAAGTTGAGACTTGGAGTGTTGTTCTAGCGTTCAAAGTATCGTTACTGTGCAGGTTAAAATTTTCTTGGTAATCTTGTGACAGAAGTGGTAGGATATTAGAAAGAGAAAAGTGTCAACTCTCCGTTGGGGGGAATAGCAAGTTTAACTACCCTAAACAATACTGTTTTCACAAAGAACTGACACTTGAGTAAATTTATTTTTACTTAGTAGCTAAACGTTAGCTGTTCGCCTACTCGATTGGTTTTCAACCAACAAAGTCTCACATTTTCCATCCGAATGCGGGAAGACCCGCTTACCATGAATTTGCTTTCTATATATGACCTAGGTAGTATTTCAAATTTCATCATGTGTCGTACCCCGAAGACCGTGTAGGGCCTATGCTTACTGCCCTTCGGAATATAGCTCGTGTGACAAATTGAATATTCATTTGTACTCAGATAGGCGTGGTTTAAGCAGCTTATAATTAGCAAGCGTTTTTCAAAAGAGCTTGAAAGCTTTTCAGCATTTTGCGGGCCTTCATTCTAAATTTGAGCACTTCTATTGTTATGGGCAATCCAATTATGAAAGATTTCAACCACGAGTAAGAAAAACCCTATATATTTCCGTTTTACGAAACACAAAGAATCACTATAAAGTGTATCTAAACAGTATTTTTTAAGCTTACGTATGCAATAATAAAAAACCGGCAACTTGCTAAGAGAGAAATTTACCAAGAAATGTACCTCTAACATTAAATGAAATGGTATTAAATCTTTATTGGTGAAAACTACAACGGAATTAATGGTAATTTTTCTCTATTGTGCGAACTCCCGATTAAATGTTTAAACTCCAAACACCTCCTGCAAGATAGATGGCACACTATTTTCCACCGCAGCTAAACACTCTCCACTCCCATGCAACTTTCTCGTACGTCGATATGCGGACTGCGGTAGGAGGCTAAGGGATGTCCCTCCCCTTTGATATTTTTATTTTTGCAAACGTTCGTGTCCTTTTAAATGCAATCTGGTGTCACATATGCTACCTTCCGTGAGGAAGACGTTAGGGTTGCATGGCCTGGTGGCGTAAGATTAAATTCGTGGTGTTTATGACATAAATATCATAAAATAACACTGGCCAAAAAGCACCTCACTTACAAAAAAATTAATATATAAATAAGTAAAGTTTTCTATGCTTCTTACAATTAACATAAGAATTTACTTTTTTTGCTTTTAAATACTGTTCATTTTATTTAAACAAAAAATAAAAAAGACAATTTTTTGCCGGTCTCCAGCGAATCCAGGACAACTTCCGTGACCGCAAGAGTCCTAGACCGGGACCAAGACAGAGACCACAGGGCGTCGAGACCGAGGCTTGGCAAAACCGGTCTCGATAACGAGACTAGTCTCGATCACTGCAACACTGGTTGTCTTGAATGACAATGAAGAGGTGATACCCTAAAAGAATCAAATCGTTTTCAAGTGAATGTTGTGTAAAAATGTGCTCGTTGTAGCCGTTGTAACACCTACCTTAACAACTTCCTGGTAATACGACAATATTCTATTGAAATATGCAACATTCGGTCTTTCATGTATGCTAAATAGTTACTTGAAGAAGAGTTTATTTCAATTGAGTACCCCAAAATCGTCCATTCGCCTAACAGTCTAATAATCTGAAAAAAACATGGAAACTCACTCTCTGATAAAATGTTCGTCTCTAATATTTCAACTTGAAATCCACGACCTTGACCGTATCCATTACTAGTGAAAACCAATTGTAAGAAAGGGAGCTCTAAAACGTGTTCAAAACCTGTGAAGATGGCACCCGTTAGTGTCTTGTTGCGATGTACATGACTAGAATTTTCACCGTTGTTAATTAGTAACAAGTCATTGTAACCAAGCTGAAAGTCACTGAAGTTAAGCAGGTAACCGTTTCTGGTCCAAATTCTCCATTCTTCATGTTGGTTTGGTGGGTAATTGTTGGGAAATCCGGGAGAAGAAATAATTGTCCTACCTCCCTGGAGAGAACCTGGATTGGTATTGAAACAGCATTCAATTTGATTTCAATAAATAACATAAATAACATGACTTTTGCTTTTAATGTAACGGCGTTGATATTTGCCGAACAATTTACAAATGACTTAGTCTTATTATGAATAACTTAATCTTCTAGCGTTTATTGATTTCAAAACATGCATTAGGAAAGGTTCATATAATTGGATAATGACACATTTAGAAAATTTTCTATAGTACAGGGGAATGTTTACTCCTTGACAAGATAACTCAGCCCTGCAACTGATTTCACTACGCATGAGGTTTTTTTTTTTTTTTTTTTTTTTTTTTCACGTAGTCTTGAAACGATTTATATGTTTCGTATAATTACGTATGTTTTTAGTTTGTGCATAACCTACCTTGGCAGTTTTCTTCATCGACAGCATTTTCACAGAAAACACGAAAGTTACAAAATTCATACTCATGTACCAAAAGACTGTTACAGCTGACTGTGAGGAAATCAAATTACAAGAATATAAATTTTGGTTTGCGGTAGCGTTTTTCCATACAAAATTCTCAGTAAATGGGATTCTCAAATGCTATCTCCATTTAAAACAATCTGCTCATTAACTTTCATAAGGCCCTCTTGAATACCAAAGTAAAAACATTCATCTATTTGTCAATTGAAGCCTCGTGAGAGACTCCTAAGCTAGTACATTATCTGCCTATGTAATTAACAGATGACTACAGAATTAAATGTTGTTCGCAATGAGGATCATTCAAATTTACTACAGCCTACCTTTAGACATTGTGTCTTCATCCAGAACTTTGATACGAAATCCAGAATATTGTATAGCACCATCGCTAATAAAGATCATCCGTAAGTACGGCCAATCAAACACATAGACGCTGTCGATAGGTAATGTTCCGGAGAGATTCTTTTCGAAACGTATGTCACTCATGTTAAAACCATTTTGAATTACAAGCACGTCAAAAGTTTTCTGTAGGCTGAAATGTTCTACTTCAAGTAAGAAACCATATTCGGAAAATAGATTCCATGTTTTGTATTCGAATGGTGGGTAATTATTGGGATATCCTGGAGATGAGATTGTTGTTATGTTAACATCGTCTTGATTGGCCGTGGAAGCTAAGTGCAAAGTAATACGTAAAAAGTTATAAGCAGTTCTTGCTTTAACTTACTTTTTCTTGTTGTTTAAAGCCTACATCTTTTGTTGAAGATATTAATGCTTCATCATAATTAGTAGCTAAAATGTTCCGACATCATTTTATGGTGTCCAATTCGAGCCATTCTCTCGTAGATCATATTTGAGCAGACACTGACACTTGTGTTGAAAATGGCAAGGTTAAGATCAATTATACCATTTCGTGACAGAATTAACATCATATTCATGGATAGATTAGCCAACGCTTTTACGCTGTGCCAAGTTTCTGTTTACACGAAATACCATGTGCCCGCCATCCGATTTCCTCACGTATTTAAAGTTGTTAATGTAGCATCTATTTCTTTGAATGCACACCTCTTTCTTGGATTATTTGTTCACAGCACATGAATTTTAGCTTCACTTCAGGATAGTTAAGTTGTTACATAAGTAGACACAACATATCTAAACTTATGTGTCTCTAATTTCCTACACACTTAGGGCTCTGCAGCACATTCCTACTACAATGTAAATCATCTTCAAAACGATACCTGCATTATCATATTAGTTATAACCAGGTGTTGCCTAAACTCCAGGAGAGTTCATCAGAATAAAAGGGCAGGTTGGATTATTCAGTTATACGCCTAAGTTTCTTACCGCCTGAACCACTCAAACATAAGCTTCTGTTAGCTGCGCCGATACGCTACGTCTTTTTGTTTGATGAGTTTTCTAGTTATTTGCCGGGTTGCAATTCTTTTCTTTGTAAGAACGTCGAATATTTTAACTGAGCGTGGTCTTTTAAGGCTCTTGTTAAGCAGCACTTCCATTCCTGTTCTCGTTACTTTAGACTCTAATCCTTCTGTCAACCGTTTCGTGTTAACACTTCAACCCCGGTTTACCGCTGTGACCCCAGTATTGCGCCTATCGGCCCCAGTTAAAGCAGAAAACTGCGGTTAAGAAACTGTGCGTGTTCTACCCCGTTACGGTCTGAAAGTGTGTTTTCTTTTCATCGAAGTTCTGTCACGCCTTGTGTAATGTCACCTTTTAGGGTCTCGTTAAAGCCAACGAAACTTTAGTGAGGGTAGGACAATGCGTATGTGCTAGTGTGTACGAGTTAGTAACTGTGCGTGCCAAAGGCTTTTGATGTCATTTTTCACTTTGCATGTCTTCCTTGCCGGCCTCTATGTGGTGATGTTTTCCAGGATGTATTGCTTGTTATTGATTATATTTCATTTCCCTTTTACTTCCAGTTTTACCGTGTTTTGTGGTATGAGTACAAAATAAAGGGAAAAGAACTTCAAATACACCTCATGAGGCTATTTTGTTGCACGCACAGTGACAGCGTCGATAGCTCTTCCAATACTACTAACAAGTTTGATACAAAATTTCGACAGAACAGAAACTTCCGGGTAAGAGGATTGGATTAGCCGTCAAAACTGATAGCCCATCAGTCAATTGAAAATAAACAATGTAATATAGAAACTGCTGTTACTTGAAATTTTACATCGATTTTCTAGCAGTGGCTAATTAAAGCACCTTATGAATGTTACAACACAGTGAAGATTTGTCCACTATTCACGCACATGAGGTGTGAAGATCCGTTTGAATAGGAAATGGTTTTCTTTAAGGATATTTATCTTCAAACCTGCTTTCAATTGATTTTTGTGACATAAGAAGCTAAAAGGCAATAGAAATCAAGCAGGAAAGTACAAGCATTTTAGAGTAGGAATATAGAATTTAATTAACTGAGGCAAAAAAAGAGAAATGACGATTAGTGGGGTATGGTTATCTCCGATTCTGCCACATCTAGGAATGTTGTATTTTGCAAAATAGTGTCTATTGCGTGTTTGTCTTCTTTGCTCGTATTCCCACCCACGACAAAGGTTTATGTTGCCGACACAAATTAATGAATTATAAAATATAGGAAGGATATGTTTATTTATATTGAATATATTCATAGTACGCCAAAAATATATTCTGGGTTTCATTTCTTTTTCAAGAAAGCTTCGAAGTGTCCACGCAAAGAAAGATGATCGTTAATAACCCCCAGGACATCCGTATATATATATATATATATATATATATATATATATATATATATATATATATATATATATATATCCAATCCTTTCAACTATGGTTGCATTTATAGTGTTACGGCACCTTTCTTTGACTTCCGATAACAAGTTACCATCTATTTTGTATCCTTTGCAACAGTAGTCTACGAAATTATGTACGTTTCCCACGCAGGACCTATTACCTTCTGTTGTAATCGAACGTAGTTAGGCAATATCATCTGCAAATTTGACCAGTGATTATTTTCCAAATAATTTAAGAAAAAGAGCACGTTCTCGAAAGCCGTGTTGGACATTTTCGGGTCTATACCAAGATGAAATCAACCAATCAGAAAGGCTAAATATATCGCCATGCAAGTTCGCATTTATACCGGGAAGTTATATGTTATCTAATTCATAAAGTAAACTCAAATTAATGTATTAAATTAATTTTTAAATTATATATAAATTCGAGTTCTGTTCTCGTTTCTTCACAGAGATTCTCTTAAGCCCAGCTTTCAACTATGTATTGCATTCCTCTATCTTTCGCAAGAAGGGGGTTACCTATGGGTAGCAACGTGCATGGGTTATCACCATGTGTGAGCAGCAAATGTAAACACGATTATATCAGCGCCATTTGTGGTCGCCATATGCGTCACTTAGTGCATTATCCAAATGGAAAAAAATAAACAACCTTTTGAGTTTTATCCACACAAAGAATGGACATCTGTAGGGGATGTTAAATTTTATCCCTTCCAAACCACCAAGTGTGTAAGTGGTCTGTTTTTAGACTTTGCCCCAAGTCTCTCGAGATGTTTCCTATCAGCTGTTACAATTCTCCTTTGTCACTATTCCTTCTCTAAGTGTCACCCCTTTGACCTCTCCTGATACACCGTTGCGGACAAACCAACTTCTCACACTCTCCTCTTTCCACTTCGAACATATGAACATATCAGCAAGTGGAGAACCGGATTGCTCGAGAAACTTGTAGCTTCTGCAACTGGTGACGTTTTTTTGGGCGGTCCGTTTTTTAATCACTAATCTCTGTAGCCAATGAAAAGCTGTTTTCATGTACATACCGTACCGTGGGGTCTTTAGGGCTGGTCCGGGGTCACTTCAGAGTGAGACAGGGTTTTAAGATATCCTACCCATGTCTTTGGTCAGTAGTTGTAGCAAGGACATATTTCTAGATAATACACGGTATTTTGTCTTACAGTCTACCATTTTTCGGGGACAAGCGTTTCTTTGAATGGGGGAACATGGGATACCGCCTGCAGCAACTCGTAACACAAGAACCTAGGGGGACTCGACGCTCCTCCCGGATTTTGGACAGCGGTATTCTGGTATGGTTCTACCCTTGACAAAAAGTTCAACTGGGCGTTTACATTTGTACAATCTTGATTTCATGATTTCAGAACATTCACTTGGCTATATTTGGTTTACTGTACTGACGGGAAGATTTCATGAGGGTGGAGATTACTTAAAACATGGTATTACAGTGCTACGAATGATTAGACCTGAAGAAAGACCATTTGAGTGCAAAAGAAAGTCTTTCGATACTTTTTTTTAAGACATTTACATCATTTCCGTGAAAAGGGGCGTTGTTAAAGTGTGGAATTTCCTTTTTTGTAGTCGTCATACATGTGGAACCAACCTTGCAGTGTTTTCATTCTATCTGTGTGCTCAGTACAAATGTTCTAGTCAGGAGGAAAAGAACCTGGGAATGGCAACTTGTCGAATGATCGATACGAGCAGTGTCTTGGTCGCTGTGGGCTGTTGGTAGCTGGTTTGGCAAAGAGTTGATGTCGCTATGAAGACTGGTACAAACAGACCTTCTGTACTCTTGCTCCAGGTTTTAACCAAGGGCGCCCACAACCGTTTTTTTCAACCACCGGATTATTTACACTAGTCAATTGCTTTGTTGATCATCGCGCTCGATTGACCAATACGTTACATCTTTTTAGCCTTGTGTAAGGCTGTCACAGCTTTGGTCACTGTACTCCCGGGTAAAAGGAGAATGCTTTTCGATCAGATTATCATACACCTAGTTCCAAGCTCTAGCTCGAAAGCAAAGTGTTTAGGCTACCTGCCATTTTAAGGAACAATTTCAGGTTTCCCGTCGTGAAATAAAACTTGAAAACATGCCACCGAGTTTGGAATTTTAAAATAAAGAGAACACATTAAAAGAACCACTATCAGCTATTCGACCTGTGTTTGTGAAAGATGTTTCCTTCCCTTATCTAGAGCAGTGTTCTAAAATACTAAAATGAAAAAAAAGCAATGTTTCTTCTTAAAATTTTCATAGAGAAATTTAAATAGCATTGGCCTGAAGCGGCTAGGAAAAGCTCATCATACCTGGTTAACAACGAACGCCAGCATCCTTCCGGTGTACACATTTGTGATTTCCCCATCCACTGTTCCCGCACGCTCCAATATTACTCTCAGAGCCATGACACATGACATCATCCATCCAAATTTGGCCTTTACCTAGACCAAATTCTCCACAACACACAGAAGTACCTAAACCAAATCCAAGTTGACGACACACTACGGAAGCATCGCTGTCGTCCCATGAATCATCGCAGACAGTGCCCCACTCACCGGCATGGTAAACCTCGACCCTTCCTTCATTGGAACAAGATCCCCCCACTAAACGAACACCTACACCTAGTGAAAAGAAAAACATCAAAACGTTTGTTTTTACGTTTCAAATAATTTGATACCCTTTAGTTAAATCAAACATTTTAATCAAATCAATTTTAGATTTGGCAAAGCCATATTTAACAAAGAAATTTTGACAATAGAGCCAATAAAACCCACAGAATGGCTAGTTATCTTACTGTATGATCCTACCTTTTCCGCATCGAACACCGGCATCTTGGCCGTGTACACAGTTGTGAACAAATGCGTTCTTTTCACAAAGACCAATATTTCTCTCAGATCCAGCGCATTCGACATCATCAAACGAAATGCGACCTACACCTTGTCCAAACGCTGCCTGTGAGACAGCAGTAGCCGATCCATTAAGCCCAAGTTGATGACACACTACCAAAGCATCATTGTCGTCCCAAAGGTCGTCACAAATAGTTCCCCACTGATCAAGATAGTTAACTTCGACTCTACCTTCAGTCGGATTTGATCCTCCAACGAGACGGATGCTTACATTCACTTCATTGTTTGCTAAAGGATAGAAGGTGTTCCGATGATGAAGCTTTCAAAAACTTTTATCAATAGTATTTGGTATTGTTATCACTATTCCCATCGCCGACTCCACCACAGTTCTTTTTCGATATGATGTTTTACCATACAGCATTTACCCGTACTTGCTTGAATTTAAAGTCATACTTCTATACATGTTAATGACATTAACTTATCTACGGTGTAGGCCTCATAAATTTCTCTTTCAACTCAAGTGGACTGAGGCAAACAAAAGAGTAAAGGAATCCCGTTTTTGCGCAAATTGAACTAAGATGTTGTAAACGTAGAGGAGAAAAGTATTTTTTATCACGGTCCGGTTAGGTTTTGCTCTCCTTACGCCTACTTTAGTGTGTGACATTATTAAACCTTATCAAACCGAATCATCGATAATGCATCATTTCGACTGCAAGAATGTATGATCTGAAAAATGATGATCTTTACTGAAACAAATGTTTTTTAGAAAGAAAGTAAGTATGAAAACGGCAACTAAAACTAAACTGCAATTTCGACCTAACTGACATATCGCTTATACAAATCATTTTGTAGAGACGTTAAGATTTTTACTTATATCTTGCAGCTGTATTTGTCTTTCGGTGCCCTGTTGTTTTCCTTCCCGGGACAATACCAAAGCCTCCGAGTTGGGTAAATATGAAAGATATCTGAGACATTGTTGATCGGGCTAAACGCAATCACGGTGACATTTTTTCATCAAGAAACAAAATTTTTGATCGAAGCTCCAGTCGATTGGAACTTATGGTCACTAAGAGATGACCTGTCATCTCATAAAATTGCAATAAATACCATGCTGGAATCAGGATAACGTCACAAAATACCAAAGTCTTTACTTCGATCTAGAACTGATGTAATACACCAACCTTAATGAGAACGTTTTCGATAGACTTTCACTGATGTGACATTATTTAATTTACGACCAAGGTAATCTATGACGTCATACAAACTCGGGCATAGATTTTATAGCATTTTCAAAAAAGGACAGGTTATCTTAAAATATCAATTAGATCTTTCATATGTGAGAAACCATTGAGTTCAAGGGTTGTAGCACATGTGGAAGATTATTCAATTTTTGAGTCAGTAATAGACACGTTCATCCAAAAGTAAATAACCGGGAAAGAGACTACGGGTATACCACAATCAGAATTTTTAACGTGAATATAAAACAACACTCTATGAATCTCTGAGCAAAAACGCTTCAATGTCTTAATCTACATAACAACATGCGTTGATCAGTTTATATTTGAATGCATTTCTAACCTAATATTGTTTAAATTTAGTTCACGCTCCCCGTGGTTTATGCTTACGTAATTAACAGGGCTGGAGAACTCGATTCCGGACTCGAGGTCGAGTCCGGACTTAAGTCCACTTTTTTGGACTCGGACTTGGACTTGGACTCGGTGTCTCTGGACTTGGAATTTGGCTTGGACTCGAGGTCGAGTCCTTCAAGTCCGGCAGCCATTTTCTCTGATCCTTTCTTTATAATTTCATGGTCGATCAACCAAAAACCCCAGCAATTCACATATTTGGGCTTTATTTTCCTTATAATAGGATACAGGACTATATTGGCCTGCATATCTTTATGTAACTTGATCATTTTCAAAGTATCACATGCCAGTTGTTGACATGATTAGCATGAACTTTGTTACTTGCATAATTCTATGTAAAAAGTGTTTACCGTAAAACAGCTGCAACATCTGGTACTCTTCTCTCAGTACTCCTCTCTGTGGAAGAACCCTAAAATTTTCCTTGCCCCTCAAAAATTAGACAAATGCCATGAAAAAGCTAGGAAAGGCATATTATTCCCCTAAAAATAGTTAATTACCCTCTCAATTGTAAGTATGTATTACAGCTCAGTCCCCTCCCCCCCCCCCCTCCAAAAATGCTCCTATATATGCCAAATCCTTTTGCAGACTTCATACACTTAATTTCAATTACAGCATATCCATATCTAACTTAGAATATTTTTGCAAACTAGAAACTGATTTCTTTTCTTTTGTCCATAATTGTAGACAATTCCTGAACTGTTTGCTGTGATTGGTTTTGACATCCATCTAAATAGGAGTTCATTGTCAATGTTTTGTAGATGCTTGCAATAAAATTGAACAAGGTATGTTTATACTATCTCCAGGGTTGTGCTTTCTATTTTCCTGCATAATTTAAAGCCAATTAGCAGTTGTTGGGTCCTGTTGAAGTACTGGATGATTCAAGGGAAACACACAGTACAGGCCACAAGCTGGTGTGGTGTATAGCCTTATGTGTGGTAAAGGTATGAATACCTTGAAACTTGAACTTAATCCTCACTGTTACTGTACTGTAGTTACTGTACAATACCATGACACGCCTATTGATTTTTACACATGCTCTGCTTACTTAATTTGCAACAATGAACATGGTCTGGCTATGCCTTGCCTTGCAACATTGTCAGTTAATCTTCTGAAATCCTTTTCTTTGTTGTTATGGTCTCCAAAGATGGGCCTGTATACTTTTTGCATCCTGTTTCTTTTTCTTCATACAATTTTTTACAAAAATTCTGCATGAATTTCACTGCAGCCTGCATACTGCAGCTTGTCTATCTGCTACTTCTACAAAGGGAATTGTTGCCTTTGTTATTTATTTTGGGATATACTGTAAGATAGGCCTATAAATAAGTTGCCAATGGCTTCTGCTGAATCTTCATATGAAGTTTGCAATACTAACAATATGTAGGTAAGTACACAACAATAGAGCTTAAATTTTACAACATATAGGGCAAAAGCAGTCACCCCAACTTGTAGTGTATACTGTCCTGTTTCATGATACTGGCTCTTTGGAGTCATATGTGACAATATTTTTTGTACTCAAATGTGAAATTTAGTAAGAGTAACTGCTTCGTTTACCTTGATTATGCAATATGGAGGTCCTAAAATGTTCTGAAAGATACTTTGAAGAGAAATTAGGGGATTATTGTGACATTTTAGCTGTTGCTTAAAAACAATGTTTGTGGCAACTGCTCTTGCCCTTTAATTCTGGAAAATTGTGTCCCATAATAGTTTGATGAGGGTTTATAATCATGAGGTGACGCATCATGTGGGGTCGTGGAGTGACAGGGTGGTCAGGTGGTCTAGCTAGCTGTTTCAGAGCTGCTGTGTACCAATATTGTGTTGCACATGCATGTGCACATTAACATGGAGTCCCGATCCTGCTCAATGTATGTGGGTTTTTCTACGGTATTCCGGCTTTCTGCCTCCCACTTGGATATTAACAGGCTTTCTACTAAAATCGGTTGCCCAGGTGCACAAAGTGGGTTGCTCACTGGGCTGAAGCACCTTTGGGTGGATCAGTTAACTAGTCAACCTTGTGCTTTTGCATCATGTGGGGATCAACAAGGAGATTGTGTATAGCTAAAGGCCTTCTGGCCTACGTGATTGTCAATGTCACAAAACTAACCTTCAAACTTCAGAGACATTCTTCACATACATTCAACCCATTTAAAACAAATATTAGACCTGCATGTTCTGAATTAGTAATGGTAACTGGTCAAGGCCTTTTGCATCAAACAGTTACAATGCTCCTTAGATGCAGGTCACAGCTATTATAGGGGGCACAACCACAAAAAAGTAAATTACTGTGGTAGGTATAGTAATTACAGTTATGCACCAGAGAGTTTGTACAGGTGGTACTAATTCTGCGAGAAAATTGTATGAGGTCTATTGACAAGGTTGCCAAACAATATACAGTATGTTTTTACCATACCTTATAATTGACCTGGCACTTATGCATATTCGAATATAGCCACGCAAGTTGCCTTTGTGCTTTAGTTCAATGTCTGTTTATTTGGTTTAGTTCTAATGAGACCCTCGTACCTACATTCTAGAACCACTAACGCTATTGAAACGGCTACCAAACCAACGCAAATGTACATACTGCATGTTATTACACTATCTAAATTACTACATTATTACATTCTAGGCCTATTTGTATTCGTGCCTCGCCCAGCAGCCTGTTGCCAAGTTGTATGGTTTTCATCATCGTACCTCCTCCACCTAGCTGAAACAGTTACTCCAACTCATGCTTCCCATGGACTAGAAACGCCACAGACACAGCCAGGTAAAAAACTTCTTTAATCTAGCAAGTACCAATTAATATGCTGGCCGGTAAAGTTACCGAAATAACTTGTCAGGCCATCTGCGAGTCGGACGATTTACAGGATGTACGTCAATACTGTACAATGCTTTCCACAGTATAACGTACTGTACAGTATGACAATGTTGTTTTGTTGATGGTCGACTGTCCCATACACATTCTGATCCAGCTGCAGCAGCTATGTGCAACTTTTATTAGCCTCTGTATATGTGTGCTGTACCACTGTTTGACATTCATAAAGACAAATGGGCAATATGGCAGCTGGGTTTGCATGCATATATGGCATTGTCCAGAGCTAGCTTTGTGGGCTTTATGCTAGTAGAGCAGCTACTAAGGGATTGCCCATACAACCAGACGTCTGCAGTAGCTTTAGACAGGCTTGACTTGAACCAATAGGTTGGAAATTGGGCCGTAAAACTCTATCTTACTAGCAAACTAACTAGACAGGCCATATAATTAAAGCCCAGCTGATGCCTCTATTATTTAAAAATATTTGATGTGCCCTCCCCAAATTGGTTTCAGGTTGCTTTCAGCACTGCATGAGTGCAGAGTCCCGCTGACTATTAGGGACCCTGCATGCAATTGCTGCATAATCACCAATAGCCTTTATATTGTACTATATTCTCAAACAGCCTGCCCTTTGGGTTACAAATTTAAAACCAGACCATGTTTTCACAGTGTTTCTCTAGATAGCCTGTAGTCCCAGGACAACTTAAAAAACCCATTACCCCAGCAAAAAGGCTTTGGCCAACATACAAAATTCCTGAATGTACATTTCAGCATCCCCATCAGGACCCCATGCACTGCTGCAAACATCCCCAGGCTGGGGCTTTTCTCCCAGACAATTGGCTGATTTTAAGTGAAAATTATGAGCTACTGTAACAAAGAACTGTATGAAAGGGAGACACAATTTCATTTAGCCAGCTAAGTGGACTCAGCTGCATGGGCTCCGCTTCGATTTCAGGTCCAGTTGCAGCCCATTCCTGTCCAGTTGAAATTTCAGGACCATTCCAGACCAATTCCACCTACAGGAAAAGCCAGGTTGATCAGGAATTGAGTCCAAGTTTGGCCGTGTTCATACAGCTATAGCCCCCGCAGGCCTAGGTCTATGCCAGAAAATACCCTTCTTGTTTTACTTCTTTTGGACTTGGACTTAAGAGCTCTGGACTCGAACTTGAACTTGGACTCGAGCCCCTTGGACTTGGACTTGGACTCGGATTGAGCTTTTGGACTCGGACTTGGACTCGAGCTTGTTGGACTGGACTACAGCCGTGGTAATTAAATTCAAAGTACCTGTCCATACATACCTGTTTCACATCGGACACCGGCATCTTCACTATGTCTACAGTTGTTTATTCCCCATCCATTGTTTCTGCAAGAGCCAATGCTATTCTCGTATCCAGCGCATTCAACGTCATCTAACAAAATAGTACCGTTGCCTTCTCCATATCTTGCACAACAGACTGCAGTGCCCGACGCACTCAGTCCAAGTTGACGACAGATGAGAGACGCGTCCTTGTCGTCCCATTGGTCATCACAAATTGTCCCCCACTGGCCGTTATAGTTAATCTCGACTCTACCTTCAGTCGGATTTGGTCCTCCAACGAGACGGATACTTACTATACCCTCATTAGATGCTAAAAGATACAGAATGATATTCAATACTGGCATTCAGCTTTCTATTGCTTATTTCATTTGAAGAGGAGTCAAGTTCCTATACAAACTTTCTAAGTTCATTGTCCAACTTATATATTTACAAATATATATCACATTATATGAAAAGCAAAAATCCGCCAAATACACTCGAAGAACTAATATTCGCATTATCATCGTCATAGTCATAGTCTTAGTTATAGTCATGGGCATCGGAATTGTCGTCGTCTCCTTCATTCAGTATCATTGTCGCTTAAGTTTTCGGTATATTTATCCTTATCATTTTATTATCATCATCAATATCATTTAAGACATCTGTGTTACTCCGATTCCGGGGTTTTATCGGCACCTCCTCATACCTGTTACACAACGAACACCAGCATCCTCTTCGTGAACACAATTATGTATTCCCCATTCGCTCTTCTCACACGAGCTTATGGTACTTTCATTTCCGTTACACTGAACATCATCCAACCAGATTGGACCTTCTCCAGCCCCATATCGTCCATCTAATATTGCAGTAGCAGAATCATTGAATCCAAGTTGTAGACACACGACGGCTGCGTCATTGTCGTCCCAAGAGTCGTCACAAATAGTTCCCCACCGACCATTGTAGTAAACTTCGACTCTGCCTTCACTCAAATCATTTCCCCCGTCAAGGCGAAGACTAATTTCACCTTCATCCAAGACTGAAAATATTTTAAATTAGATGGTTGAGAGAAAGAGTGATTTTCATAGGATCAAAGAGGTAGACAAAAATTACCTGCCTTGCGAAACAACATTTTTATTCAAAACTAATCGAACGAAAATGTAAAAGGAGTACTGGATAAGGGGTGGTGCCAGCAAAGAGGCAAGGAAATACTGCATCCTCCTGAGCGGCTGTCTTTCCTAGTTCCGTAGTGGATATGTTTCGTTGGGTATATTCAATCTGTAGGACTATGTTGTAATAACAGCAATCATCAATCGCCTGAACTCTGTGCTTGATTTCGATCCTAGATATGTCAAGGTTTACTATTAAGATCACAAATACTCCGTAATACTTTTTCACATTTCAACGGATTTGTGAAACACGGAAAGAATTTTTGGCTCGCTTGAACTTTTCATTTTAACTTTGTTGTTTCTTCAGTCTTTTTATTCCATCGGGGAGGCATACCACCCCCTTAATATATTCGTGTGATGATGAAGTTAGACGTAGAAAAATGTCCCTTCAATGTTAAATGATAAGTTGACTGTAGCTGCCAAATAGCTACATTGCGTGCAGATAGGGAGTGCACTTAGAAACCCTTTAGGGCGTATCGTGAAGTGTCACTCCCTAAAAGAAACAAAAAAAAAGAGTTGCATAGAAAGAAAGTAAACGCTACAAATGAAGAAGCTACAACTACTATAAACTTATTACTCCAGGCCTATTCAACCTCCTCCCCACCCCAGAACAAAGCCAACCCTGCCACCCCAATAAAAGGTACCCTAACACCTAACTCGTTCCTAGTCACACATCCCTGAAAAACTAGAAGAGGTGTGAATGAATCGTAATCGTAGTAGGAAATCGTGGGAATTAATATAAATAAATGACTCACCTTTGAAGATTTTTATTTCTGAAGGGTGGTAAGGAAGTTTAGGTGGAGTTAACCCTTCTCCGCTAACAGTAAGGGTGAATATTTTCAATATTTTATTGCTAGACTTACAAGAATAATCTGTGTGAGAATCCTATATCAAAAATGAAGAGCTCAGAAAGAAAATTTGGATGTATATATTTTTGGAATTTGCAGTATGTTTAGGAATCGCCAGCTTGGGGGAGAGGTTTAAGAAAAATTTTGTTTTCAAGGAGCCCAGATGCAAAAGGGTGCAAGATTTTCGACTATGACAGGAACAGTCTTAAAAGTTGAATTGTGGTGGTTCATGAGGGTAAAACTGTACCTTTTGCGTTCTTACATGCAATCTTGTGTCATTAACGCTACCTTTCGAAGTAAAACCTATCATTAAATTTGCATACTTCTAGGAGTCAAAATAAAAGAGCATCGATCGGTATAGGCGAAAGAGAGCATTTTAGTTTGCGGTTTTTTCTTAATCATTAAACGTTATTCTACCACAAAGGTTATCTAAGCGGAGCTCCGCCATTAGTTAACTCAGAGTGTGTAGAAAATGTTTAAAAATCAGACCCTCATATGCCCGGAAACAGCATTTTCAAGACTCATATGAAGAATTTAAGCAGTCGCTATCTTCTGTGTCGTTTGCTATAAAATTTTCACTTCAAAATAAGTTCGCAAACTGCAAAGTGATCAGAAATTTATTTAAAACATCCTTTGACCTGAAAAATGTTATTTTGCCGGAATGACTATCAAACCGGAGAGCCACCATTGAATGGTGCGGAGGGTAGAAAAATATGAAAAATGATCGTGACCCCTCACATGGCCGAAAATTGAGTTTTTATGCTTGTAAAGAGAATTTAAACATGCAGTTTTTAAGTTAAGCTTTTGTTTGCAACAAGAAAAAATCAGGGACTTGATGAGTAATCAGAAATTTACCACGTAAAATGTACTACCACTTTTGTATTAAATGGTCTTGATCCTTTTCGGGGAAAATATACAACGGAATTGAAAATTTCCTAATGCTTCTGTTTTGTGACCCTTGGCTAAATTAAAGATCCCCAGAAATGATGAATTGTCTGTGACTGCACAAACTCCCGTCTGTGAATGATTTTACCCTTAACTGCTCTTGCGTGATAAATGGGATAAATGGCAAACTATTTCTCACCGCTTCCTGTCCTCTTCTCGTACGTCTATGCCGGCCGGGGAGGAATCTAAGGAATGGGCCCCTGCCTCTTAAAAAAAATTAGGTATACTTAGAGGCAATCGGTGCCACCAGGGTGATACAGAGACTACCTTTTTAAGAAAAATTAAGAACTTGACAAAATATGCCTGTCTCTAGGAATTAAAAAACTTGGCATTACTGAGGGGCCTTGGAGAGACAATCCTTTCCCTTTGAAAATTTTTGAGAGAGTGAGTGTCCTTAGATGCAATCTGGTGACACATATGCTATCTATCGAAGTAAAATCTGTGTCACTAAAGTATGGCTACGTATTTTTAGGATCTTAAAAAATGGCATCCGTAATGAGAGATCATGGCCCAATGCCCCCCTTCTTCGAACGCTGTGGATGATATGGTCAATAGTGTCAAAGGCCTTAGACAAATCAAGAAATACACCCACTGCAATATGGATTTTTGTGAAGGGCCCCTGTTAAATTATCAATAGCATCAATAATGGCCAAATTAGTAGTAGTGACCAGGTCTTAGACCATATTGACCATCAAAGAGAACGTTGTGCTTATCTAGAAATTTTGAGAGTCTTGTGTAAACAATACATTCAAGAAAATTAGAAAAACAGGGCAGAACAGAAATACGTCAATAATTAACAAAACAAGTTTGGACCACCGTTCTTAAAAATTGGGACTACCTTGCGATTCTGAGTTTATCAGGGACAACTCCAGTTGATAAAGACATGTTAAAACATAAGTAAGGGGTTTACAAATATGACAAATAATCCGGGTAACAACAAAAGACCTAATTTCATCAAACCCAGCTGACTTGACTGATTTTAGACAGGATTTTGAAACTTTGATTAATTCGTCTTCAGTTATCGGAAAAAAGAGAGTGGAAGATGGAGCTCTATAGGAAAGGTAACCACAAGGAGAATGATTTGTAGAGATTTTTTTCAGCAAGAGACAGACCAACAGTAGCAAAACACTTGTTACGACTATTACCAACAGCAACAGGGTCAGGTTTGATTGTCTTTTGCTTGTTTTTGTTTAGCAAATTATTAATCTAACTCGAAGTTTTCTTAGAGTCATATTTACAATTTTTAAACACATTTTTAAAATCATTTTCCTTGGAAATGCGCATGACGTGGTTTTATTTCTATAAATTTTATACTAAAAATTTTGTATGCTGAGGGAAAGTCTTTAGCATAGCTTTGTATTTTTTTTTCTTTTAATAGACTTGATTATACCAGACGTGATCCAAGACTGTTTATCGGAATACCAACTTCTACGTTTAAGACGGATATTGGGGAAACATTTATCATGAACTTTTTTAAAAAGCCCAATGGAGACATTAAAAGCAGAGTTAACATCAGACTCGCAATAAACATTATCCCGGTTTATTTTACAAATTTCGGATATGAAGCTAGCGATGCAACAATTTGAATAATAACGAAATATTACGTCATCTTGTACATGGACGTCAAATTTTTGCAGGGTAGTTAAAAATTAGGGAGTAATTAGTGAAACCAGTTAAGGGTACACCAGAGACACTGTTACTAGAGGTTGTCCCTGGTAGGGTACTATTTGAAAAACAGAATAAGTGAGCATGACCTCTCGTTTACTCTGGTACCATTCGAGACGTTCGGATAGAACCGTTATGAAATGATATCATCCATAAAATTATTACACTGATTGAACATATTTACATTGAAGTCGCCCAGGATGTAGCAAGACTTACCTTCATCATTAATTTGGCTTAGGACGTTTAGAAATAGATCTTTAAACAGAGGTAAATTGCTTGTTGGTTGCCTATAAGCAACCCCAATTGCACACTTTAGAGTATGGTAGGGGGCAGTGATTTCAATAAAGATAGACTCCATTAAGTCATTTAAGAAAGATACACCTTCGCGGACAAAAAATAAAACTTAGTTCTTCCAAAGAGACACATTCTTTGCAGGGATAACTACGAAGATATGGAGGACTTCCCTTCAAATCCTATCAATTCATTGAATAGAAATATCATCATCATTACTTTCGTTGTCACTACTATTAATATTTAAAAAACCTTACATTACTTCTCTTTTTTCAACTGTCGGCATCACAGCGACAATATTCCATACCTGTTCCACATCGAACACCGGCATCCTCTTCATGTTCACAGTTACTATTTCCCCATCCGTCATTGTCACAAAGGCCAATATTCATCTCTGTTCCTTCACATTCAATATCATCCAACCAGATGTCACCTTCCCCTGGTCCAAAATGTCCGTTTAAGAGTGCAGTAGCCGAGCCATTGAACCCAAGTTGATAACATACAACCGAAGCATCGATGTCGTCCCATAAGTCGTCACAAATTGTTCCCCAGCGACCATCATAGTAAACTTCTACTCTTCCTTCATTCCAATTATTGCCATCAATGAGACGGAGACTTACATTACCTTCATTCCATGCTTTAAGAATAATATACGATAGTAACAAGACTACACTGACACGGAAAATGTCAGAAGCATTATTTAACCAATGTAAGACGTAAACTGTTATTTACGGTCTTGCCATATAAAAAATCCTTATCCTATACGAATCGAAAAATAATACAGACCAAGGAACAGAACAGTTTGCCCTTTTGAATGTTGGAAATATCAAGTTAGCACGGCACAGGCCTTAAGGTAGACTTAAAAAACTTAAACTATTGAAACTAATACCTTGCCGGAAATCTCACAAAGCCATTGCTGTAATTATTACTTCTAAAGTAATAATGCACATTGCCTTAAATGATTTTGTTTAAACCTTTCTACCGTATTATAGTTGATTTATTTTATTAAATTATTTTTATTAAATGGGCTTAATTTTCAAGCCGTTGGCTTTAACTAATTGTTGTCATTCCTTTTAATTTCATTGGCACTCTCAATTTACCGGGGCGGGGGATTTTTTTGCTCAAGATGAGGCCAACTCTACCTTGAAGCCCTTTTAACTAGTTTTTAATTTTACACAATTATATATGAGCAAAGGGAGCAATCAAAACTACCAAAACATGGATATACTTTTCCCATTCATTTATCGATTATGATTATTATTTATATAACTATCACTCACAACAATAACCTCCACGACTTTATAATTATCATTATAGATATCTTTATCACTATTATCGTTATTTTTAGAAAGACCTACATTTTTTCTACATTCTTTCTGAAACTATCAATTTTTTCATACCTGTTCCACATCGAACACCGGCGTCCTCACTATGCATACAATTGTGTATTCCCCAGCCACTGTTTCTGCATGAGTTAATGTTACTCTCATTTCCAGCACATTCGACATCATCTAACCAGATAGGACCTTTTCCAGCTCCATATCGTCCGCTTAAGATTGCAGTAGCTGAATCATTAATTCCAAGTTGACGACACACCACCGCTGCGTCGTTGTCGTCCCAAGAATCGTCACAAATAGTTCCCCACTGACCGCTGTAGTAAATTTCTACTCTGCCTTCATTTAAGCCATTTCCCTCAACCAGACGAAGACTAAGATCAACTGCATCCAATGCTACAAAAAGGTAAATCGCAGGTAAAGAGATATCAAAAAGGAGTATTACGCTAATTCAACGCATCTAAAACAGTTATTGACGTTTACATGATTTGAGAAATCCTAGCAGTTGTATTAAACACTAGCTGAAAAAGTAACTAAAAACATAGTTTAATCAGGTTTGCGAGACATTGTCCCATAGGGTAAATGCACTACATTCGCATGACGATGTAGCACAATGTAGACACTGTTACACATTCTGCAATAACCTAATTTTTGTAGGAAACTCTTCTTACCTGTTCCACATCGAACACCGGCATCCTCACCATGTCCACAGTTATGGTTTTCCCATCCGTTGTGTCCACAAAAACCAATATTACTCTCAGATCCAGAGCATTCTACTTCATCTATCCAAATCGGGCCTACACCTTCCCCAAATTCTGCTCCTGAGATAGCCGTGGCCGATCCATTTAGGCCAATTTGGCGACAGACTACCAAAGCATCATTTTCGTCCCAGGAGTCGTCACAAATTGTCCCCCACTCGTTGTTGTAGTAGAGTTCAACTCTTCCCTCAGTCAGATCCTGTCCCCCAACCAGACGAAGACTCACATTTAGCCGACCTTCATTCAATGCTAAAACACGTAAAAATTCATGGCAATCAGAAAAACGCGATATGAAAATCTGTCTGTAGCATTATTCAACTTATCGTAAGAGATAATAATCATCACCTTCCTTGACAAAAACTAGTTCATTCGATACCTACTAATATAAATATGGTCAAAAATTCACAGAAGCATATGCTTCGTAAGGAAATATGTCATATATGATTTCGTAAGTTACAACGATGTAAAATTGCCTTTCCTGAAATAAGTCATAGCTGCCACAGTCAATTGGTAAACACTGCCAAGTTTCGAAATTAAATAACTAAATTATGGTTGAATACCTTAATTAGCTTCATTAGTGAGCAGCAGCGTTTATAAGACATTTTTCTTTCTTTTAAAACCTAACAACGTAGATTTTTTATAAAAAAAAAAAAAAACTAACAAAACATTCCCTAATAAGCGCTTGGGGATCACATTACTCATGGTGCACAGAAAAGTGAGATAGCCTTTGTGTTTACCCCTGCGGCCTTGATTTCCCCATAGGAAGTCCAGCAAAATCTAAGCATTCCACTCATTCCATTTCATAAATGTTCTTTTTACAACTGATGGCTTTTGTCTCCATGTTCCGTCCCATTACAAGGCAATGATTGCGTCTATTCACGCGTTGTCGTAATATTTTATTCCAACCTGAAATTTCGTAAAAAATTATGGTTGCGTCCTGCTTGAGGTAACATATTAAAAGGGTTTGCAAGTGTCCATACCAGTTGCGTATCAAACGCCAGCATTTTTATGTGTTGTTCTTTTTATTAACATAATTTGCGAAACCTAACGTTAATGCACTTTCTGCAACAATCGATATCTTATCGAGAGTTTTCTTACGTGTTCCACATCGGACGCCGGCATCTTCATTATGTCCACAGTTGTGATTTCCCCAATCGTCGTTTCCGCACAAGCCAATGTTACTCTCAGATCCAAAACACTCTACTTCATCCAGCCAAATAGGTCCTACACCTTCCCCAAATTCTGCGTCTAAGACAGCATGAGCGGATCCATTCAGCCCAAGCTGGCGACAGACTACCAAGGCATCGTTGTCGTCCCAGGAGTCGTCACAAATAGTCCCCCACTTCCCGTTGTAGTAAACTTCGACACGCCCATCCGTCAAACCCAGTCCCCCGACAAGACGAAGGCTAACATTACCTTCATTTAATGCTAAAACAAACAACAAACTGTCATTGCAACCCGGAAACTGTAATAGTGAAAACATTTTACAAGGATTGTTGAAAAAATCTAACACGTAAACTAATCATTCCCTTCCTCGCGAAGTGATTTTACGTAATCGTTCCCAAAGTCCCGTTTCTTCTTAATGTTTCCGCATACTTTTTTATATAGGGGTAAGTTACCGTGTGTAAACGTATAGTAACTTCCAGTTGAATTTGCAAGCAGATGCGATTGCTACAATGTCGACAAATTTATGAACAAGTATCCATTAGTAGTTAGGGATTGCAGGTCATTTAAATAAAGATGTTCGGATGGAAAATATCTTATCGTATACGCTTAAGTGTACCTTACGTCCAAAATTCAAAAACATATATATAAAAAACATGGAAAATGAATTCCAACAGTTCAACTCCCATCTTCATAGGACATTCTTGAGCCGAGATATAAAATGTTGAATGTTATTCACGTAAAAGTTAAGTTAAAAAAATTTAATATAGCGATCAGTACTACTTAATAAAGCATTCACTGGCACTTCACAACCAGAACAAACAAAAGTAAAGAACAAAACAACAAACTAGCAAATGAAAGTTCAGTAAATGAAAGTTCTAGTAAATAGGTACGTTTTAAGTTTAGATTTGAATGATTCCATTGATGAACAGTCCCTCACATTCTCTGGGAGGCGTATAATAAAGGTATTTGCGTCGCTGGATTAAATTCTACAGATAATCAGGTGCTAGGTTATGGAGACATTTTAAAACGAGAACAAAAAGTTTGAACTCGGCACGGACATGTATGGGAAGAATGTGAAGTTGTTTGAGAGCATCTGTGGAGCTAGAAAACTTTGATCTCCCTAAAATGATTTTTGCAGTTTGATTCTGTACACTCTGTAATGGCCATAACGAAGACTTAGGTAAGTTAACAAAAAGTGAATTTGCATAATCCATATGGGAAAATATAAGGTTGTTTGCTGTTTGAGGGTAAGCAGGGACCGCTGAGAAGGAGGGCTAGAAGGGCTTTAGCCCCGGCATTTTTTTTTTTTTTTTTTTGCTGTGGGCATTTTGGGCCGCCTTGAACTGCATTTTGGGCCGCCTTAAACTGCATTTATTTTTTTGGACATATTGGGGCGCTGCGATGATTAGCCCGCGCATTGTAAAATTGGCTCCGCGGCCTCTGGGTAGAAGACAGATACAAATATCTACGTAGTTTCCTTACGTTGTGTATTCCATGAGCGGGGACCCCGGCTTTAGAGGAGATATGACTTTTACGGGTGACGTGTTGGTCGAGATGAACTCCTCGTAATTTAATGATATCGAATCGATGCACTAGATTCATCGAAAGGAACTTCATAGAAATGACATTTCCGTAACATAGCTTTACTTCCAAATACAAAACAAATTAGTCCTTTGTGCAACAATTAGTGACTTTGTTGTTGATTGTACCACTAACATTACCTGCTTTGTTTCCTTTTTAAATCAAAAATGTATTTGTGGCCTTGAACACTTCATTTTTGCTTGCATAACATGTTGTACAGAGAGGGTTGAAATAATGGCATCAGCCTATTAGAATAAGAAGGGTATCACACCTTCGAACAAAGTGCAGTACCTTTCAGAAAAAGACAAAGAAATACGAAGATTCTTATTTGGGCAGCACAACAATGACATCACAAATTATTGCGCAATGTACCATTTCAGTGTGAGTGAATAAACATTACCAAGAAATTTTCTAACCTGTACCACATCGAACACCGGCATCTTCACTATGCCCACAGTAGTGATTTTCCGATCCTTCGTTTCCACAAAAGCCAATGTTACTCTCAAATCCTGAACATTGTACTTCGCTGAACCAAATAGGTCCTTCCCCTTCCCCAAATCTCCCCCCTGAGATAGCCTTAGCGGATCCATTCAGGCCAAGTTGGCGACAGACTACTAAAGCATCGTTGCGGTCCCAGTCGTCGTCACAAATTGTCCCCCACTTGCCGTTGTAGTAAACCTCGACTCTTCCTTCCGTCAAATCCTCTCCACCAACAAGACGAAGACTAACATTACCTTTATTTAAAGCTAAAGGAAAAAAATCAAATTTTATTGTAACCCGAAAATGTGATAGTGAAAAAATGTCAAGCATTGTTTAATTAACTCGCTGACGAATACTCATCATTGCCTGCTATGCAAAATAGATTCTATTAATCACAATACTAACAGAAAAATGGCGTGTTAATTAGGATAGAGTAGCATTTGCTAACAAAAAATATCCCATATTTGCGTGGCGTGGATGTAAATATCAACATATAATCCTTTAATAATGGATGTGATTAGTTAAACGAAAATTGTTAATGATGTAATTTGGCAGGTCAGCAGTTTAATGACTACCTCTCAAAATAATTATAGAGTCCTATAGTCCTATTTCCCATAAACCGTTGACGATCCAACACAGACTAATTATACTCTTACTTTGGCTAAAATTTTTCATACAAACATGAAAAAGTTATTGTGAAGTCCCTCGGCTCAACGTGCAGATAAATGCCTCACTACTTTGGCTATTAAGCAACCCTTGAGATCCTAATTTCAGGAAGCGATCGAATACTCACTGTGTCTAGATTTTCAAAGGTATTTATAACACCGTTTCATTTGCACACTGAGTGACCCAACGCCTGAGACTTTTGTAACATTGCTCATCCATCTGCGACAATTGAAAACTATCTAGAACTTCATACCTATACCACAGCGAACACCGGCATCTTCATAATGTCCGCAGTTATGAGTTTCCCATCCATCGTTTCCACACGAGCCAATGTTACTTTCAGATCCAGAACATTCTACCTCATCCAACAAAATTGGTCCTTCGCCTTCCCCAAATCCTGCCCCTGAGACAGCCTTGGCGGATCCATTCAGCCCAAGTTGACGACAGACTACCATGGCGTCGTTGCCGTCCCAGGAGTCGTCGCAAATTGTCCCCCAGTTGCCATTATAATAAACTTCGACTCTTCCTTCTGTCGATTCCTGACCACCGACGAGACGAAGACTGAAATTGTCTAAAGTGAATACTGGAAGAAAGATTACTACTTTCAGTTCTCCTCACTAGTAATTTTACATTCTAATGAAAATCACCACTGTCGTTGATATTTACTCGGTCGTGGTTTAAAAGGACGTCCAGTCTGTGTTAAAATCCATCTAATGTCCCCAATTGGCATATGGATTGTTTGCACTTGACCTGTACAAGTTTATATATACACAGACAAAGCGTGTGGTTTAAACATACTAAGCCTTAATTAAAGCTTCATCTAGCGTCAACTGCACTAAGCAATTGACATACGATCGCCAATAGCATTTTAAACTTTGCACCGCTCAATATAAATGCACTAATTTGATCGTCGACGCTTCTTTGAACATTGCATGTGCATTTTACGGAATACATTTGGGTTACAGGTAGCTTATCCTCCAAAATAAGGTCACAAAGTGATATTTATAAAGAAAATCACATGGAAATTGCTAAAACAGAGAGAAAAGCTTCTTTTTTACGTCCATCATTAGAAATCATTTCCTTTTTCAAAACTTCAAAGCGTATCATTTCGGCTTTTTTACAAAATATCTATGTGATCAGTTGCACCTTCGCGCTTAACTTTACTGAATTATCTTTAGAAAGGTTACATCTGTTTTTCAGCTTATTTTAATTGGTCACTGAATTCCGGGTTTCAAGTGCAATAACCGTTCCATCTTGCCAGCAGGAAATAAGACATGTAAAGTTATTAAAGTCTCTTCTGTCCTGACAGTGTAAGACTTTCTTAAATTGTGCCAACAGTTGGATGGTAGTGCGATGCACTGCTGAGAATTAGTTGTTCTCGCCATTTAGACTATACAGGTATAAACATTTGTACCCAGCCTTATTATAATTTACTCGTTGGCCACTGGTTATCTCACAATACGTGTAACCTTCTTTAAACAAAGGAAGGGTTTGCGTAACGGAATGTGGAACAAACATATCAAAATAACGTGATGCCTGTCTTTCTTCTTTAACTACTATAATGCTAACGGAACATAACCAAAGTTACTTTTGCGGTTCATATGAAATTTACTTTTCCGAGAAAGCTATTTTAATTTTCGAGATAAGTAAGGGGTGTCCACATATTAAGCGGGTGATATTTACCAAGTTATCCCAATGTTACGTCATATGATGTCAAATGACAATTTTACTCTTCATAGTTTCCTAAAAGGGTTATGGTTTTTCACTAACTTTCGGTGGCATCAGATGACGTTTGCACTTCATTTATTAAAGTTTCAGTTGATGCAATGTTTTCCATTCAACTGCTTACAGCCTTAGTTTGCCTTTGAACTCCACCCAACTTACAGTTTTCATACACATCACCTGTCTCCGGAATAGAATGCATGCTTCTTGGTTATACTATTAAATAACAGTCACTCGAGTTCTACAGTATCAGAGTTGCATTTTGATGACCTCACACGAACTACGACCGAACTTAAAACAATAAGCTTATCCCCCAAGTATCGCCCAGTAATATATGGATAGCAATGTTAAAGTGTACTTTCTGATAATACCCACTTAAAACCTTGTTTACGAGTTCTCCTGTTCAAACAACAAGACGATTTATAAAATGACTCATTATCGATTAACAATAATTAACTTTGTCATAGCAGAAAAATTGAGGTTGTACCGAGTTAGAACAATACTCAAAATTTGTTTAGTCATTATAGAATCCGAGCATGAAAACACAGAAAGAGACATGGGTCTACATAAAGTGCCACGTGAATTCGTACGCACCATGGGATTGCTTTATTTGCACTCGGCGAACCCATGTGACTAGTAATATAAAAACGCTATTGTTCTACCTGCCTGAATGTGAGCCACAACTGGAAAGGGCTCCTTGATGGGCCCGATTCGAAACAATTGGTTAGAAACTGAGCCTTAAAACCTAACCTAACTAAATAACCAATATACAAGCTACCGCTGATAAGTTGCAAAAAGCCTTTAGAAAGTTATCCTACAAACGACTGCTATAAGAACGACAAACTAAAGAGGCA
The DNA here is from genome assembly GCA_037179385.1 of Holothuria scabra. Taxonomy (NCBI): domain Eukaryota; kingdom Metazoa; phylum Echinodermata; class Holothuroidea; order Aspidochirotida; family Holothuriidae; genus Holothuria; species Holothuria scabra. The sequence goes on along the minus strand of CM074193.1, from coordinate 13,302,716 downwards.
CTCGTTAAAAAGTTCGGACCTGAAAAAATTTCAAAAATTATTATTTATACAGTAAAGCATTAACTTTATAAACTTTGAGGTTTTTGCAATTCCGCAGTTGTGCTTTTAACTTTTCGATTGGATAACAACCAGACCGGATAACCGGATGTCGCAGAATTTCACTGCAGATATGACTGGTTCAACACACTGCATCCGATTCTGGGCTGCTGCTTTATTGCGTGTTTGTCACGAGTTAAAGAAGAAAGGTTTCACACGTCGAGTGACGTGGTCTTTTTTACTCAGAGATAGCATAACTTAGCATATGAATTAAGTGCACAACAAACCAGGATAGCCTTGCAATTTTTATTCGATTAGAATGGGTTGTCATTTTGTAGGGAAGTTAAATTCTAAATCAGTAGAGAAGAAGACTCCAAAAAGGTGAGCTGGCCACAACAGGTTCTTGTGAGTGTGTGATGCCGTGTGCTGTATTTGAGGCTTGCCAAATTTCTTTTAAGTGAGAAGGGAATTCTTGCCTAGGCCCAGTGCCGAACCGTCCAAGCGGGAGCAGGGACAGACCCCCCCCCCTGAAAAAAGTCCGCATAATCTAAAAGTAGAGCAGAAATTTGACAAAAGAAAGTGGGCAAGAATTTTGAAAGAAATCGGATAGCCACTCAAGTTTGAAAATAGCATGGTTTTTCAGAGAATTCCTAAGCAATGCCCGAAATCTTAAAAACATATCCCGAAAAAAAAGGGGCACTCGTGGTAAAAATTTCATGAAAAATCAAGATCTTAAAAATACGGTACACATTTGGGCAGCGCAAAAAAGAGAAAAATCATTCGTGAGTTTTACCTCACAATCTTTCACAAAACAATGCACGTAATGGTCTAATATCCAAATTCTTTTAGGCATTTGCCCGAAAATAGAAAAGTTTCATTGACAATGCAACATATTAGCGAAAAACCTAAACAGAAAAACAAACGCGACATATTTGGGAAGTCTAAAGTTGGTTTAAAGGAAACAACCGTCCTGTGGCCTATTTATTCTCCATTAGCGGCTGTAACTAAATGCCCGGAATGCCCCTTAATTTAAGTATTTTAAAACTTTGCCCGGAAAATAGAAAACGCTATGTTTAAAGTTAATTTTCAGGGAAAATAAAAATGATAAAAGATTCGCCGCCATATTAGCCGGATACACTGTCAAAAGTACCGCACACTAATCTGCTAACAGGACAAAAAGGTAATGAGATTAATAAGAAACAGAACGTTTCAGTACTCTTTATGGTTCTCCTAATTTTTTGTTCTGTAAATTTACAGCGATTTTGAGTTATTTTTACAGTGTAGCTTGTTAAAGAAGGTTGTCCTCTTTCCCACTCCATACTGCAGTCCCGCAAAATAAATGGCAAAAAATAGTTCAACATTCGGGCGAAGGTTAAATAAATGCTCGGTCGTTTTAAATTGCCAAATTAACTCTGCGGACAGACGGGAGATTGTTCAGGTGCAGAGACTAATAGTTTGGAATCTATTCTGCCACTGAAGCCAAATTCGTGCAATGGTTAAGAGAGTAATGTAAATTGTTTTTCAATACTAATGATTAAATAGAAACGCCATATGATACAGAGTGACAATGTCTCCAAATATCTGCCTAAATATTCATCTAAACCCACCTTGTAACGTGACATTTTTCAAGAGGTGTTTCTAATAGAAATTAAACCATTAAAGCTTCGACAGTCCCACAATTTCGTCATTCCAATGTGTGCTAAATTTAGGTAGGAGTTGCAATATAGTACATATATCACCATGTTTTCAATTCCTCGTTTTATTTTTCCCTCGAAATATTCAAGACCATTTTTTACAATGTTTGTGGTACATTTCATCTGGTAATTTCTGATAAAAATGGTGGCTATTTATATCTTCCTTTTAAGCCTGGAAAATGCCATTTCCGGCTATATGAGTGGTCTGATTTTTCACAATGTTCTGTACGCTTTGCAAGAATCTTAGACAGTCTTCCTTGCCAAATTTCTTACAAAGGAGCATATCTTACGAACGCTAACTCAAAATAGTGCCTACTTAGATCCCCCATTTGAGCCTGTGAAATGCAATTTCCGTCGGTCTGGGGAGTCAAATTTTTGAAACTCTTTTGTACTTTCCGCGCCAACCAATGCTGGCACTCCGCTTAGATATTCTTTTGGGCAGAATAACATGTTTCGGGCAAACAATCCTGTCCCCACGAACTGAAATGCTCCAGTACGCCTATGCGGAAGCCTGTAGTAAAGAAACCTCGACGATAAACAGCGCGGGGCCATCTAAAACTGAACTAATGCTAATGGAAGCCATAGTGTATGGTAAGAGAACATTTCTCTTTTCTTTGGTAAAAGGCCTGAAAGAGAGGGAATTGTTTGTATATTTGAGTAAGAGAGTAAGTGAGGGTATGGTTTGGAAATTCATGGTGATTAACTTATTGTGTGAAGAAATATTTTATTCATTATAGAAAAACCGCCGAATTGGTTGGTGTGGCAAAAAAGGAAAGTTTAATGCATTTGAATGATAATTCCAACAGCGATAATGTTCTATTATGTACTTAGGTTACATAGGGAAGTCATAAAACCTGTTCAATTATAGACCTTCTGCAAAACTGCTATCGGTTAACACCTACAAGCCCTAAAGTAGCCGTCAAAGTGACCAATCAGTCCGACTTATTCCTCCTTGACGACAAAGACATTAACCCTACTGCAGAAGTAGATTGTAAAGGGAAAGTCGGGTAACGTTGTTTTTCTGACTTATATAAGACTTTAAAAACCCCCTTTAGGTAATAGTCTGAGACTGTAGTAATATGTGTTTAGGCGAGATCCAAACTTATTACGATCTCTATTTTTGTTATGAGGTTTTGCGTATACGTAGCTCAGTACTCTGGATGCACTTAAATGCCTAAGAATAAGGTGAAACTGACTTATCGCGTGATTTAAACATAAATGAATACATTTGTATTATAGAAAATGAAAATACAGGAAAAACGTTTTGTATATGGAGATGAGACCTGCATTTGGAAGTTTTTCTAAGTTTGGCGGGGACAATGTGTATCTAGACCGCGTACGCAATAAGGAAATTTGGTTAATTCTCTATATTATTTGCAAAGCAATATTCTCTAAACACTTTCAAAGTTGTGCCATTTTATTACTCTTTTATCATCGTGACAAGTACAAGTAAAAAAAGGATTTTTCGGTTCCAAGGCAAAGTCGATATGTGTATGGAAAATCAAGCAATGACGCTTCGTTAACAGAATGATTCAGTTTTAAAGATTTGAGTAAGGTGAGCAAGGTTAGGATGGGTAATTAATTTGCTAGATATATTAGTGGCGATGATTGCTCCATGTTTAGAGAACTTTACAAAGCAAAGACTTGTAATTTTTTATTTAAATAACAATTTCAAAATGTTCCCTCTGTAAACATGGTGAGATATACACATACAACTTCACACTTAATTTTTTTCGATATTCAATCGCTGCAAATGAAGATGACAACATTCAGTCAGTGAAAATACGCGTTTTTACAAGTGGGTCGCAGTTACCCAAAGCTAAAGCTAACAGCGTCGTTCGGTGAATGGCATAAGTTTAATAAATGGTAAAAGCCATAATGAAACAATGTAACAACTGGAAGAAAGAGACAAAAATTAGGAACTGACACAAATATTAGTCAACGCTTATTTTCCTCTTAAAAATGTTTTGTTGTTGCATGAAGATATTTTTCCTGTTTGAAGTCATGCTGATAAACAGAAATCAAAGCTGACTAAAACTTTATATATTTGGGAGATTAAACTTTAAGATTCAGATCACTTTTCATCGTCAGCCTAAATACGGGGATTCGGATGTTACTGGAGTAGTGGTTCTCGACAGAGCAATATATCCCTGCCACTGAATTATTGCACCCCAACCTGCAAATGCATTGTAAATCTAAAAAAAAAAAACATTTTCAATTATCTGGTATTTAAAGTAAAAACACTTTAGCCAAATACCGTGCCTTCAGTGTGTTGCTTGTAGATGGCATTTGGAGATAAGCCAAGTTAAACTTTAACATAGGGCGAAATCAGTATGCCGTAAGAATGTTAAGGCGAAATCATCATAACAAAATACATAAGAATAAGTTTTGGGTTTTAAGATGAACATACAGTCACATAGTGCCATACATTTGTGTAAGCGGATGCATGTATCCAAGTTGGTATACAATGAAGAAATTAGATGTACTACGTATGGTATGTAGCAATTTGCAATTACGTATACTCCTTGGATAATAAATTTCTGTTTTTCTCTTCGGAGGGAGACCTTTATTTACAATCTGAGCAAATATGAACATACAAAACGAAAAGTTAAAAATGATCATAATATATGAAAGTATTTACAGTTTAATATTTAAAAAAATTTACAGTCTTTAACTCCCACATCATTTTTAAATAATTTTCCAATAACAGTGTAATTTATTATATAATTTATTATACACTAAAAGTGCGTTTTCCTTTAAGAAAGAACTTTATTTTTGAAGGAAGAACTTTGTAGTGTCTTTTTAAGTTAATGTAAACAAACTTAGCTACATTTAAACGACAAAGTTTTTTTTTACTCATAGTCATCAAGGAATTTCCAAGAAACCAAGCGTTGGCAAACTTGGAGAACCAGCGTATGCAGCCAGCATTAAAACGTTCTTTAATCTCTGCGGTAATAGCACTTACAATTTGAGGCCCAGGGGTAAATTTTCCTTCAAAAGCTTTAAAACATCTATATTTCTTAATCATAAGCCTAGAAATAGAAAATATGTACCTCAGTTTCCATTATACCTCTTTTGTAACATTTTAGGGAGTGAAGCCATGCAAGAAGTGATCGTCCTCAGGGTCACTCTGTCATCAACCAGAAACCGCAACATACTCTAAACCCAAATGACTACATGATGGACATTGGGACACTCCCAAAAGAAATGTTTTGATCATAAATTTTGTACCCATCCAAGATAGCGAATATACCCCAGAGAGTAAATTGATCCGCACGGGGGACCGAACCCACCATCTTCCGCTTTTCGAGGAGAGTCTGTGACCACTACGCTATTACAGCTCCTGGTTTAGAGAAGCGACAACAGGCTATAAATACCCCGCGTGAATCCCAAGCGGGATGAATAGGCAGTTGGTTTGCATCGGGAAGGCTTGATGGGAATCGTAGGATCGCACAAGGTTCACAGAGTAGGTAACACAAATGTAAATAGAAAATACCATACTCAACTACGTTCCAAAATGCAGAAAGACGCGCTGTTGTTGAAAGCTTTCGAACATTTACTCAGTCTTCCTCAGCCAACTGTACGTCCAATGAAACAATTATTTCTTATTTATGAGGCTAGTCTCGAGCTAGCAAAAGACCCATACAATAAATGCAATAAAACCGGCTGGACGCCTGTTGGCATGTATGTTGTACGGCGCAGCTTGAATGTTGAACAAACATTAACAAAATTCAGGAAGTTGAAAAATTTCCAGTCTGGAATTGGTTTATGAGTATGGGCAACAGTTTTTATAGGGTAAATGGATTCCTTGAGAATATACGACATCTACACGTGCAAATTGCATTAACCACGAGTCTGTAAAATTTCTGCCCTGATAAGAAAACTTTCAGAAATTTTACTACTTAAAATTTAACTCACATGGGCCGAGACAAATGGCTGCAACATTTTTTTACTCGACAACCAGATTTAAAGGAAAGGGGGAGGGGTGGCAAATCCCAATACAATTAAATGTGACACTGATGCAAGTGTCTTTCATACCTCCTCGGAACAAGTACTTTCGTTGTCGCTTCTGATATGCGCTAAACGGAAAGGGCAGTTTTTGTTGGTAACAAAGTTTTCAACGCTGAACCAACCGATAAAGTAATGCAAAAAGTCTCTTCTCAATCATCCGAAATTTGAAAATGCCTATGTACAAATTTTTAAAGCTTTTTGATCTATTTCTAAGTATTTTGAATAAGTCGCACACAGTGCACAATAAACATTATTGTCCTTTATCGTTATCGTATTGTTATGCATGTATCTTGTTTTGCAGAATACTAGGTTCTAGATAAAAAGGACCATTTAATAATGTGCACTTTTCACAGATTTATATTACACTTTCAGGAACAGTAGGTTATTTATAATCCGGATACTCTAAATCACGAAGCCAAAATACAATGTTGGCATTTTATCTTCGATGTATAACTTTATTCTTGTATTAGAACTAGGTGGTGTGACTTGAATCAACTTTCGATTTTAATTAGTAAACGGTGTTCGTCTTAGGTCACGTGTGAAGAAGTAATGCAACCTTAATATTGAAATGAGGATTATTTTTCGGTTCCTTCTCTACACCAATATCAACACTAACTTTATTTAACGGAACGTTTAAGAGACTAGCCTCAATGTAAGCAATGACTCACCGTTTTCCAGTATGATAAAATAATGTATAAGTGTGTGTGTGTGTGTGCTTTGTGACTCATTCGGTGTCTTTGATAAGGAAGGAAGTTCAGTCTTCGTGGACCTTAAAAACCACCAACAACGGAAAGCAAACCTGATTTACACTTGTGCTTTCGATGCTTTCAACAGCACGAGCAAATTTAGCACTTTTTCTTTTTAATTAAATTATTTAACATTAATATGGCGTCTGAATGTTGGAATGTTTTAACGAGAGCGTTAACAGCATAAAATATCAAACCATCATGCAGTTGTAGCAAGCAATGCAAAAAACAGTTAGCATGTTCTTAAACCTTTTGTCCTTTTTTCGCTCTTGACATCACGGGGGTGGATCTGATTTGTGAACGTCGGAGACGTAAATTTTCCAAAATTCGTAACTTCAGATCGTGCCCGTGACCAGACTTGTGTAAAAAACAATCCACCCGAAATAACGCTAGAATACGCTTTCACCACGGAGTTTTCACTCACTTACAAACACGCGCATTAACCCACATTGACACGCATACACACAAAACATAGAAAGATAGATGGCGCTGTATAAATGCAGTAATATTATATTGAAACAGGCTCAAATTGACTTTTTATAAAAGCTCTACGGTCATCTTCATACCACAGTGTTTCATTTTGTTTATTCTGCCTGTTGTTGTTCTTTAATCTGCCAAACTATTCGGGGAAAACGTTATAATTTCCCCCTGCCCCCAGCATCGAAGCCCCTGCCTAGCATGAGTTTGGGACTTTCCAAGAACAGAAATTTCCCTCTTGATAAATCATGTTATAAACAGACATCAGTATCTTTTATAGATTTTCCGTCGCTACATAATGATAAATATATTACATCTTCTCGATTATGAAATCTAATCGTCTGTTAACGTTCAATTACGCTGTAACACTGCTCACCTTCCTGACATTTGACACCAACGTGGTGGTTGTGATCACAGTCATGTACACTGATACCGTCGTGGTAACAGAACGCAAGAGACGACTCCTCTCCATTACACTCAACTTCATCCAACCAGACGGGACCTCTTCCTCTTCCAAAAGTAGGTGCCACTGAATCTTGGTCTGCAGCATTGTATCCCAATTCTCTGCAAACAACGTCTGCATCGTTCAGGTCCCACGAATTATCACAGATGGTACCCCACTGTCCGTCAACTAAAATCTCTACTCGGCCCTCGGAATGTCCTTCACCTCCAACTAGCCGTATGTCTGTGTAGGTTTCTAACAAAATAGCAAAATTAAGTAACAGGATTAGAGGTGATTATGCTGTGAGAGTCAGCAGGTTGGCTTTAAATTAATTAAAAGCTCAGCAAATGCCTCAAGATTTAAGTTAAGAGTTTTTAAATTCATTAAATTTTGTTATCAGAAAACCTCAAGACGGTCATTACTGGTTGTAAAACACTTTTAACCAGCAAAGTGTTATCACGAAATGCTTCTAGATGTTCTCTTGCACCTGTCATGCAATCGCTATCCAATGTAGCCACCTAGGAGTACACATCACGTCACTACCCAGCTCAGGGAATTACTTTCTTTGCAATTAAGTTTCTTTTCTTGTTGCAAAGAGCAACGTCTAAGGCTGTTGTTAACACCAAAGAAAGGTTTTGTTCCACTCAAGTACCGTAACCATTGCATTTGTAACACAATGCTGTTCGTTACCTTATTACCGGTGGTTTTCTCAATGGTTACATGAGAATGCTAATTATAAAAAAGAATAGAGAAAAGCATGCATTTTGCTGAAAGATGTTTGCCTTAATTTAGTTGTCTTTTTGCTTGTTAGTTTCACTGCATGCCGTTAGTGCAAAGTTTGGCATACAGCCCCAAACTCCTGCTGCAGCGGAGATGGGTTAGAGAAAAGGCTGGAAATTCTGAAAAGATCAATTCATCAAACAATTTAACTGACAAACTACGACATCGATGGTAGTCCGCTTCTCAAAATGTAGTTGTGTTTTTCTGCACTCCTACTTTCTACGTAAATTCAGGTAAAACGTAATCACCCTGACCAAATTGAATGACAAGAAATAATCTGGTACTTATCTCACAGGCGTTTCTATGATTTGAGTAGGGAATAAAGTCAATGGTGCTGAGAGACCCTCGGCTTCGCCTCGGGTCTCTCAGTCCATATGCGTGACGTCATAGCCTGTTCGAATCTGATGTAGAGACATGGGCACCATGACTTTATTACCATTCATAAATACTTTAATTTGGAGAAGTTTAGAAGGAAAAAGGCTTCGTTTTTAAAAATTTCCCATTGATCATCAATTATTCTCCCTAACTGACTAAAGTTTCATGAAGTGCTCGTACAGGCGTACGTTACAGTGATATTGGCATTGAATAGCGTAGGGAAGAGGTGTATTACTGCAATGCACAGTGGCTAGCTAGCTACACGCTGACTTCGTCGCTTGTTGTACGTATGTACATGTGCACACAGCTACAGTCACACTCATACTCATAGGTCTACGTACCGTCTATTTGACTAATATTGGAAGCCTTGAAAGAGGTCATATTTGGAACGATTTTTCTCTTGGATTTGGGACTAAGGTCGTGAAAAGTTCCACTAAAATTATATACTAGCTTGAGATTCTGTTGCTTGGTTTATATTGCTCACTGTGACGTTTAACTTTGACACACTAACGTCTTGCTATACGTTGTTGAAAACAGACTAACAACTAATGTTAGGCTAACAACGTTAGGCCTAGCCTTTCAAATTAGCGTTACGTTGTTTTCGAAATGAGGCTGAGTCAGTAAACTAGCTTGGATTTTTTGAGTGGAACTTAATGGAACCAGACATATTTGCCTTTACTAACGGTGGCTGTCGCAATTCCTAAAGTTTTCATTGCAGAGAGAATGTGTCACAATCTTGATGACGTTTGTCGATGCAGTATGCTCTCCTTAATATTATCACATCTGCATTTCCTTTGGCGATTCTGGTGCTAAATTTCCTTACTTAGCTAATGGTGCACAGAATACTCGACCAACCCTTATGTATGGAATATGCGAGATGAGCTTTTAAGGTTAGTGAGTAACGTTAAACTCGGGCACTCATTTCAAAACAGCTTTTTTCATTGCCCCAGATAGGCTAGAGGTTTCGAGTCTAACTGAGGTAGGCCATGGCCTAGGAAGTCATGTAGTCCTACTTATGTCTTTTTCTCACCAACAGTGTACCATTCAATATCTACACGATTGGGGTCTAACGCTAGGCCTGGGCCCTATGTGGACCTATGTGAAACACTAACAAGACCTTCACAGTATTCTCTGAATTAAAGATCTGAAATCTGATTAGGACCTAATTTATTCGTTTCAATGTACACACAACATTGCGGTCAACCAAATATGTTTACATTTTAAGATGGGGCAGTTATGGGGTAAATTACAGTCGTATGCCTTAATTGCTTTAAACGCCAGACACCATTTTGAAGTAGCCTAGTTGGTCTAGTATGGGCGCTATGTATGTGACCTAAAACTATGTAGTCAAGCCTATATATACCGTGTCCGCAAAGCTGTGTTTATAGTCATGTTGATCAAAAAGTTTCTCTCCATACACCCTACGTCTCTACACTTGATTAGAACATGGGAAACTGACCAATCACGAGCCAGCATTCTAAAAAAATTATTTATGAATGCTCAATCGAATGCTACTGTAAATGAAGCAGATTGTGCTGTTTGATAACGGAAAAGTAACCTTTTTCCTTAATCAGTCGATATTGCTTTTCCCTTTGATACCCACCTGGTAATTAAACATTCAATTCAGATTTTCAGAGAAATATCACTCCTTACATACTTAGTAACTTGCCATAGAAAGAAAATTGATCTATCTTTTTGGTTGAAATTTTATTCAAACAAAATGAGCTGTTACCCTCACCTTGACCAATCACAATATTCATGTTAATGAATGTCAATGAAAACTTGATAAGCATGGCCTCTTGCGTGAGCTCCGTCCTGCGGCCGCAATGTTTAGATTGTACAGCACACAGCATGCACACCAACACATACCTCACCAGCAATCAAGATCACCCTGTACGTATAAACACTGTTTACTTCATACACTGTTGTAGTGTTACAGGCAGTAAGCCTACAGTTTACACTGTACGATCGAACCGCACACTCAAGTGTCTGATAAGGTAGACTTGCCCCAAGTCTCTCACGTAATCCTTCCATCCACTTTTCTTTTTATTTCTGTTCCTATTCTTCACGGTGATTCCATCGCATTGTGCTCCAATAGCAAGCATTCAAATTAGTTCAAACTACGTTGCGGCAACTTCCACGAGCAAGTACTGTAACACCTGTTTACAACTGTTCTCAAAGTACACAGCTCACACACTCGAGCCTGCTGACCGACCAGATCAAACTTGCTGCAAGCCGCGAGAGACTTGTATCTTTTGCAACTGTTTATGTCATCATTTATAACTTCTCTATTATTTTATTCATCTTAGAAATCAGATGAATATTTTTCAAGATAGATTACTGTATCATCCAATCGACTACGGCATTGTGCGACTTTTGCTGGATACTCATTTAAATCATCGTGTGTTTACATATGGTAAGCTTTTCATTGGCTACAGAGATTAGTGATTAAAATCCGGACCGCCCAGAATTCTACGTCCCCGGTTCCAAAAGCTACAAGTCTCTCGAGCAAGCCAGCTCTTCACTGGGTGATATGTGCACAGCGTTTAAACAGGAATCTTCCATGCACGATAGTTACAATGGTTTAATGTCAAAACGTTCGAAGCGGTGAGTGTAAGAACTTGTTAGCCGGCATTACCGGTCGAGGTGTGTTGGTCGATGTTGGTTGGTTAGCACAGTGTGTACTGGCGTTTTAACGAGTCGAAGTTCAGTGGAAAGTGGAGAATGTGAGAAGTTGGTTTGTCTGAAGAGGTGAATTGGGAGTAGTCAAAGGGGTGACACTTAGGGGAGGAATATTGACAAAGGAGAATCCTTACAGCTGGGAAGGAAAATCTCGAGATACTTGGGACAAGTCTACTGATAAGGTCTTGAATATCGCAAGTTCGCTTCGCTGTAAAAATCGTTATGGACCGTAAATATGACCTAGGGAAAAGACTGAATAATAAGGTTTTTCCTTCCTGAACAGGAGAATCTCAAAAAGGACAGGCGTTTCAGAAAAGAGAACAAAAGGCGATCAATCACAGGTGAGGATTGTGTCGTGGGATGGTCGTTTGCATCAAAACAGTGTGTACTTTGCACTGAGGAAGTAATTTTTTTCCCTTAGTCCATCAGTCGGGGTATTTTATTGCCAAGTACAATCTGCCACACGTAAGACCGTATTGTTCAGCTTGGTCGTGGTGCCATTCTTGTTTAACTCTGGGTCTGAACTTAATATGCAGTATCCAGAATGAGGCGGGGCTAAATCCTGATACCTAGGTAGTCAGGATCTGCTAAAAGTATACGAATAATTTGGAAATTTATCCTTCTCTGGAGTAAAATTTAACAAATTGATCATCTTTTTTGCAATCAAGGTAAGCAATTGATGTCAATTGAATTAAACTACGGAACAGTAGATGAATTGCACAAGCTGTTGTCGATCGATAGCCATCAGCAGATGATGATTCAATAAACTTACTTGAAGGGAGGGCCTATAAGTACAATGCATTGCATTTTTCAAAATAACCAGTATAATACCCAACCATGCCCCCCGCCCCCCAAGAAAAAGGTTTTCAATTTTTTATTTGCTTTGATGTTAGTCCGTTTTCCTTGCATTAAAACCCAGTCTGGAAATTCAAGGCGTATGCCATCTCTGCTTCTCTCTTCTGTCAGTTGGTGAGAAAATACCAGGCTTTTCGCACATGAAACTTTTTCATACCTACAGCATCATAATTGAAAAATATAGTGTTTGCGATGAGAGTAACTGACTTTTTGAATTATAAAGAATAAATTTAAAAAACGCGAGTATTTTTACATGATCAGTGAGCTTTCGGACATCGTAATAGTTTGGTCAAACTTGTGAGATGACATGTTCTGAAAGGTAATCAAATCCCCTTCGAGAAAGGGAATATGATTGACAGGTCATTTTGTTTCACGGTTGGATTTTTAATGATATCTCTAGTTAATGAATATCATTAGTCTCCTTTCAAAAGTGCAGTAATCCTGCAAAAGGACTTACCGTTCATAAAATGTCCTAAACGTTTGGGAACGTTTTTGCCATTTTCAACATTTTTTACTACTGTTAAGAAACTTTTAACCCTTTACCGTAGTGCTCCAATCGAGGCATATTTGAGCGCCTCGGGAGTGGGCGGAAAAGTGGACGTAGCACGCCCGGCATCAGCTTTCGTAAGCTCTTGACCCCGTGACCTGAAACTGTTTTATCTCTCGTTGTTGCGGCCGAATTCTCGGGTAGCTGCTCGCAGTTTCCAGCTCCGCGTGAAACAGTAAAGACGGGCGACAGCCGCGCTCTCCGTCTGGGTCCAAAAGGGCCCAAACAACGGTAAAGGGTCAACTTGGAAAATTCCACAACTGTCGTCAAACAAAAGAAATCTACCTTTTTATAATAACCTACAAGAGACTTAATGATGGTAGTGATATTTCAAACTGTTCCGGATTGTTTATGAAATGTAAAAAAATATCATCTTTGCGTAAAAGAAGGAAAGAAAAAACAATAGAAACAGAACTATTGGTCAAATTAACTTTTTTTCAACGGCTAACAATGACATACTACCGAACAAATTATGAGAGGTATCCATATGATAGAGACTACAAAAAGCAGCTTTGTCCCTATTTTTTACAGAGGGAGTTCGAGGAATCAGACAAAGCAAAATTTAAGGCACACTTTTAGTAGCAGTTAATCATATATTTTAAAAAAGGGAGCAGTCGTTATTTCTATACATCTTATGCACCTTTTTGAGTAGTTACACAAGGGCATTACATCATGGATTCACCCTTTCTGAGTGATCCGTTCTAGCCGGATCGGGAAATAACGAATAACGTAGGGTGCGGTTATGAGTAAGGAACATTGCTTCCTCTACACTGTTATACAATGCATGTTGTTTTCGTAGAAAGAAAGTGAATGATTTTTTTTCCTTCTTTTCAAAAAGCACATTCGTAAGGTAAAAATTAAACTGCTCCAAAGAGTTATCAACGTTTTTACACTTGCACGTATTATAAGGCCTCCTCTAACGAGAGGCACTTACCTCTAGCAGCAGTGGCGTAGCTAGGATTTTTTCCGGGGGGGGGGGGGCAAAGGTATGAAATTTCCCCAAAATTTTTCCCAGTCAGTGTGCATGTATTTCATGTAAAAAATGCAAATTTACAAGTATAACAACATTACCATGTCATTATGTAATATTACCTGCATTTTAATCTTAAAGTATAAAATAGAGCAATTGGAAATAACAGCTCTTAGTATATTATTTTGGTCAACAATATCTGGTTTATTTGTATGTACTAACGCAGTGGCGTACCCAGGATTTCTCTGAAGGGGGGGAGGGAGGGGGGCATGCAGTATGATCTAAGGGCAGGGGTGTCCGGAAATTTTTTGACGCAAAAATTTGGTGCAAGATTTTCGGCTTTGACAGGAACAGTGTAAAAAGTTGAATCGTGGTGGTTCATGAGGATAAAACTGAAACTTTTGTGTCTTTACATGCATTCTTATGCCGTTTATGCTACCTTATGAAGTAAAACTTGACATTAAATTTGCACACTCTTAGGAGTCAAAATAAAAGAGTATTGATCGGTATAGGATTTGTGGTATTTCTTGGCCACAAAACGTTACGTTGTCATAAAAATTATCTAAGCGGAGCGCCACCATTAGTTGGCGCGGAGCGTAGAGAAAATTTCAAAAAATCAGACCCCTCAGATGGCCTGAAATAGCATTTTTCATACTTATACGAAGAATCGACCCAGTCACTTCCTTCCTGCCGTTGCAAACAAAATCCTGTCTTCAAAATATATTCGCAAACTGCAAAGTGATCAGAGAGTTAAGGGGTAATCTGACCCAAAAATGTAATTTTGCCCAAAAGATTGAGCGAAACGCCACCATTGGTTGGCGCGGAGCGTAAAAATAATTTCGAAGGATCAGACCCCTCAGATGGTTAAAAATAGCGTATTCATGCTCGTAAAGAGAATCTAAACATGTAGTTTTCATTTTTATCGATGCCACCAGTGGGAAACAGAGTCTACACTTTTAAAGTAAAAATTGGAATTTGACAGAATTTGCCCATTTGTAGGAATTAAAATACTGGCATCACTGAGGGACGTACTTACAGAGACAATCCTTCTCCTTTGAAAATTTTTGAAAAATTGGGTGTCTTTATATGCATCCTGTGCCACATATGCTATCTTTTGAAGCAAAATCTGTGTTACTAAAGTTTAACTACAGTACTTATTTTTAAGTACAAAGAAAAAATAGCATCTGTGAGGGGGGCATGGCCCAATGATCCCCCATTCGTACGCCACTAAAAGGAGGCCTAATAGTGGCTCGATCACACAGGATATCCTGTCAGAACAGCAGTGTGTTAAGTGTATTGTTACACCCCAACTGAGCAGAAAGCTTTTTTCCCGAACTAGCCTGTAAGCCTCCAAGGATTAGGCTAAGTAACAAAATCTAAGTAGGCCAATGGATCCCGTTCATTCTAATTTCTAGACGATTAACTTTAAGTCAATCGTTGGCCATGGATTGTTTCAGCCCCATCCATCGTTATGTACACAGAGTAAAATCGGTATAGCTACTACTAGCTTGCATGACAATATAATAAACTCAAATTTCCCCAGTTTCATCAAATTTCCCCAAATTATTTTCCAGGGGGGCAACTTGCCCCCTCTGCCCCCCCCCCCCAGTAGCTACGCCACTGTCTAGCAGCACACTTTACGGAGGCATCATTACTGTGAGGACAACCATTTCGAATTTCATGTTGACAGTTAAAAAGATTTTCTTCGTAGCCAGTGCAATTGGTATTTGTCATCCAAACTGGTCCTGTTCTTTCTCCAAAACGAGCCCTTCGTTGGGCCCTTGTAGCCAAATCAAATCCGACCTGTCGACACACTACGGTTGCATCATGAATATCCCAGCCATTATGACACACTGTTCCCCATTTGCCATTCAAAAAAATTTCTACTCTTCCCTCACTGTTGTGTTGACCCCCTACGAGCCGTATGTTCTGCTCTGTAGTAAGTGAAGAAAGTAACGATGGATTCAATGTACATCATTTTACCTGCATAATGCATGTTCTTTGGGGGTGTATTCGAGGAATCAGGTAGGACAAGGTTCCAATTTTAAAATGGATTTCCGAAATCAATGTCTTCCAACAATTTTTATCAAATATGTCTGTTTTCTGTGGGATTCCTGTTGACAATACCCAGAAAAAGTGTCACTTGTGGCTATAACCCGTCATTCTTTGTCGCACGTGCGACAAGTAGTTAGTCCGTTCATCCGACACCTTGTCCCACGTGCGACAAGAAGCCCGTCTGTGTCACTGGGAATGCCATTTTTGGCAACAGTGGCCGACTCCTTGTCGCACGTGTGACAAGAATTCGGCCTTTTTTCCATGGAATAACGTATGAGAATCTGGTATTGGGCTACGATATTGTCAAAAAAGAGGAAAAGTTATGCAGAAGGAGCTGTCCAGATAGAATTAGAAAATCCATTTTGAAAATGGAACTTGTTTAAGGCAAAGTTTAGTCACCTAGTGTAAAAAAGTGCACGCGTTATATTTGCATCTCTAGCAGCTCTCGACGTGAAAAGGGGATTTTAGTGTATAAACATAATGAACGAGATAAGCTTCCGTTTTGTTCCTATATTTCACTTCAAATTTGCATATCATTAATGATTAGTTCAAAGGCATCGTGACATCCATAATAACAATGGAGTACCTTCACGAAGTGCGTAGGTGCACCGTTAAATTGGTAGGAAAACGGAAAATATGTCGTTCATGGTGGCAACATTGTTGAAACAGCGGAAAAATAAGCAGCCAGAGCAGACAATCTTTGTATTTTCATGTTTTTTTTAATTTTGTTTCACGCAATCACCAAATTGTTGTTAAATGAATTACCTTTGCTCGATATTGCGTGCTGATAAGAATGACTTAAAATTACTGCAAATTTACAGCGAAAAGAACATAGAGAAACCTAACGATTACAGACATGTCCTAGAAATAATGTTCCAAAACTTCTCTGCAATCCTTTTTTATCTCTTTGTTTTGTTGTTCTGTAAATCTACGGCATTTTTTAAAGTGTATGTGTCCCCAACCCACTCCAGATGAGTTAAGCCATGTCCAAATAGTAACCATGAGAACATGATGGAAAGGGGAAGTTTTTTCCATGGACGCACATTTTCCACCATTTTGGATTACTTGCTGCTCAAAATCTTGCACTCATGGAATAAGATCCTTCCACAAGATGTTGTTTTTCGATACAGAGAACGTTTGCAAATTGAAAAATGCATTGTTTTGTATAAATGGGCAAAAGACTAATATACTGAGGAAGTTCTGAACATATTAAGGTCAAGTAAAATAAGAGTATAAAGAACGTTTTAATTTACAGCTGTCATTCGATCAACTTTAATGTAATATATCTTTCTTCCTCTTTTTCGAAGGAAGTATTTATTGCTCGTGAAGAGGAATGGTATATTTACATACTTACATATTACTTCCTTGTACGCCTCGTTATAAAACGTGCCTGAACGAGTACCCAATCATTATTGCATAACAATGTGTTTTCATCTGAAGGAAGTCAGAGATTTTCAATTTCCTTCTACTAACCAAATAAGAAGATTGGTACTTGGCGAGTAAAATGATACAGCGAGGTATCAACTTTTCTATCGTTACACCAATTATAAGGCCTGTTCTATAGGGAAAGATACTTACCCCTACATTTAACAGAAGCGTCCTTACTATGAGGACAACTGTTTCGACTTCTATATTCGCAGTTTAAAATACTCTCTTCGTTGCCAGTGCACTCCGTATTTGTCATCCAGACTGGTCCTGTTCCTTCTCCAAAGCGAGCACTTCGTGGAGCCCTTTTAGCCGAATTAAATCCAAGCTGTCGACACACTACTGTAGCATCATCAATATCCCAGCCATTATGACACACTGTTCCCCATTCGTCATTCAAAAAAATTTCCACCCTTCCTTCACTGCTGTCTCGACCCCCTACTAGTCGTATGATCGGGTCTGTATGAAGTGAAGCCAGTGATAAAGACTTTAACACACCTTTCATATCAATAATGTTTGGCAAAATTACATAAACGATAAGCACAGTCTAGTTTGATATGTTAGAATACATTTTAAATGTTCCTTGTCATTGCTAAGCGGAGCAGAAAGGCAGGCCAGTGAGCCACAGCTAGAAGAAAAGTCGTGACTGGCTGAACTAAGCCTAATTGGCTTAACATTCCATTTTTCAAAGACAACACATGTTCGGGTTTTCAAATTACAAAATAATGGACTAACCCCATAATGTTAATTTACACCATCATATACTGCCAATCATGCTCATCATTTTTATGTTACCTCTTCATGTAACAACATACACTATTAATCAAAAAGAGGAAGTTGTAAAAGCGTGAGATAATTATGTTATTATTGGCCTTCATCCACGTCGATTATCTAAAGCATTTCATGTATTAAAAATTCAAGCTGACTTACTAATCCAGCTTCATGTACTGAATGCTTACCCTATGCACCGATTACATACATTCATATACTGATTTTATTTGCACAAAAGTTGCGATCTATTTTGACATTTCTTCTGTACATCATATCAAACCCAGTGAAGACAACATTTTTTTTCAATTCTCATGAAAAAAGTTGACCCATTAGTCCCAGATCAAAATCATGGGTTCTGTTCATAGGTAAAAACAGGTCAACAAACATAAATGCCGAATCTCTATTGGTTAATTAATGATAGTTAGATATTAGCTTTTGATGAAAAGTTGAAATATAAAGGGTCATAATGTCATTTAGCACGACAGTAGATAGAAAGTTCGTGACACATGCTGTAATTAAAATACTGAAAACCTTAGTGCGCAACTTTAGTGTACAACCTGATATGACAAAACATTTATAGACTTATTTTAGGTCCCTGGACGTAGGTCGTCACAGAACCTTATGCATTTGCCAAGTATGAGGATGACATGCATGGCATAGTAAAGCATAAGAGGAAGGATATAAACTGCTACTCTCCTCAATTTAACCTCAGAATCTTGCCAAGAGTTATAGTTATTATTCTAAAGTATTTATATGCTAATGGGTCAACGTAAAGAATTCTAAAGTATCAATGTATGACCCTGGAACACCTTTTTCTCACCAAGGTTGCCTAAGTTCTCCCTCCCATCATTTTGGTATTAATAGAGGAATTGTTAAGTCTCAGGTCACATTCCCGCTTCAAAATAAGAACAACATGTGGTTTAGCACCTTTGTTAATTAACCAGTTACGTGAAGAGGTACTGAGTGACGGCGAGGGACACTGTATGTTCCATTTTTCCTTGAACTTCCATCACCTCAGATATGGCTTTATATGGCCACATCGAACTTTATATTTTATATGATACATTATTTTATCAAGAGATACCCTCCTTGATATGGCCGCATCAAACTTCATGTCTGAATCTCGAATGGTATTTTAATAGATTTGTATTAATTATCGGAAATGAAGGTTCCTCACTATAGATGTGCCTTCATGTGACCATATCGAACGTTTTATTTATATGAAGCATTGCGTTTTATTAGTTTAGATTTAGCTTCATTTTAACCACATTAAACTTTTTATGTATGTTTGGTCTATTTTTATCAGAGGATATCCAGCTCTACCTCTGTACTGGGACCATTCAAGTCCCATAACCCAGCACTTTGTCTGATTCTACTTGTTGCTAATGTATTTTTGTGTGGCAATCCTTGCTGGCGATTTGAAAGTTATGCAAGCTTTGCATTAACCGCTTCTGCCCCAGCAGGGACCTGGGGCCCACTCCAGAAAGACTTACGCACAATCTTTAGTTTGATTCCCCATACTTAAGTCAACAGTAAATCATACTTAAGATTGTGCGTAACTCTTTGTGGAACGGGCCCCAGTTGTTTATTTCTTGCCGAAGGCAGGCAAGGAATCTATGCGATGGTGATGCCGTCTGTATGTGTGTCTGGGCGGGTGCATGTGACGCCTTTGCTTGTGAATAGGATATTCCAAGGAGGGTAAGTGTGACCAATTGCATATTTGGTGTGTGGGTTTGCCATATTAAGCAGACGATCCCTTATATTCTGGTGGAGATCAAAGGTCATGTTGGGTCACAATATTTGGTATATAAGTTGACCGTATTGAGTGGATGATTCTTACTTATTTTCGATGTGAGGTCAAAGGTCATTTCTGGTGTCGAGAGATCAAAAAGTCAAAACCTTGTAAACACGATATCCCAGGAAACGTATACAATCCTCTTATGCAGGGTATGGGTTGGCTGTATTCACGAGATGATCCCTATTGGTTTTGGTGGAGGTCAAAGCTTATTTAGGGTCAATAGAGGTCATGTTCATATTTTGCATGTGAGTTGGATGTACTGAGTAGATGATCCCAATTAGCATTTGTGGAGGTCAAGGTTATTTGGATTCATCAAAGTTCAGAATTATAAATTTCTTAGAAAATGCTTGTGAATACGGTTTATCACGAAGTGTAAGTGTGACTAGCTTCATATTTGGTGTGTGGATTGACGTTTTTAAATAGATGATCCCCATTGGTTTTAGTGGAGATCAAAGGGTATTTGGAGTCTTAAGAGGTCAAAAAGTAAATACCTGTATTGCTACTACAGACGTTATCTCAAGAAGGGTAAGTGGGACTAATTTTGTATATGGTTTGTTAGTCATAGGCTATGTGGGATCAGCGGAGTTCAAAGTCTGAAAAACTTGTTTACACAGTATTTCAAGAAAGGTAACTTGTAGGGTCCTCATACTTGTTATGTAGAGGGTGCATAGTACATAAATTACTCCCATTATGTTGGATGTCAAAGGTCTTGTGGGGTCGTTAAAATTTTGAAAAGCTTGTTTACATGATATCTGTACGTGGGAAGCTCCAACATGTATACTTTATACTTGGTACGTGGATGCGTTAAACTAAGGTGGAGAAGTCTATTGTTTTGGTGGAGGTCAAAGTTCTTTTGGGGTAACAAGTGGACAAAGTCTACAATTCTTGTTTACACAATATTTGATAATAGGAAGCTTGGATAGATTTACACGTTATGCGGATGATTTGTGTTGAGAGCAAGAATTCTCTTGTTTTAGAATGAGGTCAAATGTCTTTCGGGCTCACAAGACGGTCATCAGTGTACCAGAGGGTTCGAATCGCTGAACCCGATTACTTGATATCTCAATGTAGGAAGTTTGGATACCTTTTAAGTATACTTTGTGGGTACATTAAGGAACACTGTCAATTCGAAAAAGAACAGTTTTTCGTTTCAGTGGCATTGAATCACCAACCTTTTGCCTTTCTGGTTATAAATTTATATATCCAATTCTACTTGGAGTTTAATAATCTCACTGGCTGTTTTATTTTGTTTTGTTTGGCTGATGGGTCATTGATCACTCTAAGTTAGAGTACCTTTATTGAAGAACAGTGACACTGACGTTTCAGAAATTGCCTTTCACGTGGAAGCGCTTGGTATTAGACCATATGGAAGCACAAAAAGGGTTGCGCTGTTTAGATACCACATGGGAGGCGCATGGGGAAAATCTTTGGCAGTAAAGTATTTACGGTGAGCTTACCCATATGGAAATCCTTTGATGGAAAAAACAGGGCGACTGCTTGTCGGTTTTTAAGGGATTGGTCAATAAGGCTAACTATATGGAAAATACTGGTTAAGCATTTGTATCCATAAACCAGTTACCCACATTGACCATATACCCTTCATGGGTCCTAGGGACTCATATACATTGGTCTCTTAGGAATTTTGAGTGCGAATTTACAATTGCCACTTATGGTGAATAACATGTTGCCGTAAGATGTCCGATAAGTGAAAATAACTTAACTTTAAGAACAATATAAAATGAAAATCTCAGCAAAAAAGTCAGCCATGCTAGCTGAAAGTACGCCCAGGTCCCTGAATTGGCAGCTAAAAAATAAAGCTAGGATATTTGGCACTAAGGTGAACGGGAACATCAGTTTAATATCCTTTCTCCTCGATATCCTTCCTTATATGTTTTAAGTAGATACCATGCACTCCATACTTGGCACTGGTCAAGAATCTGCCGGACCTGTTGCAGGTACCTAAAATATTTGGGCTAAAGAGACTATGCACTGAAGACACTGCGTTTGGCGTCTCGCTCTTTTTCCATCCAGGCGACCATTGTGCAACAATTCTTACTAAAGTGCTGTAGTGTTCTGCGCATGATCAAGACCATCTAAAATATCCCATTGATCCGAAAGATTTACCAGGTTGTGGCTTCATCATTAATACTTGTGATCCGTTTTGTGACCAGGTCCTATTGCCATTCGAACCCCACCGGGGACCCTTCATCATATAAACATTTAGTGTATGAACGCAATGAAACCAAGTACATTTACTATCAAGTCAGTGTATGATCGTGCGCAGTTATTGCATGAACGTGCATTTTTAAAGTTTTTTGTATCTATTATCCACTTTTGTTATTTCCATGTATACAAACTTTCTGGATGAGTAACTTGCGTTTGTAAATGAAGAACATTGGTTTATAAATGAAGAACATTGGTTTTTAAATGTAGGCTTCATTGTCATTTAACATGATGAAAAGGTTATCTTAGTTTAAGATAATGTAAATTCACATAACCATCGCATGAAGTTTATACATCACTTTTTCAATTTTGGTAAATGCTTGTTAAATTTTACTACATGAAAAAATTGGTCGTACATTTTTAGTACACCATAATATAGCGTTTGCCTTTGGGCATGTTCATAAATTATGGACTATTCGTAAAGTATTACATCAAATAGTCTGGAATCCTCGAAGACTTTAATTTGGTAATCCAACTGGTAGCTAACATTTTTTTTTTAATGTTAAATCCCCCTACCCCACCCCCACCCCATGTGACATACATCATGGCACGCATCAACCTACGTTAATGTTTGCCATGTCATACACCACTGCGCTTGAATTCACAATCAGACTATGCAGAAGAATCTTAATTCCAAATGATACGGCAGCGTAATCATCGAAATGAAATCGAAAACAGCTATCCAATTTTTCACAGTATCGGGAACAGTTTGATTACGGCACTGCCTAAGAACACCCATTGTATGTGTACCAGTGTTAGATTAGAATGGACATATTTTTAAAGCGAATCTTATTGGGTGAACATATGTATTTGCTCTTGGATTTTCATATTACGTCACCACGGTCTACGATAAAATTTGTCATCGTGTGGAAAGGACCATTCCGTCTTTCATAAAAACGGGGAATTTTTTACCCGTCAAATACTAGCAGATACTCATTCATCAGCAATTAACACAAATATTGACGTTTCTTCGTACCTGAAAGATTTGCCAAAATCTTTACATTTGGTAATTTTGGAACAGTTTTGAGATTAGAGTGACTGATACAAAGGTTAATTTTCTCTACGAAACTCTGATTTTCTTTTCAAAATTACTACGTATTGCGCCTCGGCCTTGTTCCAAAAGCGAACACTTTTGAAGCCGATGTGCTATGTATATAAGCAAAGCCAATACCACGAAATACGGCCGCACCGTCAAATGTATTTCAACAACTCCTTGGCCAAATACAACCAATCATTAGTTAACCAAATTACTATTTCTGGTATTGTATGTCTTATGAAAATCGGTACATCTGTGTAGGGTTAACAATGGGAAAATACTCCGATATGACTAACGCATGTTCAAAACCCAATCCGGAATTTAAAAACAACAGAATGATGCTCAATATTCGCGAACATTCATGTCAGTTAGGATTCGTGAAGATATCAATTAGGATATATTTCTATCAAATAAGCTTTATTCTAAGGACAAATGATTTGTTATCGATACGAAGTTTTGTCCTTTTTTCATTACTGTGTGGTAGAGTAACGAAACAAAAGCCAAAACAAAATGACTATATCTTTTTTTTTTCTTTTGTTGTATAAGAGTCGAAGAGGGACTCCTCGTTCCCTTCACACTTAACATCGTCATTATTTATTGATCTAATTCCGGCACAGCATTTAGCACAAGTTCATCCAGCCCACCAAAATAGGACAAACTCCGAGTTCCCCATAAACCACAAGTGCATCCTTGATATCTCAGTCAGTAAACGTCACAAGCGGTTAACCCCATTCTGTGTTTTTTACTAATAACATTGCTACCTACCCTGTGTATCTTGTTACACCAACCGTATAACTATCACTGTTTTGAAGTAAAATATTCCTTAGTATTCGTTTATAAGAACCCATAGTTGACCAGTATAATTAATTAAGACCTTAAATGGGACAACAGCTCCGCGTTCAGCTTAAACGTTTTTAACCTCATGATTGTATATCCTCAGTAGTGAACATGACGTAAACAACCTATCGATTAAGAACCATTGTAAGTATATGGGGCATGCAAAAATCTGTGGAAGATCTAATTCTGCCCAAATTTAAAACTTAAACTAGCTAGTAGTTCGATGGTTAGCTAGCTAGTTCGATGGAGTTTTAAGACTCAGTTTCTAAGCGATTGGTTCAAGTTAGTTTGTTTGCTTATTGCAATTCACTGGCTTGTTTTCCATACTCCATGGTCTAACTTGGTTATGTCTAACCAAGCTCATTGGAACTAAACTGCATTGAACTGTGGTGCGTTACAGTGGCACAGTAACAATTTCGTATTCCTAGAAAATCAAATTTGCAAAGCTTTTGTTTCCAATCTAAACTTTCATTAACAGGTACGGACTTCTTAATATAAAATTAAGAGGCACTAACGTTAGGTGTTGCATCATTTACACAACAATGGATCTTAAACAGCTCTGCAGGTATTCTCAGCCCATAACCAAAGTCAAAACTCGAATTAATTGTTCATCATCTCTGTCACACCATGTCGTACTGGGTATACCAATGTTTACACTATTAGTCGGAAATGTCGGTTAGTCAAGAAAATATTCACAAAAATGTAATAATACAAAATTGAAGAATATGTTATTAAATTTATCTTAGGCTATATTTCTTTCACAAACATGTAAAAACAGAGAAATTACAAAAGCAAGTTCCGATTTCTTAGGTTCAAGAAGACTACTCAGAGTCGGTCACTAAAACGTTAGGTTTGTCTACAAGAGTGATTTAGAAAAATATCGTAGAACATGTCATCAAATCAGAAAAATGTAGTTGTAGTAATGAAAGTGATTTTAAGGGCTATACCCAATACCTTTTAAGATTATTTTGAGACATGTCTGAAACGGTACTTTTGTAGATAGGATGAAGGTTAGGCTAAGTCCTGTATCCATTAATATAGGACAAAATTCTTAACTTTGACGGACTTGAGTTTCTCTAATTAAGTCTTTTTATTGATAGGTCAAAGAACTTCACTCCAATTCTTCTATGAGAAGGCGTTAAGCGACTCAAGTAGAGTAAAACTCCAGCATTTACCATTAGTATTGTTGTTCAAAACTTGTCGATCACTGGGTCAATATAAATGTTTTTTCTAAACCTTCAAAACAAAAAAAAATTTATAACTGAATCAAAATCTTTACTAAGTAAAGCAAGTTCAATTACCTACCCCGCTGTGCAAATCCACTGTGCCAGCATGTGATGAAAATATGCAGCAGAATGTGCAGGACTCCGGTTCGTTGCAAATAATCCATTCAATGTAATTAACCAATTAATCTAGAAAAGGCTATCAAAAAGTTGTATCTTCAACTTTTCGAAAATATTAAGTAACTAAGCACTTATCGTTTGAAGACCGGATGAAGTAATACACCTGCGTCAAAGTTCCGTGTTGTTTAAAGTGAAACTGTTGGTATGCTAAGGCTTTTCACTTGAACTGAACTGGCGTTCACTGATACACTGGAGTGTATATGCGTAATACGCTGCCAAAACATCGTAAGAACAAACTTGGAACGTAGAGGATTATATCAAAACATAAATGCTACCCTTGTTTGACAACAGGTAGTTAGAAGCATTTCAACACCGCCTTTTATGATGTAGCGCTGTCATATTTAACGTGGAACAGAACTTGACTATCGTTCACTACAAATGAAACTTGAGCGGTTGAATATGACTTCATAGGCTATAAAACTTTATGCAACCTTTTACCGGTACTTCTTTCAACTTAACATTTCCAATGAAATAGTTAAACAATGAATAAAAAAGTGGCACACAGTATCATTTGCCACTGCACTTAATGAAAGTGGTTAAACTTTGAATGAACTTTGAAATGAATAAAAATGAGATATGCCGCAGGACAATTGCTTCTAAATACGTTGAAAAATATTTGGTTTGGTATGCTTCAGCGATCAGCGCAGTAAGCAAACTATTCGGTTTCATGTTCATGAGATGAGTTTTTAACTTCTCAACCTCATTTCCTTCTTCACCCAATGAGTGATCCGAACAATCGAGAGCAACCGAAAATAACCACACATTTCAAGTGCATAGATACCACTAAGCCTGACATCACCTGGCTTCTCCGGCGCTTTGCATTCGAAACCTTCATTGCCATTCACCCTGCTTAGTTCATGTAAGAAATGTGCAATAAGGTATTTTTTGAAATATAATGCCATAACATCAGTTAGACCTCATTTTGCAGTTCTTTCCTGTGGATTTATCCATCAGGTAACTGTTTTATCCAGTGCAAAACTCCCATTTTAAAAAAATAAGCCCATATGGCCTTTCCATGTGAATATCTCCTCCTGATTTCTACAAAAAGGATACCATTTTGGGCACACCGGTAACTTTTCACCATATCTAAGAAAAATGTTGCATTAAGCCTCAAAGCTCAAGTACAGATGAAAAATTTAAAAATAATCATTCCACCCACATCTTACTCCCTAGCTTAAAATGGTAAATAAAATAAAGAGTATGTTGTATCCAATTAAAGTCTTTTTGTTTTTATTACTCTTTTATGCGATAACTTCGTGGCAAAATCTGGACAACTACCTTACCGGTATAACAAACGTCCGCATGCTATGCAATGAAACATAACGAGTTTTGTGTCATTTTTTCAAAAGAAAACAAAAGCAAGTTATATGAGTTGCACAAAAATAATGTATAACAGCAATTTACCATTTTGATTGAGGTGAAAAAAATTTCCACATTTTTTACTTTTTCTTTAATGGGGCAAACGATAAAAGTTAGAGATTAATTAATAAAATTTATCTTACAACTGTTACAATATACATCCCTCTGAACCTAATATTGAGATACACTTTATAATATCGTTTAAGAAAAAAATTGACAAAGAAAACTAACAAAAGTGTAGAATTAATATTTTATTACTTTTTAATATTACATCAGTATTAGGTATTTAATATTTAATCATCAAATTCATGCATCCACAGCTAAGTTGATGGAATTTAAACAAATAAGAGTGCTTTCATGTCGCACTTTTTAATTCTTTTGTTTACATTCAGTCCATTGCAGCGTGGACTGAAACTTATGATGCAATATTTAGTTCTCAACGAGGGAAATATGAATTTCGTCATACGATTATCCATCCACAAATATTGAATTTTGACACTCTGCACTTGACTGTTCCGGAACTCGTTCTGCAGTTTCCACCACTTTCAGGTGCATTACACAAGCTATCTAGACGTGTGTGGCTCATCCGCTACACACGTCTAGATACCATTGCTGTCACTGATAACTTCGTCCAAAGTTTTCATATTGAAATTCAAAGTCTGTTGTTCATTGTGCTAGTATTCATGAAGAAAGCCTGGTAGTTGCCTATATCGCTTAATGATCTGGTGATTATCTCATTTCGAGAGTTCGGAAAAGTTTACCAAACTGATTTATAAGGGAGCACGCCTGCATTAGGTACATGGAATTGGATTCGCTAAAAGCACGCTGACAGTTTTGCATTTTTGAAACAAATATTTACAATAACGGTCCTTTTATTGGAAATGATGTCGCAGTGTAATGAAAGAAGAAGAGTTGGGAAACCACGCTGTAGTTGACTGGTATCAGAAAAAGCAAATTTCCTAGTTTTTTACTTTCCGGCAACCGCTCCGTGCCCCCCCCCCCCCAACCCCAACCCCCCACCCCTGTAGCTACCCCTCTGGTTAGAACGTAGTTTATTAGATATTATGTTCGCGTAATTGGAGATACATGACTCACTTCGTAATTCCTATTTACTACAAAATCTGTAAACAATTACTTCAATGTTGACCAAAATACGTTTACGAATGCATGAACACTAGCGATTAAGGGGCCATTGAATTAAGGTGTTTATATGTCTCAACGCCGAAAGAAGGGATGTATTATAATGTATTTTACTGGTTTTATTTTCGTCTGTTGTACTGATGGATTTGACCTTTCGCCTATACATTTGATTCTTCTATATTTGTACACACACACACATATGTGATCATTCTATATTTGTACACACACAAATGTGTTAAGGCATCGAAGTGAGACCTCTGAGATTTCACAGTGAAGTGGGGCCACTGCCTTCCCTTTGCACATTGGTGATGTAGCTCATACTAAATGCAGGTGTACATCTGTACAGCACATTAAGCTATAGTACTCTCTGGACCTCTTTAAAATCTTCTGTCAGTGGAGTGATTAACAAAGTGAGGCCATTTGAGGTGTATCATGCAAAATGAAGCCATTTCTGATAAGTTATGCAAAGTCGAGCTTTTTTAAGTGTACCATGCAAAGTGAGTCCATCACACCCAAATAATTTATACGAGACACCTGACGCCTAGTAACGTTTTGTGGAGTAATGTTTGCGAGACTTTTGTTTGTAATTCCTGATTTTCTGAGCTCTTCTATACCTACTCCACTGTTTTTTGCATGATGTGGATGTCTGATACCTGATATTAACAACAAAATTAGGGATGGGCCTATGGGGTTGTCAGAGACACTAAGTTACCGTATTTTTCACACAGGCTTAATTAATAGAAAAAAATTCAGTCAATGGAACTGGAGTAGATAACTGCATACGGATTATCCACTAGTTTAAAACAAGATAAAGGCATTCTTCTTTTAACAAGACCCTTGATTGGAAGGGAGGAGGCTCTACCCGATATTCATATAGTTTGTTACCTGTAATAAGTCCAGGTCACTGTTCGTAAGGGTCATTACCTATAACATTTTTATATTTTTATATATTTATATTTTTATTATTTGCAGCAAAAGTAAGGTTCATTGTTCATAAGCTCGTTATTCATAAAAATAAAGGATAAAAAAGGTTCAATAGTCATACACTTCCATATTCATAATTGAGAAAGGGGCTCGCTATTCATAATAGCAAGAAGGTTTAATATAATAATCGAAAAAGGTTCGGTGTTCATAATAATGAAAGGTTCCTTATTAATAATCAAAAGTACATGGGTTCGTTACTCAATCAAAAATAAGGTTCATTATTTATAACAGACAAAAGTTTTGAATTTTATAATCACAAAAAGGGTTCAATATTGATAATCAAAAAATGGGTTTGATATTCATAATGAAAAATTATGAATTTCGCACAGTTTTCTATTTTAAAAATTGACCCCTTTTCATTGTTATGAATATTGAAATTTTCTTCCTGTTATATCCAATCTTTTTCCTGTTTTGAAAAACCCTCTTTTTCCATTTTGTGTCAAACCCTTCCTTTTTTACATATGAATAGCAAAACAAACCTTTTCTTAATTATGCCAAGTAATCCTTATAAATAATGAAACTTGTGGCTAATAAACCTTATGAAAAGTGACCCGTATGACTAAAAGACCTCATGAATAGTGAGTTTTCCCTGGGTGCTAATGGAAAGCTTTATACTGATATTGGTTTCACTGTTGACGTTTCAAAACATCAAGTATCAAAAACCAAATGAAAACAAGGATATAAAGAAATACCTATTTCTTAACATCCAGGTAAATGGTCTCTAATTTGCCTCTTATACAGTAAAATTCATGGGAGTATCTAATGGCTCTTAACTGAAGTAGCGAGCATATTGTTTTATATGTATAATTAAAAGTTGGAATGACAGCCAATATTATTAGTAGACCAAAGTAAATATTACCAAAAAGTGGTCTTCGTACTTTGTATTTCACTCAATGTTACTGGATGGAGCCAGTGCTGCCATGGTTATTCATGTTTCACTAATTTTAGCACTATATGGTCTAGTACCAAAAGGTTGCATTTATCTAGTTCTTTGCAAAGAGCCGTATGGCATATCTGTCACTCTGGCCCGCATCACCCCACTGATACCCTTTTGATGTAAAAACTAATAAATAGAAAATACCATGAAACTGTCCAAGGGAATTGCAAATACAATTAGCAAGGAGCTGTATGGTTTTCATATCATTGTCACTACTGGCACCTCCAATGACCTCAGAGTACTTACTTAGCAACAGTTTTATTAAAGCTGTAAACTTTACAGAGAATAGGCTACCTACATACTTGTCGACATTGTCATCTGAGAAAACGGAAAATATATAAAAGATGATCCACTTTTGCGTGGTGAGGCGTAATCGCTAACCTCAATGGTTGAGATCTAGGGGCTAGATTCCTCTTTTCCTCTCTAAATTGTCACAATGTATGTCAGGTGTATGCAAAATACTTTAAATGCTATATAAGTCAGGACAACAGATCGCTCTGACTTTGTGGGTTTTTAAGCTCAGATGTGGAATATTTCTGCTTAAAATGGAATGGTTGGCAAGTATGAGAGAAGAGCACATCCTCTAGCTCCCTCAATAGGTTCTTCTTCTACTTCCTTCACATAATTTCATTGAACAACCTTCACAGTACAAAAAAAATAAATAAACAAACACAAAATGAAAGATATAAATGGGAAGGGAACTGCAAAATACTGACAAAGTATTTAGAGGATATCACATAACTGACATAATACTACTGGCCCATAAAATTATCTCGAATCCTTAACGTAATAATTTTATACAAGCGGTAAACATTACAGCGAGTAGGGCATGCATTCTTCAAGCTCCAATGAAGCCGTCTTATTGCTTTCTTCACATACCACATTCTTTATAAAACCTATAGTTGTTACAAAACCTTATTGTTTGATAAAAGTAAAAGAAAAGATAATGATATAAAAAAGGGAAAGGAAATGGCTTAATTCTAGCAAGGATTAGTGAGCTTTTTACATCATGGACACTACTGGTATGTAAAATTGACCTAAATCATTAACTTAACAATAGTTGTATAAAACTCTTGAGAGTAAGGCATCTCCTCAAGCTCCCTAAAAAGTTTTTTTGTTCTATTTCCTGCACATCATTTTCTTGATTAACCATTTAATTTTTGCAAGTAAAAACAAATTAAAAGAGAATGAAATAAAAGGGTGAAAGAAAATTGCAAAATACTGAAAATGAGTTGTGAGATTTTCATATCATTGACACTACTGGTAGGTAGAATCACTAAGAAACAGTTACATCAGACAGAATAGACATAGTTAATATACCAATAGTAACTTCACCCCATCAAAACGGGTTTGCCTGCAATTACTTTTTTAAGTGTTTCCGATGGGGTTAAGAGAGGGAAAAACCCAGGAGGTACTGGAATAATTTCTTAAGAGTGACTGAAGTGACAAAATGAAGTGATGTTTTGTTGTTTCTTTCTTTTGGAAGTACAGGGGGCTGTCTTGGGAGGAAAATGGAGCGCTAGTCATCAGAACATACAAAACTACAGTCCAATAGCAACTGTTGTGGCTGTAAGTACCAAAGGTAACAGGACAGGACCAAAACGTAATGCCTTACAAGTTTCTTTTGCACTGAATTGTAACTAGTTACTTGCCCTGTTACATGATGTCATGTTACGTGACTTGGTAAGGCAAAGGTAACTTGTTACAATACCGATATGACGGTAAATTAAGTCAACACTAGTTCACCTGGTCTGATTGGTTATTGACTTGAGGGTATTACCTACCGCATGTTAGACAGGCAAGCAACTTGCTTCATTGACCAAAAACTTACAATGAAATGGGATTACACGCACAAAACAGTTGTGGTGAATTACATGCCAATGGAAAATTCAATTGGGAGTTTATTTGCAAAATCATGTACTCTTTCATGAGATAACACCACCCAGTTTTATCTACCAAGAGATAACTGCACACTTACCAGATGATTGTGACGTACAGAGTGTCGTCCTTCCTCAGACTCTGGTTGATCAAGTCTCTCAAAAAAAGCAAGAACCAAAGTTAAAATGCAACATTAAACAACACTCTTCATATAACATATAACACGTAAGCTTTGGATATATTGATAAACAATTTAAAGAAAAGGCAAAAAGGTAACAAGGTTAAAATCAAAAGACTCGTGTAGACTAACTTCAAATAAAGTTTAGCTGATGATGTTATGATGCAGAACCAGCACTACAGATTACTTCTATTTATGAAATGGGTCAAGGTCTAAATGAACTTTTTAAAAAGTTGAAGGTATACTTATTTAGAGCATCCTGGTGAATTTCTGCACTAAAATCCAACTGTTGGTTCTCAAGATATTAGCAGTTAAACTTGCTGCATTTGTTAACCAAAGTGAGCTTGACTTAACGACACATCAACACAAATGTGTAATATAGTGTCAACTAGATAAAAACATCAAAGTTTAAATATTTTTTCAAGTGTGGTTCAAGCTCAAGCTTTATTTGGAAGACAGCTAAAATACAGTGCAAGTGCTCCCCCTTTTGTCGCCTCTTACCGCAGGCGGGAAATACCGTAGGCATATTCTGCAACAAGCCCACAGGGGGCCAACCATGGAGGGGTTTCCTCGGTTTTGTGGCGATGACAACCCGCCAGTCGTGGGTTGAGAAATAACAGTATTTTGTGTGCATTTTATAAGCGATAATCGGGGACAATCTACTCACCACACACATTCTCACCCCACACGGATGCAGTTAAATACCCAGGACGCGAGCTTGCAGCAGGAAGAACATGTGATGCTAACTCACACTGAAGAGTGGTCTTTTGCTAACATTTAAACATCACAACCAGTCTCCTCCTCCATTATCCCATGCTTTCAGAATATGAATGCATGCGGAGCATAAGAATATTTCAAACTTTAGATTCCCCCTAAGGGATCTATTACCCCAAATAACTTCACCATCAACACAATAGAGTGAAAAACAAAGGTAACAAAGTTATGTTCATAAATGTGAGGATGTGATACAACCCTTGCTTGGCTCAAGCTCACTTTGGCTAAAAAATAAAGTAATTTCATTTGCTGATATTTGATATCTCAAGAACTGCAGGTACAAGTTAAAACATATTTCAAGGCAAATTGGTCAGATTCTATTCCCCTGAAACATGCAAAAAATCCATTTTTTGCTTTAACCCTGTTTTTAATGAGCTCAACAATTGGCTCAAGTAAAGGTCTTTGGCTTTTCCCCCCTAATTGCCCTAATTTTCGTAGTGCATAACACACTAACAAATTGATTTTATTGTATTAAGGAACTTTGCAGGACACATTGTAAGTAATCTTACTTTGTCAGTTAGCTCTCTGTCTGCACAATTTTTGACTGAACCCTTCAAAATCACACAAGCTTAATGTGACACTATCATGAAGTCTACCATCACCTAATCTGCCTTGACAAGACCCTCCCCAATCCTTGGCCTACAGTGTTGTTTTTTCAAGGTTTCTCTTTAAAAGTCAAAAAAATCTGGTTCTACCTGGATTTGATTGGACCAGGACTGAAAAGTTATCAAATTGTAATCAGTTTTTGGTACAAACTGAAATTTACATTGAAAGTGGAAGCTTAAATTAAACCAAAACCCGATACTTCCCCAAAGAAATTAAAGAATTTAATGCATTAAAGAATTCTTTTGTTCACGTACCTTCTTTGTTTGAAAATTAATCTGTTATGATTTTCTCTAGTTTTGGAATATCCTAAGGATGACATAATTGCATAATTGTATACTGTACTTCATAAATTGGTGCCTCTTTCGATGTATTGTTTCATGTTCTATCTTATTTAATCAATCTAAATTCGCTTGTTTTTGTATCAACGTTTTGTAACCTAATGCAATCTTTTGCCTGCCCCGTCTATTTCAGCCGATTGTAAATATCGACAAATAATGGAGAGGGGAAAAAAAGTTTGAAATGCTGTCCAGCAAATGTGGTTCCAGATGGAACCAAAATATTAAATTCTATCCACCCATTCTACACTTGAAATAATTTAAAACTGAAATGTTAAAATATTTTTAACTTGTAAAATGAGTTGAACTGTGGGCTTTCCTGAATCTACATATAAAAACTTGATAACTTATTGTGCTCACAACCAACTATTCCGTTAAAATTGAGAAGGACACAAATTAATATTAAAATGGCATCTAACTTACTTTTCTTTGAACCTGCAACAACCCTCGTTGTCCTCTTTTGTCGTGATACTTCAGAATCCTCATCATGTAAAAGGCAAAAAATCACTTCTAAGTAACTTAACTTTCATGGCACACATAAAACAACTGTTGAAAAGCTTATATAGGACTTGACTAATAGACCTATTTCCAAATAGCAATTGCAAAGGATTGTTAGATAGAGTTTTGGTGTGCGTCATTTTTGTCAATGGCATTTTACTATGGTGAAAATTTACGTATACCCAAAACGTATCCCATAATGCATTGTAATTGCTATTTGGAAATAGGTCTATTGGCAAACCTTACAATGAAATGTGATAACTGTGCATTATAGTTGTTAGGTTTCTGTTAGCCCCGGATTTCAAGAAATCATTTGACAAGATTGAATGGAGTTTTATTCATTGTACGCTCTCATACTTTAATTTTGGATTACATTGTTAGTCACGTTTTTAGATCAAAGTGCTGTATCATAGGAGCATCACCTGTGTATTTAATTAATGGTTATTTTACTGGGTTCTTTTTATTATTCAAGGGAAGTCTGTCAACTTTGTCCCCTAAGTCTGTATTTATTTCTTTTAATAGCATGCTTTAGAAATTTCAGGTAAACAGTATTATTGAAGGTACAAATATTTACCAATAACAAAATAAAAATAACGCATAACTCAGATGGTACAGATATTTTCTTGACGAAAATTAAGTGTTATTCACTGAGTGTGAGTTTGATAAATGAACTAAAAGAGAATGCAGTTTATCAACAAATCTAATGTGCTCCTTTGGGTTCATTCAATAGAGCAATTCCCTTTGCGACTCATGATTACAAATACGAAGTATGAAGGGAGCAATTTAAACACTGGTTCTTTCTTTACTAGAGGTAGTAAAGATTTAATTCCTCTAAAATATACACTTCAGCTCTCTAGACGGAAAAATCGTGCTCAAGATAGTGGTCCTCCAGGGATCCAGGCCCCATCGAAAGGCATATTATTTTCAAAACTGGGGCTCTTTTGGAACTTGTGTGATTTTTCAGGCTTTTAAAGTAACACATATTTCATAGTTTTATAGTTTAAAATGTGCATGGGTCAGATGTTATTGTATTCAATGGATGGCATGTGGAACATTGTTGTAACTTTTAGTCTGTACAGAAACAATTCATAACTTACCTAATTAATTTTGCTGAGAGTGATGTAAGAAGTATTATAATTATTTCATCACTTTGACCCCTCAGGACCCCAAATGACCTTTGCCCTTCTTCTTCTTAAAATCTTCAAGCCCTTGGTACGTACTTTTAAGTCACCAACCTTGACAAGGATTGATCGAAGGACATACGGACGGTAGCATTTTTTCCAATGTTGACAGACAGATGCACTGCCATGACAATAGATTCACTTATTGAGCTAATATATTCATTTTAAGCAATGAACGATGTAATCATGTAAGAATATGCCCAAAAAGGAGAAAAGGTAAATTAAATTGATCAACAGTTGCCTTCAGTGAGTGTCCAGAGCTATTTCATTGGCGTACACCTGATAGGACTCGGTGATTCTCATGCTTATTGTGATGCCTAGGTTAGTAATTACCATTTCTTTTCTTTTGCTCCTTGTTCTCTTGTTCTCCATGTCACACCGTGTTACTCTTTCTGGTGATTGATGGGAAAGTCTGCACATTTAAGATGACTTTAAGATTGGAATGCAATTTATTTAATTTTGTATGCAACATAAAAAAAAATTAATAATGTTCAGTTAATTGGAAACAGGATTATTTTGGAAAACATATGCTGGAAAAATTGTTTGCTTCCAACCTATTTGATAAATAGGTTTATTTATTTTTTTTTTTTTTTTTTTTTAGCCATAAGAGTGAGCAAATTGAAAAATACAAATAAGTGTGATGCAAACTAGATTTAGAAATGTACAATAAACATACCAGATGATGATTTGATGAATCAAAGATAGGTCCTTGGTCTATGGTACTAAGTGTCTCTAAAAATATAAGACCGAAAGAGATAGCTACATTTAAACAGTATTCTTCCCCTCATAAATACAGTGTACAAGAGCTTTTGTATCATCATAAAATAGGTACAAGAGTGACAGAGGCAAAGAAGAAAAATGGCTGGTAAGACCAATCTTGCTTGACATTGAAACTAAGTTTAAGCTTATCTGCCACTCCCAATGTAATTTTGAGTGTAAGATATCATCATCTAAAATTTCAAAAGGTGGTCATGATGTTATAATCTAAAAAATGTGGATACATGCCTTCACCTTTCACTTCACTGTTCATTTGTATTGCATGCAATTATGCTGGTTGTAGTGGTCTTTAACAGGTGAACACTACAATGTGTTCCTTTTGCTACATTCTGGGGCACAAAAGTACACTGCAATTAGAATTATCACAAAAGCAGAAATGGTTTACATATTGATTTGAAATGAAATAATTATCAGTGTTCAGTTACGTAGCACATTCAAGTCTACTCTAAATTGTAATTATTTGTTTAAAGTTCAACTAACCATCTAGGCTGGAATCAGTTTCACCAAGGTTTTTTCCTTGTACTTGCTGATGATAGTTTCTTAACCGTGTTCCATTGCCAGAAGAATTTTAAAAAATTTTGACAGCCTGCACTGTGTCTTCTGGGTGCCTTTAAAAGTTTTCATGAACCTTGATGTTATGGTCCATAGAAGAGGCCAGTCCTTCAAGTTCACTATTCAAATTCATGACCTGACAAGTTGTTGTCATGTGTTTTCGAAGCAGTGTGGATCTAAGGCTGACTGGAAAATTAGCTCCGCATGCTTCTGAAAAGCTTCGCAGGCAGTCAGATCCTCTGAAGTAATGCCTTTGCCCAGCATTTGCGTTGGCGAAAAAGTAAGGGCTACTGATGTTGAGAGTGGACCTTGTCTTCATTAGGAGATCCATACTCCTAACTACAAGAAGTGAAAGGAGCGAAGGGACCTTTCGGCCTCTCTTTCTTTTGATCTCAAGTCTGGCAAAGTACTGAGCAAGTCTTTCCTCACTGGAACTGAGAGATGCTGCGATGTCTTCATTGGAAGTTGCCTTTCCATTTTTTTGTACGTACTCAAAAGCAGTTTTGACATTTCACCTACCTTTGGTTGATTGAAAACTATCAAAAAAGTCAGACTGGCGTGTAAATTTTGCTAATTCCGTCCAGTGTTCCACCATTTCATGATGCTTTAGACTCACAATCTTTTTGTCCAATTGTCCAAAGAGGTACTTGTTGAATGTTAGTTCATCTTTTGCAGATGGGAGATTGAATGGTTTATTCCACTTTCCCTGATCCAGATTGGACAAGGCAGTTGATGAAACTTTTGGATCCTATATTGTGTGGTATACCTTCTGGAACTGTCCAATTTGCTTGACCCTCCCTTGATCCTGGGCAATGAATGCTTGGCACACAGTAATACCACTGAGTGCGTGCAGAGTGTGACCAAGATTCTTAGCTAAAGAGGGTATCACGTATGTTTGTATGTCCTCATCAAAGTTTGCCACTCTATTAACAGCTTTGAAAACACGCTCAAAGTTTGGAGGACGTAAATGTCCTTCATGGTGTTCAAATTGAAGTTTCGTCCTTCCAACTAATCTGCCAAGTTCACGCATTTTGTGTCTGATATAGTCACATTTTGCTGGATCCAAGCCTTTTTATCCTTTGATTTGGACACAACCTTACCATGCTACTTGTACAATCTTTCACCAAATCTTAGAATTAGTGAACCTGCCTTGACAACACTGGATACGTTGTCTTCTTTCATGTTACATAAAATATTCCAGAACTCTTCTTTTAGACCTTCAGGAACTGGAAATAGGTGTCTTGATCTGCTTTGTACTGGTTTACGGCCTGTACGTTCTTTTGAGGTAGAAGGTCCAAATGGAAATGTCTTATGGTGACGCCATAGAACACTTCTGGAATAAAGTCCTGAGCAAAACTCACAGAAGAGGTAATCTCCAGCTTCTTTATAGGAATCAATGTCCCTCTGCCTTTATCAAGTGCAGCAAAGTTACGAACATTGTCTCCTTTGTTGACGAGGAGACTAAATTGTGTTCTTTTCACTTCAGGTCCTTTGGAATATAACAAAATGGCAGCTTCCTCTGTCTCTGTAATATGCATTTGATTTAAATGCCGTGCAATATGTGTTTGCTCACGGTCAAAGAAGTAGCAAATATGCATTTTCTGAACTCGTTTCCCTTTTTTCTTCTTGAAGACTTCACAGTCAAGTCCTCCTCTACTCATTCAGACTCACATTCTTCAGATCCATCTTCCTCATCTGAATGTTCTCCTTCACTCCAACTGCTCTCAGAATCTTCAATATCATGATTGACGTCTTCCATTACATCATCTACGCCTTGACAATTAGTCTGAACCAATTTCTTGCCTTGAGTTTGGCTGCCCCGAATCTGCATCACCATCCGACTTTTGAAGCAAAAGCAGTGAAAATGAAAACATTGAAACAATCACTTTACAGGGGGGTTCTTTTAAATGAGTCAAAGTAAGAAGGAACACCAAAGGGCAGGGGTTCGAACTACAGTATTATTAAGGCTCAAATTATAGGAATATTTGCCCTCCAGACGTCCTCTGAGAAAGTGACAGATGGGATTTTTTACACTTCATTGTCAATATGGACTGACTTAGCTAGGGTAACTAGTCCTAGTTTTCATTTGCACTTTGTTCTCTGAACTAGGCCTAGGATCTTACCGGACGCCTTTTTCACGGATGTTACCGTGAGAGAAGCATCATTCGTGGGAGATGGGAATCGGTTGCTACAGTGAGTGACTATTGTGAAAAATGCTCAATCATGAATGTACACGGTGTAATGTAGTGTGTGCACTGTAGGGTTTGCTACTTTGTGGTCGCAATAGATTTTTTTTTATCTGTCAGCCTCCTGTAAAGGCAGTATCTCCCCATGAAAAATTTGCGACATTACTGATCTCAAAATAGTCGCAAAAATTAACATGTGAATTTGTCTTCTTCGGTTAATTTACAATCTCAGGAAGAAAAATTTGCGCATTATTTTTGTGAGTATTGCATTTACAAAAACACAATAGACGGCTTGTACTTGCACTCAAGTACTGATCGAAACAATAAAGTATTAAATGCTGTACAAAAATGAGCAAACGGCCTATCAGGCTCACATTCTCAGAGAAAAATGTTCTGCCACCATTACAACCTTAATCATTGTCTCAGGAACGTAACTTTCACGCAGACTTTTAGCGGTTTACAGGAGTGCTAAACAAGCGGGGACTTTTGATGGTGTGGTCGTGGAGTAAGTACTAGGGGCTGATTATTCTATTGAACATCGTCAAATAGGTGAAATCGGTGAAATAGTCGAAATTAGCACTTCATGAAAAAGTCAAAATAACTGCGTGGCAGATGAAATTTTGTATAACGTTTGTATTGTTCGTGTGTAAATAGAGTAGCATCACGCTGAAGATATTCATACGCCGAGCCAAGAAAGAAGGCACGAGTTCACTTGACAAACTGAGCAAATTCAATAATCGAAGCTGTTAATTCGATCAAATAGTCGCAAAGGTAAATGTGGAGTAAGTGAAAATGTCTCACATGAACACAAAAACACAAAAGCTACGCCAGAGGGTTGAAGAAATTTTGCACTTAACTTCGTTCTAACTTATTAACAAAGCCGTGATACAACCTAAGCAAAATCAGGAGCCATTTGACCTCCGGCGAATTTTACAAAACCTTTTAACATTGATAAATACTACAGGGTGGATCAATAGAATTAAATCCTTTGTTTGGAAAGCTCCAAACAAATACCGAATGGTATTGAGTACCGTACGGTACTCAATAAAGTGGAAAATCGAAAGCAAGGCAAAGCCTTACTCAGCATCAAGCAAATTGTGTAATCTATGCAGGGAGTTGCTAGAGAAGGAGATACAACGAACAAATTTTTCCAGACAATATGTACTTCAAACAGATTATATCTTTTTAGGCGCCACTATTTGATTGACAGGTCCCTTTGTTTCTATTGTTAAATATCTTGTGACTAAGTCCTTTTTATGATCATCTCTTCCATTCTCCTTCGAGAAAAAAAAAATGGCATTGTCTGTATTTCCTTTGATGTAGAGGTTTTCTTTGTATACCAACTCACGTACACGTATCCGTTAACACGAATGTATGAGGGGCCATTGAAATAACGTGTATCCATATATTAAGACGCAAAGGGGAAATACACTCTTATACACGCTTTCCGTTCACGTTTTGACACACGTCGGACGGGCGTACGGACTGACAGACAGGACAGATAGATAGATATGCATACAGAGAGACAGACCGACCCACATACAATTCCACACATCCTAGTAAAAGAAAACAATACATTGAAACGAACTTCATGTTCCTTAAATGACCTCACCCATGCATTGCACCCATGGAATGGCGTCTACTTTGAAAAGTAAACCTTTGCTCCTCGATCTTTTCAGAATAATGTCTGAATCACAGACGTATTGTTGTTGAAACTTCATTAATGTGGATGCCCTCGGCTGGTGATAAGATCCCAGAAAAAGGATGTTGGTGACGTAATGATGTAAATAAAATGTAAACCTCTGGTCGGTTCAGAAAAGTTGGAAAGTTCCTCCCATTACTCATGGGTTTTTGCACTCCTTGACTGTATTCGTCCCACACCCCCACAGCATGGATATTGTGTCAATAAACTAGCTCTTTTCCTCATCGATTTAGCTGTTTTTGTTCATTGAAACCTCCCATATTCAACCACTAAAAGGGACTTAAATAAGAGAACTTTAAGATATCAACTACGGAAGTTTTAGAAATCTCTTTTAGAATTGGTTTTAAACATTATCCGGATTCGGCGACTTTGCTAATTTGTTCTAATACTTGAAATCATCTACGTCAAAAGACTTGGATATACTAAAGCTAAGCGTCTGCCACAAAAATATTTCTACTATCCAATCATGGACGGAGGAGCAAAACATATAAGGCATGATTCAAGTGTCAAATCCTGATCAGTATTAATATTCCAATTCTTTCACATAATGAGTTAAGACTCTTCACATAAAAATTGTTGAGACAAATGTAGTCGTGAGCGATGTACATAAAGTAGAATGCTCGATCCCTTTCAGAAATTTTATGTACTTTGTATTGAAGACGTTTGGAAAGCAATAAACCCCTATGTACTGACATGGTGGAGGTAAGTGCTTTCCGCCATAATGACTGACCTTTACTTTGACACAGGAAGATATTGATGCACAGATGAAGAAACATGAGATTCAGAGAACCAACAGAGAAAGATATTCTAACACTTCCCATCATATCCATTGCAGATTAGATTTCTCTTAGATCTCTTTCACTGTATCAAATATATCCAACTTTATGATATTTTCTTCCGCCAGCCTCAACCCTTAATACGATTTTGTAAACCTTGACATTAATATCTTTGAGGAACTCGACAAAAACGGTTCAACTTTCCAGATTGAAGGGAAGTAATTGAAGTAACAGTATATTGGGATGAGATATTTTGATGTAAAAGTGGCCAATCAAAGCCGTGGTGTACAATATTTCAGGAATTCGGGGGCGGGTCTGATTTACTAAAGTTGATTGGCTTTAGGTAGAGAAAAGACATAGCAAGTGGTTTTTGCAAGACGCGTTTCGACCGTGCGTGTGGTTATCTGTATCGATGGAATAATAACGGCACAAGGATTCTAGGTAGAGGTGTGTCTACTAGGCATAATATTTTGCTTTCGTTGAAAGTGAACCTTGAAATGTTTGTATAACACTAAACGCTTCCCGTTCCCTTGAAGTGCATGTTGGAGGGGAATATTTTAGATCGTGTCTCGTCTCATGTAAATACAGTACGGCGCCATTCTTTGAGTATTCACAACTTCTCACCAGTGTTATTCGTTAACATACACGTATACACGTTAAGAAAACTGTCATAACATTGAGTTCATTTTCCATTTACCTCCCCCTACCGCCTCTCCACACTTATTTTTTTCACCGAATTGCGTCCATAATAGAATCGAGTAGCAGTATTCTATGACAAACCTCTGGTCATAATTTTATCAGTGGCGGAGCTGCCATATGGTCAGGGGGGCGGTCGCCCCCCTGACGGACCAAAATCGTCTGTCGGCGCCCTTTTTGGGTTTTGCAACACACTTTACTCTTGCACCATTTTTGGCAAAAGACAAAATTTAATAGCGTTGTTTTAAGGCCCAGATAACAAAATGCTCAGACAGCCACCGATAAATGTACTAACTGCATTGCATCCTGATGAAAAGGGTAATGTTCTGTAACATAGGGTTAGGTTTTGCCGCAAACGTATCTTCATGCTTTATACGCACTAATGAATGTTGTCGCTGTGCTAAGTTCATTGCTTCCACACCAAGCGTAATTATAAGCTTACAAAATACACAGACTGACATTAAATCAACCCTCCCGGCCGGTAAAAGATGTTGCAAAGGGCGCAGCAATAATTGTAGCGCAAATAGCCCTCTTGTTGTCGGGGATAAATGTCAACATAGACAATAAAAAGACGTTTTTCAAGATCATTTGAAGAGAACATTCAGGTTAAAATAAAATAGAACTGTTAAAATAGTGGTAATGATTTAAGAGTTGTAATAAGTCATTTTCATTTTGCTTTCCTTCAAGTGACCATTATCATAATAAATGGCTATTTCTGACACTGCACAATAATTCTATGAAAATGCTTATTTCTGTACTTCCGAGGTCTAAAATGCC
The DNA here is from genome assembly GCA_037179385.1 of Holothuria scabra. NCBI lineage: Eukaryota > Metazoa > Echinodermata > Holothuroidea > Aspidochirotida > Holothuriidae > Holothuria > Holothuria scabra. Next base: position 13,260,217 of record CM074193.1, on the reverse strand, counting down.
AGAACATTGCATCAAAAAAGCTTAAGTTTAGGAGACTTTTATTTATTATGAATTTGGTATCTAGAAAGCCAAGCAGACCTCTTGTCTTGGCTATTTCTTTTGATGTACTTTAAAAATGGCTATTTCAGAGAGGTCGCATGATATAAATTACCTCATTTAATTTTTCTTCGTGTACTTATCTTGATTTCCAGGTGCCAAAAATGTACACCTAACGGTGATTAATTTCCATAACTTTTTCCCTCAGTAGGATTGCTTGCTATTTTGCTTTAGCAGGTTTAATCTTTACCTTCAAAGAGTGGCCCATTATTACATTAAAATCTTAAATCGAGACCTGACAATAACACACAAAATATAATGACTGCCTTCATACTAGAATATGGAAGAGAGGATAGAAACATGCGCGTCCGCAGGTAGGGGCAAGGGGGGGGGGGACTTTTCCTCCCCTGGAAAATAAATAAAAAACCTGAAAAAACGAAGAAAACATAAAGAAAAAGACGAAGGAAAATAAACATCAATATTTCTTAACAGTTCACTCAGTGTTTTCCCTATTTATATGCGGTAAATAGGCCTTAGAAATGTCATTTCCATCGAACTGAGCTGTATTTTGGGCCAAAATTTTCTTGCGCTCCGCGCCAACTCATGGTGGCGCGGAGCTTTCCCCCTACAAGAATTTAGCCCCCCTCCCCCCGAATTTTCTTCAGCGGAAGCCCATGGATAGAAATTTTAACATGTATTAATAGAAAAACTTGCTGAGGAGAAATGTCAAAGTAGTCTTCTACCAGGTGAAAATCAAAATAATGGAAAATCTGAAAAGCCGTGGCTTCGATCGTGCGGAGGATCAGGGTATTTACTCCTTCGAAGCGCCCCTGCAGACCATTTTCGCCCCCTCTGACCGAAACCCCTAGCTCCGCCACTGAATTTTATTATTATTTGAACCTTACGTTATGTAACAATAGCTATGAATCCATGAAGCAGACGTTGTCTAGCATCAGTCGGAATACTCTGCAGCATGACCAGCTGCCAAGTAGTCATATTTTGGTCGAAGAACAGCTCCAGAAATGTTGGATATCGTAAATTTCGAGAACATTACTTGCCATACGCCGTATCAGCCATCACATTCCCCCTTAGAAAAATATAATATAGTCACGTAATATTAACAGGTTTCCTTAGGTAAAGTTAGCAACGTAAAAGATATTAATACAGTGGCAAATGCTGGACTGGAAGCTCGACTCTTGTGTTTATCTCAAACAGATATAATTTATACTGGGACATATTTTTAAAGGGTAAATCCTTTGCAACTAAACGTTTTCAGTCAATAGAGGGACCAAAATTACTGATTTGTTTCCCACAATTCGCATCTCCTTACTTTGCGCTCTTCAGTTTCCTCAGCTTTGCAAAGCACTTCTTACAAGAAAGTCTATTTTTAAGTTGCGAATGATGCTCTATTTCAACAGTTATTACAACAGCGCATGCTTGAATTATTTACAGTTTACCATGATTGGTGTTGATGTACGATTTAGACTTTCAGTCAAAAGGGACTCTTTCTCATTCATAAACAACTAGCGCTTCCTAAAGTTTCACCATATTCAGGAGCGGACTTGGAGCCCTTTAAAATTTCCCAAGGCCTGTTTCCCTTTACTTCCTAGATTGATCATTTGCCTTTTTCGTAAATCATGCTATGATGTCCTACATTGTAACAAAAAATAACGATTTCGAAGTACAAAATTTATTTTTTTAGATGAAATGTCAACAAGGTGGTATCGGAGGTTTAAATCAAGAGGGTAACCGGCAGGTGTTCAAGAGACCTACTGCTCCCCAAACTTCCGCAAGACCTGCACTTTTAGCAGGGCCTGGACAAGTTTGGGCAAAAAGTGCTCTGGCATTATCACGAAACAATTCCCAGTGATGTCTAAATTCTTTACAAAATTTGGCTGGGAAAATCATCGTCACTGCAAAATTTGATGGAAATTTAACGGGAATGCAAAACTTCAGTGCGCATTTTGGCAGCTTATTCATCGAAAATCATTTTGTATTCCGCCTCTTTCTAAAGCCTTACCAATCACTTTACACAGAAAGGTAGAAGTTTGCCAAAGATGCAAAATATAATTATATGTGGGATATATTAAAATGCCAGGAAGCTTGAGCAGACGGGAGAATGTTTAGATGTATACCCTGTCCAAAATCCTCAAGCCAGGACAAATGTTAATAATGGCAACAATCTGGCAATTTTTGATCAATTTTTTAAATGTTTCTCTTTCAAATGGAAAATAATAAAAAAAATTTCGAACGAAGTTTCAATATAATGACAGCTTAATGTTTTACCTTCCAGACCAAGGAAATGTCATTTCTGAGGTATCTGTGGGATCTCGATAATTCAAAATCAATTTCCTGGTGATATGAACCAAAATTATAAATTTGGGTCAACGTATTGATACAACACTTATTTGAAGGGGTGGTGTCAGTTGTTCATGAACAGAAATAATTAAATTCAAACGGAATCGGAAATGTCAATTCCGGTAATCTAAGAGGACTCCATCTGAGAGAAATAAACTTCCGCATGTTCTTCACGCATTGTAATAATGAAACTCCGATAGATTAGTGTATTTCTATCAAAAGCATGGCAATAAGCGACTCATTAGACGACTGCGGCACCCCCGCGTGTAACAGGTGAACTTGCTGAATCTTTACTGAAGTAAACTTGTTTTTGCAATGAAAAACACAATCCCTGAAAGTGCGGTTGTCTGAGTAGCAGCTATGTTTAAAATTTTCAGCAACCATCTAATGGTGGCGCTCCGCTAAGATAGTCTTTCGGACAGGATGAGAACATTTACCTCCTGCAGCCAAAAACGCCTCCCCTTTTTCACTATCCGAACTACTCTAAAAACCTGAAAACGATCTTAACGCACATTTTGGTCATCGGGCAGATGCGCCCCAACAAGAAATCCTAGATTCGCCCAGATAAAAGTGTGCCTCTACGTACTTGAGACGTTCCGTTCAATGTGAACAGTCTTGATGTGGAATTTGAAATTAGAGTAAGGACCCTAGTTATCTTTCTTAACTCTGACTTATCGTAAGAGGATAATTAGATGCCAGGATGGGGGAAATAAAACGACACAGGACACAGAATGATTTGTCATGTTAAGAATAGAATTTAAAGTTCCCTTGAACATAGGCATAACAGTTCCATCAGAACGAAAGGGATTGGAAGGCCTAATCTAGAATGCCTATTAGGAATTACTAGAATAACAATAAAAACCTATAAAACATTACAAAACGGAAAACGCGTTACTTTTTAAAACCGCTTTATTTCGCACAAGACTAAATGGGATGAACTGTAATAATGATAATATTTAATGCAGTTACTGCTTCATGTGTCTTATTAAATACAATATTCATATTTAAAATAAAATGTTTTATGCTCTGAGTACATTATACATTGCAACAAAATATCAATGTCCATCATTTAGATGCATGTAATGGTATGCACGCTATTTATTATACGGAACATATGTAAATAATTTAAAAATTTTAAAACCTTTTATGATATACAATGTCTTGTATTCTTTTTTAATAAATTTTATGATAATTCAAGCCTTCATGAGAAACAAAACTAAATACTATAGAATTGAATTGTTATTTATGGACATGACAAGACGTGCATTATTTTGGTTGGCCGCATTTTCTGATGGTCGCGAGACTACATTTCTTTCCTTCATTTTTTCGGACGATTCCGATCAAGAAACAAACAGATCTATTGGTGGAGCAAACATTATTTTGAAACTCCAATAATTCAGACACATTTGAAACAACACAAAATAAGAGGTAGAATAAACGAAGTTTAGCATTTTTAGACACGGAAGACAATAGGGCTTCCAGAAAACGTCAATTTCACGGTATGTACGTGACAATGTACGTGTGCGCTCTCCTTCGTTCGGGCGCATTACTTATTGATGAATACGGTCCTGGACATGATCCAGGGTTTTACAGGCTGTTGGCTAATCCCTCCCATCCACATACCCCACCTATGTCCCTGTTGTCGGATGAATTAGGTTGTCCATCTTAACCCAACATGGGCATGGTCATGTCTATTGTGGTTACGGTACGTTACTACAGTTTCTAGGTGAAAAGATATATTTGTGGACATTCATCATTTGGATCAGCTACTTCTTAGTTTAATTACTATTTTCACATTGAGGTACTGACTGTTGTATCTGTATCACATGCTTTCAAATAACATATTGAAATAACCATAGAGTTAATCATAATAACTAGACACAAAACCTTCCCGGATTGTTAACAAATGTTATCCCTAATTACATTAAGAATGGAAAACCTTGTAGCCTACATCATTATTTTGATCAAAACCAAAGTTTTTTACTATTTTAATGTTTAGTGTCATTTTTAACATTAAAAAATAGATGTCATTATTCATGTTGAATTATAGTGACCTTCAGAGAAGAAGAAACTTCGAAAATTCAATATCAAATATATTTTTTTTTAGGAGAAGTTGAGAGGCACTGTCCGGAAATTATGCCGCATCGAATTTCATGTCGTTTCCTGACTCCTACATTGAGCCTATAAAGTTGCAAAGTATCTTCACGACAGAGTCTGTTATCTGAAGGGGAATGGAACATATTTTTTAAGTTTAGTGGATTTCATGGTTTGAACCATGTGATGATAACATGTCAAAATGTGACCGATATTAAGGGGTCTCTAGAATGTATAAAATATTCACTTTTGGCTGGTTTTACTTGAAATTTATTAAAAATATATATATATATATGTTGTCAAGCTGTGCGACACAAAATTTAAAAAAATTACGATACTAAGGTTAATTCCCATAAACTGGCCGGTGGACATCGAACATCTTGCAGTGAGAGGAACAGCGCTACCAGTGGCGTATAGCTAGGGTTTGTCGTTCCTGGGGAAATGAACGAAATTGGCGCCCATACCCCCATCTGCAAGTTCCGGGAAACACTTACACAACTAAAAAAGTTAAAATGGCTATTTCAATATCATGTTCATGGGAAGCGTGTCCCCAGGATTTGCCCGACAGGGGGCCAGGCTAACCGACAGGGGGTCGAACATTTCGGAGCCCCGGCAAAGGCGATGAGTTTCCGGAGGGACGTGACTGGCAGCATTTAAACGGCCCCCATAGCCCTCCGTAACTTTTGTTTTATTTAAGACTGATAAAAACAGAAATTAAGAGCTTGTTTTGATGGAAAAATTCTCGGAAGAAATCTGTTTTCAAGTTTCGTTTGGGCTAAGGCATTTTACTGTAACACTACGTGCTTAGGATCTCAGACGAAAAGATTTCTGCCTGAAAAAATGTCTACTTGATTTTGAAGAAAGATTTGAAAATTAAGTGCTTATTGGAAAATTTTGGAACTTAATGAAAGAGATTTTGAGTGAAACTGAAAAGTTGGGGTTTTATTAAGTGATCTACAATTCAAGAGCAAATCAAGAAGAATGTCGGGGTGATTTAACTTGGCCTGTGTTAATTGTTTAAAGTAACCATCGAAAATGGAAAATTTGCTAAAAATCTTTTGCCATTGTACACAAGTATTCGTAATTTTGAAGCTGATATAGTGGGAAAAATTGTAAGTTCATGGCAATTTTTTTTTTTATTCAACTCTGACCTTCTTCAGAGAGAAATCAAATACTTAGAGTTTGTTTGGGTAACTGACTACCACAATGCAATTTAGGGCCCTCGGTTGGTATTGGAAAATTGGAAAAGGTTTGAGTTCCTGGATTTTATGGCAAAAATTTCAAGAAAGTGTTCTTTTTAGAGGAGAACTGAAAAATGGAGGTCGGTGTTGAAGATCAATCTACCCAATTTCATATGTGCAAAATCAAGGCTGAAGTTAGTTGAGGTTTCATATTTTGTCGTACCTTGATTTTTGAATGGCCTCAGTCTGAGGATGGTTGGAAATATGGAGTAAATACTGAAGTTTTGGGACTGTTATCTTCAGCAAAATCATGTGAATTTTAAGGGGAGAAGGCTGAAGTTTATCGGGCCTATTTTTATTTTCCATAGGTGTAAACTCCTCTACAAACTTGGATCTTCTCCTACACGTGTAGCGGACTATGAGCCTATTCGACTAGTTTACGAATCAGCTGTCTGTGTTGTTGTTTTGCTTTGTCCCAAAGGAGGGCGTACATTCCCCTTTCTGAAATCATATGCACAGGATCTATATTCACTAGTCTACCTGAGATGGGGCTGTGATTTGGCAATGTACGAGGAAGTTGCAACAGCAAACATTGTAAGATTTATCAATTTGATTTTTTTCTTTCAAAAATACATCACACCGACTGCCTGGTCTGGTAGAGCATCCGATTTGTAGTCGGGAGGTGTAGAGACCGATTCCTGGAGCGGTCATACCGACGATTTTAAAAATGGAATCCACTGCCATAGGATTGGTGTACAACATATGAGCAGTGGAGTAGGGAAAACCGTCCAGTGCGCTACATCTGGAAAAAGGCCGTGACCGGCCACAACCGACTGGTTAAAAACTCGGCCGTAATTTTTTTTATCGGTCGAAGTAGTCATTTGTGAGCAAAGTGCGATCCTCTTAGTAAACATTCTTCATATTTCCATCAAGCAATCCGAACAATGTTTCAGGGTAATTTTTTTTTTCCTTTTCGCTTGAAACCATTTTTTATGAGAGTACAACAAAATGCTGTCAACGTTACCCTTTTGTCTCTGCCTTTTTTAACTTCCCTTGAAGTGTCACTGGCTATGTGACCTTAAATGATTTCTGTTTCAGTCATAGCATGCTTTACAGACAAATAACCACATGTGTATATTTTCACTTACAAAGCAGCTTATAACAGTATTAAAAAAGAAAGTGGTTATCATTTGGCATAATGTGCTGTACCTTGTGGAAAAAATATACAATAACTGTATTTTTGAGTTTGGTATAGACGTTGCGTAATCAACGGAAACGATAAATTTCATCCTTTTGTATCTCAGTCAAGAGGTTGGAATCTCAATGATGGCGGACCCGAAGAGAATCTGGTAAAAGTGTAGAGGGTTCTAACATTCTTCGATGATCAGCCTTTGCTATTTTAAGAACTAATAGTCGTCGGAAATACGGGAACCGAAATCGGTTAGCAAAACAAAATCGGAGCTCTGTCCTCGTAATAGGTCCATAAATTCGGAACCAAGTATGTATATCTGTTTCTTTATAATTCATGAATAAACAACTAGGCATACTGGTGCCACCTAATAAACGTAACTGTGTGTACGCACGTACATTGTGATAAGCATTTACAGAGTGCTGACCTACGACTTCATTCGGATAAGTGTAAGCTAGGAAATGAATTGGAATTAAAAAATTTACAAACGTCGACAAGATTGCTTAGCTTACATATATAATGATTCACCGCTTACCAGAAACACCCAAGGGAAATAAAGAACCCTGCTTGGCACACAACAAGGCAACATGCAGGTCGGACGCAGTTCGCACAGTCCGACAGTCAATGCTGCCACTGTGCATGGCCGTTTTAATTTCGTCAATGCTTTAATCGAAAATTAGCAACATTCATCATTTATTGAAAAGATGATCATGAGACAATGGTTACATCGTCAGTTAAAACACTCCGAGCCATTTTCGGATTTCGTTTATCCAACCGCTTTACCGATAGGTCCGTCCCCGACATCGTTCACAACTCGAAGGGTAAATTCGTAGAACGTACAAGGTAGCAGCTGAAATATCTCCTTCGTGTTTAAGTATTGATTTTTAATAAATCCATTCTGTGTGATGGTTCCATTGATCTTAAACCGGTAGTACTGAAAAGACCCGTTTAAACTTTCGCAAGTTATAGGGTCCCATGTGAAAGCCAAACTCCTGGAGGTGCTCTTTTCATTATCAAACGAAACAAAAGGTCAAGAGGAAAGCGCTACAAATAAAAAAAAAAAAAGATTTAAAGTTTAAAATAAGTGGGTCATAGATCATAGGTGGTTTGAGAAGAAAACTATTGGAATGTTAAAATAGGTAATACTCCCGATACAGCCTCATGAAGGCATGGTTATTTCTTAGTAAGAGAAGAATGGGTGGCTCTATACCTGACGTTACACTCAGGCAGTGAGTCTTGCATTAAGAAAGGTCAGATATCATCAGTCGTTATTTTATGCAAAAAGTTCGATTGCTTTAACATTTTCATGCCAGTTGTTAATATATATATTTCTACTTTTTGTATGTTCTTTTATTACTTCATTACTTTTCTCCAAGATTCCTTATAGGTGTAATACCTATCGTTACAGGAAAACTGCGTTGTCCAACGTCAATTTGAAGTATGTAAGGTGAAATTATTAAATTAATCATTATAATCAAAATCATATTATCTTCTGATAGAGTATTTCCCGTTGTTGTAGCAAAAGGACCTTGGAAGGTGCTTGAACCATCTTTGACGATGGCATAAACGGACACCTCGTAATATGCGTAGCCTTTTAAATTTCTTAAGTAACTTCCGGGATATACACGACTGACACTAACGTTCGTCTGGTCTACTTCATCCTCCCTACAAGTCTTATGTCTGACCAATTTGTAAAGGAGGTTATACGCCTGTACTCTGCATGGATTATTTTGGCGGGATGGTGCGTTCCAAATTACTCTCAGTGTAGAGGGACGAATAGAATAGATTCGTAAGTTCCTTACCCTTTCTGGTCCTGTAGGATATGGGAGTATTATATAAAGATAATTACACCAGTTTCATTACATTAAACATTACATGTCAACAAATACATTTTATTCACTTTGACGAGGATAACTGTAATTTCCCAAAACGGACCGAAAAGCAAAGAAGCAGACCAAGAAGTGGCTACGTTGTTATCATTTGTACCTTTTTGTTGTGATAAAAACAGTACTTTGAATATTCTAGAATTATTTGTTAAGTTAGTGCGTCTGACATTTAACACATGACGAACTGAATTGAGAAGACAAGTTTGCTTCATAGGCGTCGATCTATTTTTAAATAGCAATTGCACGTACCAAAGTTCTGTTCCACAATACTTTGCTATTTCGTATTTTTAAAATGGTGGGCGCAAAGACACCTTTTAACGGGGTTCGACGTAAATCAAAGGGAGGATTTAACAGTTCCTTATGTGTTTTTCCAGGTTTCTGGCAAGCCCTGCAAGCTTAGATATCGACACTGCATATCTTACCATTCCAAAGCTGGGCCGATTATTTGTATCTATTTTGTGAGTGCAAGAACCAACAAATAAAGTTAAAGGTGGTGGGAAAATTGTTTTTGTTAATTCTCGATTGTTTCCCCTTAGCTCTTACCTTCGGTATATTTAATAATGAACGTAATTTTTATTGTTAGCCGCCTACTTTACTTTCCATTCTTTTAGGTTTTCAGACCATACACTTTGAGAAGAAGCGGGAGACGGACTTTTTGTTAGGCTGAAACGAGTACTTTGAGGTGTTTCCACCAACCGCAAAAACTCAAACCTTAAAAGAAATACTTTTAAGGGTCTAAAAACCTACTGTTATGGGACTGTATGTAGCTAATATTTCATACATACAGTGCCATTCCCGAACGTTTTTCACCTTAATTCACCTTGAACTTATTAAAAATACAGGTACTGAACAATCAGAGAAAAAACTCAATTAAATCAATTAATGAACACTAAATTCTCATTTTGGGGCTCTCACCTTACTCTTGCACAATTTAAGGCACTAGTCATACTAACCACTTCAATATATTCAATGAATCAACACTAAATGCCCAATTTTGCACTCCAGAAAACATCAAAGTTACTCTCTGGTTTGGTTTTTCCAACTGCCCTTGACATTTTCCCTTGCCCGAAAGTGTTCACAACCTGAAGAGTAAATTCGTAGAATAAACATGGCAAAAGCTGTGTTATCTCTTTCGACTTAGTGGATTGGTTTGAAATCACTCCTCTCTGCCCCTCTTTGCGCTACTTCTAAAAAGATAGTACAGGAACTGTCCATTTAAATTTTCACAAGGCACTGATTCCCAAGTAAATACCAAACTTCTTGATGTATTCCTATCATGATCAACAGAAATAACAGGTGCAAAAGAAGTATTTAGTACGCGAGAGACATAAGCATAGGAAGCCTACTGCTTTTCCGTTTTGTCTTCAGTTTGTGTTCGTTTCCTTCTCCACACACCAAAGGCTAGGAGTGCTCAACACACATTTCAATGACATCAAGTAGCATCTGAATGCTTCACCTGCCACCCTGCTACATTCATAAAAGGAAATTGAAACAAGTAACTATCTAGAAAAAAACTCTAAGAAACTATTCCAAAGCTGTTCTAACCAGGTCAATGTAAGCACTATTTGAATAGAAAGTATAATGCATTATCACGTGAATACACGGCATTCTGCCGATATTGTGAAACGTGTCAGTATTTGGGCACACTTGTAACCACTCTTGGAAGATTGGCACCTGTAAGGGTACTCATATGAGTTAATTTTAACACCCAAGAGTAAACTGTACAAATGCAAATAATTCCGTACCGTGCAACTTTAATCTTCACCGGATGATTTTCAGCAGTGATGCACGCATGAGGGGGGGGGGGATTGTGCCATGCCTCCCCCTCCCATGGATGCCATTTAAGGTTTTAAAATGTGTACTTTAATAACACATAATTTAATTGCAAACCATATGTGGCACCAGATTGCAATTAAGGGCACCCATTTTTTTCAAATGCGAATAGGCAAATTCTGTCAAATTGCAAATTTTACTTAAGAGGTAGCATATGTGGCAACGTTTGCATGTTAGGACACGACCATTTCAACAATTCTCAAAAAGGGAGGGGCCCATTCCTAAAAAACTCTTCCCTGTCGGTATAGACGTTAGTTACAGGGGCAGGGGAGCAAAGGGTTCAGGTGGGGTGAGCGAATGTTTGCCATTTATCCAGCAAAAGATGTTAGGAGTAAACTCATTTAGCAGTATATATATATATGTGTGTGTGTGTATATATATATATTTATATGTGTGTATATATATATATGTGTGTATAAATATATATACAAGGTTTCTCACTCCTTGTCATTCTCTGACCAAGTATTGATAGAGAGGTAGTATTCCTCGAAAGCTCTACTTCAAACCTTTAGGCTGTTTAATTTATCTACATTCTAGCCTTCCGCTATTTGTATCTCCTCGAAGATCCAGCCTTTCAATTCTGTAGCACCGTTGTTTTACATTTTCTCCGTCATGTTTATATATATATATATATATATATATATATATATATATATATATATATATATATATATATATATATATATACATATTTATATATATATATTTACATATACACACATATATATCTATATCTATATATATATATATATATATAGATATATATATATATATATAGATAGATAGATATATATATATTTATATATATATATATATTTATATATATATATATATATATATATATATATATATATATATATATATATATATATATATATATATATATATATATATATATATATTTATATATATGTAATTGAGTTTTCCTCAATTTTAATGTGATGCACCTAACATCAGGTGAGAAAAGTGGGTCGGTGCTTGGGTGTGTGTGTATTTGTGTAATACTAGTACATCGGGAACATGAGCGTATTTTACCCAAGTGAATTGTCGATACACCCAAAGTGGGAATATCCACGTTTTCATTGTTCAAAGCATGTGTCCCCGAAAAATTGAAACGTGTGTGTGTGTGTGTGTACACTAGTTCGATTCTCTTTTTAAGCCACAACGGGCTTACATCTTTTAACTTTAGGCGTAAATAAAATCATAGAATACATAAGCATATTCCTAACGAACATTTATTCAACATATAAACAACTTTATTTCAAAGCCATCCCTACTTTTTTAACATTGCAAGTATTGCATCTAATTTGTAAATTTTAAAGGACGTTACCTTACGTTTGTGTATGCCTATATGTAAAAACCGTTCGAAAACGCTCCGTCGAACTTTTTCCCCTCTTCTCTTTTTTTTTTCTCTTTGATCGACTTCCCAACAAGTCATATCCACCTATGTTCCGAATTACACAATACGTGTAATCCTGTATCGAATCCTGGATATTGGTGCTTCTTTTCACTGTACCACCCCACCTACATTTGAGAGAAGTAATCCAGCATTTTATGGAATATTAGTAGCAGTCTCTTAATAAAATTATCCCTTAAGTTATCTATGAATTCCTTGTCCTGTTGTCATCAGCATTAATCTATATAATTTACCGTTCCGTTAATTGTTTAATTTAATTCAGTTGTGTAATTGAAGTTTCCTTCGATGATATTTCTTTCCTGAGGGATTTCGTTCACAACAGCTAGTTTTTTTTTAAACTTTTAAGTAAACTAAATTGTAGATGCGTTTGAATGTTGCTTTTGTGAAGAACTCTTTTCATTACTTCAGTTAATGACATGAACCACATAAACTACTATCATAATGATACTGTATCATATATCGCTCAGTGTGGCTGCATCGGTTTATAGTTTAAGGCTTCGTGAACAAAAAAAAACAGATCCGAATACTTCCTTCTATAACCTCTGCCAATATATAGAGCTTATACTCTTAACTTCCTAATGAGTTTAACAGAATGAAGCCGACGAGAGATGTTTGAGTTCAGGAAGGTGGTAAGTCACAGTGATACTCTCTACTACCACAGATAGAAAATTCGGAAGAAATTACTTCGTTCCTTGTTTGCCACGGTATAAGATACGATTTTCCATTGACGAATCATTTTAATTTTTATTAATTTTGACAGAATTACATATATTTCGGGGAAGCACCGCGAAGCAGTGCAAATGTGCCTTCTTGTTACTGTAAGGTGTAAACGAACCTTTTCGTTTTCAAATAGTAAGAACAGTCTTTAGTAAGAACAACAAAAATAATAGACCATTTGATTAGAACAGTTCTTCGCTTCAGATTCCACATTGTCACACTCAAAAAAAATCGTTTTTCCGACCGGTTTGTCTTACCCATCCCCGTAGGTTCTAAAAAACCTTAATCGCCCTTAACAATAAAATGGTGAATTTAAAATATTACCAGGTTTGGGTTCTAGATTTTAGCCCATTTCTTTATTAAATTCCTACCTAAATTAACCAGGGTTGTGTAAGTGTCATAAAACATGGAATCTGGTGAAAATTTCCCGAGATAATTTTAGATTGGTGAATTAATGACATTTCAAACAATACATTTTCACATAGCATAATCCAAATTGACACTGTAGGTATTAAAGTTGCTCAAGGAATTGAAATACTGTCGAAATTAGGCCTTAGGCATAACTTAATAAGGGAAGTTCTTCGTTCCTCATTCCTTACCCTAATTTTACCTCACCTTTCGTATTGTTTCTCGATGTGGGCGAGAAAAAGGTAAGAGTCACATGAAGGAAGCACACCACCATTAATTTCTCACTTGACTTACACACTGTTTTGCCCTCATTTAATGCCACATACCTGTGGAAGTTCACATCCCACTAAAACTACCCCTTATATGAAAGCCAAGAAGTTGGCCAATCATGGCATTGCAGATTCACTATTGCATGACTGTTCAGATTTTGAGCTTAATGGGTAAGAAGTTTATGAGCTCTGCAACCACCCCTATTTATCGGCAAAGTGACGGAAATTACCTCTCGTCACTTACATTACTGAAATGATCCAAATTACCTTCAGCCCATCCCAATTTCTCATCAACTACACGATAAAATCTCCTCTTTTATTCTCCCCACCCCCCTCAAAAAATATAAGCAGCAAGTGACTGTTCTAATGTGAGCAGCAGTTTACACCTCAAAAATGACCTTAAATTGCCCTTTCTGCCAGTAATGGTGTGCTCCCTTAAGGAAATCTGAAATTTGGATTTGCTCTTCCAAACTTTTTAGACTCATTTTCATTCAGATTTCTAAGAGCATGACAAATTTAAACTTTTCATTATTTCTGTATCAACTTCAGCACACCCAACTTCATGCTGGACATAGGGTCTTTTCTGTGCTCTAACAGCTACACTTGGGTGTGTGAGAATCCCCACATACCTCACACTGGGTCACTTGCAAAACAATGTGGGGCACTGATTTTCATTTCTAACTTAAGTTTTCAATTGTGATGAAGAATGTTCTTTACAAAAATTTGAAAAACTATTATTCAGGCATGCCTTAACTCAGTAGACTGTGGTGATGCAGTCCATCCAACCATAGGGTTACAGCACTAAATCCAAAAAAGCCAAGCCAAGTCTTAGATAAAATGAACGCTATTGCAGATATTCCACATCATTAAATGGCAGACATTGTGCCCACACATGTAGATTGCTACTCTGAAGTCAGCAAATGTTGTGGGTTAGGGAGAGAAGCACAGCTACACTTCTAGTTATGTGAGCCGTTAAGGGACGCCCCACAAAATTGTCACTCACATTCATTTCTCTTCTTGATGGCACTCCTACAGTTCTAATTAATGTCTGAAATCTTCAATTTTAAAGTCCTTGTAGCATGTGCAGCAAGAGATCCCCCAGATACTACAAATTTCAAATGGCAAGTAAAAATACAGTGCATTATCCCTTACTTCATTAAGGCATGCCAGTGACTGAATGGGCCGGTCTATACATCTGCTGGAATTCATTACCAAAGTGTATTAAAGTATCTTTTTCCAGGAATTTCTATACGCCTACAACATTTGAAATTGCCCTGACTTGGCAGTCATGAAAAACTTACATACTTAAATTTAAAGGGCTGACTTCATCTATTAGGAGCAGTTAGTTGTTGCGCGTGGTTCGTGTTGCAAAAATGTAGGTCTTGTGGCTGCTACAGCAAGCTACGATTAAAAAGTGACCGTTTGAATGTGTGAGCTACTCTTCTTGAATTTCTGCTATCAATCGAATATACGTCCAATTCAATTCTAGTTAAAAACCGTGTGGCTGGCTAACTTTAAGAAAGAACAGCATTTTGAATTAGAGATCAAGCCTCGGCCAAATTGAGACTTGAAAAAAATTATTTGATTGATAGCACTGGGAAGGAGGTGTTGAGAGGTTGGACAATACCACCGTGCTTCAGACAAAACTGTTCCAGTGGCCTTAATTAACCTCACAATCTACGCTTCTGCTTATGTGTTATTACACAGTATGATGTTGAACTTACTTAGAAGAGTTTCTCACACGGGGACACAACATACTTACATGAAAGTTGCATAAAAAACACACTGTCTCTTCAAAAGCAAGATATATCAATTAAATCCTTGTTTATTATTCGTCTAGTGTTTCCTGCAGAAAGGTAATAATCGTGAACGCAATATTTCTGGAAATTGGAGTAGAATTTTTTCATAAGATAAAACTCAAGACAATGTTACAAAAATGTAAGGATTCTTATTGTTTATTTTAGTTTCTTTGTTTGCTGTGAGCATTGTACTTTGCCCAGGTTGATTCCTCTTTCAATTTAAAATCTCGTTTCAAAAAATGTCAAAAAACCAAAAGGTTAAAGTTGTATAACTCAGCCAGTTAAAAAAATCAAAGAAAGAAAGAGATTTATTCAAATCAAAAACTATTTTGAATGCCCACAGTTTTCACGCCGTTTGAAAACGTTCGCTATAGATTCCAATTACGGTATTGAACACGCTCTGTTCTTCTTTGCTTTGCATTGCTTTGCTTTGCTGAAAATGTAAAAGCATCTTAAGATGATATGAGAAATTCACGAGCACTTGCGTCCGTTATGCAATGCAGAGTAGATGGTATACTGAGATCAATTTCTAGCATCCTTGTTAAAGAAAAAGTATAGCACATTGAAACGAATATCGATTTTCTAAAGAAACTTTACCTTTTAGTAATTGTGGTTTTCATTAGAGTGCTTAAGTAATTGTCCGTGCAAATTTTGTTTAAGTACTTTGAATTCTCTAAGTCAAAGAACGTTTTGATCCTTAAGCTTAAAATCTGCAGGGAAATATCTCAAATAAACAGTCATGGACGTACGAGCAGAAACAAAAAAAATCGACATGACCCACGTGTTCAAATCTGACAAAGATTATTATTCCACTTCTTTAACATGGAAACTAAGTTTTAGACTCAATGAATTAAACGTGCACATGGTCGAGGCAAATGTTACGTTCAAAAGCATTGTACTTGACCAAGAAGCTCGATCTATTTTTCAGAAAGTTTTGTACTTCGTAGTCAGCGTATAGTTTTGAAGCGATATGCTTTGGCATTGTGGAAGAACTTTTCGTTGCATTGGACCGACCGTGAATTTGACAAAGGAGGAAGATAGTGATACACAGTTGAAGAAACATCAAACAGAATCAAACAGGCTTTCTACAAGATATTCTGTGCACGTTGGTTCATATTAATCCACAAAGAAGTTAGTTTTGAATTTTCAATCACATGTTACTTTCAATAAACGACCCTGTAATACCCCCTTCATTTACAATGTCAATCAGACATACATCATCATAACACCATGACAAAAACATTGTTATGGTTAGTGTGGCAGAACATATTAAAATGTTTTGATATGATTGTGATAAGCCGTGGTCACACAGACCGATGTTGTTCTGAGTTGGTTGGTTTAGGTAGACCGATTTTGTCGGTCGATCTCGCCGTAAAGCTCTGTTAGTAGGTACACTGTCCGATTTATCGTCTGGTTTACCGTCTTCCACTTTGAGCAAGGTTACGTTCGATGAAGAAAGTAAAGAAAACATCGATGGATATTGAACTAGGTATACAACTCTGTAACGCAAAGAATACCTGTGGTCTAACGGTGATTATGATTCACCTACCCCCTGTACCAAATTCTGCTGCGGTTTTTTTTTTTTTTTTTTTTTTTTTTTTTTTTTTTTGCTTTCGGTTTCATGGTTTGACCATCATGCCACACGCTAGCAACCTTTGAACCTTTGCAGATCAGTGATGCACAATGTGCGATTTTTACACGCATGTTCCAGCTAGTTTTTGGCCGATCATAGTATTGTGACGTTCCCGCAGCCTGACCGCGAGGTTACTCTTTCGATCAGAGTTTGAACTTGCAGACTTGCAGGCTGTGGATCGATCAAAAAAGTGCTCACATAGACCGACACGACACATTATTGTGTCGTATCGGTCTATGTGGGCACTTGTATTGTATCAAAGCAGTCGGTCGACCAAATCGATCTGTGTGACAACGGCTTTATTCTAATACGCATTTTGACCCACGGAAAGCATGCCCCTCTGTTACTAACTAACTCTGATAGTAATTGAAAAAGTAGGCTGTTACCTAGCTTTAGTCCATGATCTCTAATTTCGGACCCTGGAATCATCACATTTTACCCTGAATTACAAAATTTTATTGTTCTGAGTATCATAACGCATTTATTTTCACAGTTTTTTTTTTTTCTTGAAAGCATTCAGTGAGATATGTACGAGTGTCCTTTATGTTTGATTCCTATCGGAGAGCAGTACCGCAAGTCCAGAATTGAAACTCTTTTCATACGTTAGAGGGTGCAAAATGAAAACCATTCATTAAAATCAAAAGTATCTTATTACGTTTTTGTTGTTTCTTTTTCTTTTTTCTGCTATTGCTCTAGGGAGTTGAGCACTTCGTCAAGCCCGTGAGGGGTTTTTTTCAACTTCCTTCACATCATAACTAAAGGATTTATTCCAATTGATGTAATATTGTATATATGTTTGTAAATATGTATGATGTGAAAAACAAATGAATGAAATGAAATGAAAATGAAATGTTATTAAACCGTCACAGCTTGTTCCATTGGTAAGATTTCACATGCTGAAGTTTACTAATAGTAATGACTTATTGCGCACTATTTTGTTACATTCGTTTTGCAAAACTCTCTTTTTATCTCATCGCCCCGTGAGGAGGATGAGATATTGTAATCACTTTGCCCGTTGAGCTATAAATGGGAATACCAGCTGAAATTGGCACTGTTGCCATGGTAATGGTTGGTGCCCCCAAGTTACTGGTCCAAGGGTCTAACCTAAGGTGGGGTCCCCCATGGTAACCAAAACTCCAATTCTGTGTGAGGGGTCAAAACGTGTCCGTGTGTGTGTAGGTGCGTTAATTTTTGTTTTACTAATATCTCCTAAACGGCTCAGCGGATTTTCCTCAAATTTTGTAGGAAGGTACCACTGTACATATTGCATAACCGGAAGTAAAGGTCAAAGGTCAGAGGTCAAAGGTCAAATTTGATGAAAATCATATATTTTACTATATTTCTGTAATGGAACATCGCACTGACATGAAACTTTGCACCTGTCATGAGAATATATAGAACTACCAAAATATACGGTTACCATGGCAACAGGTATCAAAGGTCACGTGATGGAAGGGGAAGTGTCTATTTTTAAGCGAAAAAAGGGGAAATTTGTGACTCTAACACCTCCTCGTGGGATCGATCGATCTTTTTCAAACTTGGTGGGAAGGTACTCCAGGGTTAGACTTTGTGTCTCCCAGATTTCCGGAATTGAAGGTCAAAGGTCAGAGGTCATATTTCGATAGTTATCATTTTGGGGGGATTTTTGGCTGTATTTCTGATCTTTTACCATATTTCTGGAAAGGAAAGTGGCATTGACATGAAACTTCGCACGTGTCATGAGGATATCTAGAACTACCAAAATGCATGGTTAAAATGGCAACAGACATTTAAGGTCACGTGATGGAAGGGGAAGGGTCTATTTTTAAGCGAAAAAAAGGAAATTTGTGACTCGAACTCCTCCTAGTGGGCTTGACCGATCCTTTTCAAACTTGGTGGGAAGATACCCCAGGGTCGGAACTTGTGTCTCGCAGATTCCCGGAAGTGAAGGACAAAGGTCGGAGGTCAGAGGTCAGATTTAGGTTAAATCATACTTTTGTCTGTATTTCGGTAATGAAACATGTTAGTGACATGAAACTTCGCACACGTCATGAGGATGACTAGAACTACCCAAATATACGGTTGCCATGGCTCTAGGAGGGACGGTCTAAGGTCAAAGGTCAAGTTGAGTCAAAATCATTTTTGTACATAATTCCAGGGGAGAACATTGCACCGATATGAAACATGAAACGTATAACAGGAGTGACATGTCCTGGCAAAACATTTCGTTGACATGGCAACTCAGGTTTGAAGTCGTGTTACAGAAAGTCAAATGTACCGTTTTACTTCAAAAAGTGGTGGTTGTTGGCTTTTGTTTAAAGATGGTGAAGATGTGCCCCAAACTGAGAAAATGTATCTCGTAGAGACCAGTCCAGACCAGAGTGTAGCTAAACTTTTCCATAATTGTCTTGCGTATAGAAATCTTCTTCTTTAATTGTATGGGGTCTGAAAGTATTGTGAGTCAATATTTGTTACCGTTTCATAAGACGGAAAATAACGCCTCGTGGATTCACAAACATCGGTGCACGCGGAAGTGACAATTTGACTTGCGCATCGTTCTTTTCGGCAATGTGCTTATACTAAAAACGCACTACATAAAATGCTGTTAATAGCTGAAATTCAAAAATGCATCGTCGTCCATGATATCAGTTCAATAACCACTGCAATTGCTTCACGAACTCGATGGTTTTCCACTCTCCAACGTAGGCCTACATAATAAGTTAGTTTGACTTACACATTTCTGCTAAATACTGTTAAAATTAACAGCTCGGTTTGCGCGTCTGCTACTCAAACGAAGTTCGAATATCACCACGCGATTTTCATGCCGCATCGTAGAAATCTAAAGCGCAATATTTTCAGGGCGCGGACGTCAGCTCGAAGACGTGAACTTTGGGTTAAAACGTCGCGTTGCCCTGGCCACGTCGTGTAATCTAAAGCTCCCTAATGACGCGTGTGGCCCCACGCAGCAGACTTCGTAATGCGCGTGTGGTAGGCTAAGCGTGCTTATCTGATTAGTTAATCAGCTGTCCGAATTAGTTGGTGTAACATGCAATGATATGCGTTTTGTTCGTCTCGGCCTTACTATAGGGAGTTTACACGCGTGTAAACGCCAACTAACGCAACCACCTTCTGGAGGACAAATAACACACATGGAAGCTAAGTAAAGAAATGTGGTGCGTGGCAGGATGTCTTTAAGAACAACTAGAGCGTCCGCTGAATTTGACCTTTGGTGCAAGCTCCTCACAGAGGTTATGTACCGACGTCACTGCGTTGCACTTTTCTCTATTTTTTCATCCAGAAGTACATTGTGCAACAATTGTTGCTAAGGTTCTATCGTGCGCGCGTATAGGTAACACACCTATTGCGTATGATCAGTAACATCCTGTAAGCCAAATTAAAACACGCTGACGTCATTATTTTTACTTCTGGAACGCGTTTCTAGCACATCAAATTTGCCCTGAGGTTTTTGTAGCTAAAATCCCCAAAGGAGCTTGAAAGAATTAAGTCCCACGTTTACTAGCGATGAGATCAGCAACTCCGCGGATTGCCCTCTTGTTTTCTTTTGAAATTTAAAATATTTAATAAAGTGTTGATCGTTTAATGTTTTCGTACATAATATTTTGTACAGACTGACAGAGAGGTTATGTATAGCAAAGTTTCCCCTTCCGTGAATACGAGATCACATTTTGGGACAACGTGAAAAAGATCTCGGAGGAAGAGAGGAAAACAAAATACCCAGAATCCAGTAACACAGTTTTGTTTCCATTTTATAATTCACCATGTTGTCCAAGGACCACGACATTACTACATATTCTCCAGGTAGTAAGGCATGGCGTAGCAATCTTTTTCGTAATAGAATGTGTGCACTTACATAAAGGAGTAAGCAGGAGTAAGGAGTTAACTGTTAACACGGGAGTTTTCACTATTATAGCACACATATTGTTAATGCTGGAAGAAGTTCGTTGGCAGGACGATTTGATAACGCTGAATAATTATTTCATCGTACCGCAACAACAAAAAATAATTAATATAACGTGGTAAGCAAAAAAAGCGAATTCGGTAATTCATTTTGTTGGCTATGCACATGCGCACATTGTCGAATAGTCGGGATAAAGAAACCAATCCCGCACCTACAAAGTGTTCCAAAATTTGAGAAAATTTTGTGACACCATTCTTTCTCAATAAAACCAAAGCAAAAAGAGAGATCATAAAGGATTTTTGTGTGCCGTTGGTTGTGGCTTGATTGCCTGTTTGGTGTAAAAAATATGCATTTTAATCTGCCTTAGAGTATGGCGGAGTCCATATTTTCGTTCGGGTTGGCTAGTGAGACATACACGCTTATTGTTGTACGCACGCACGACAAGAGAAAAAGGCAATGACCTACACTATGTTCTAAGTTGTGTTTTGTGTATTTCATGCTGTGCACTACAATCCCTTGCTTCAACAAATTACCGAGCTAGCTTATTCCACGTTAACTTGCGCTCAATAGGCACGTACTTTTCAAAAACTCATTATTTTACAAAAGAAACCACTTGCGTCGTCGGTTTACCAGTTTCTAAAACGACTTAATGATATTGATATTTCTATAGATACTTTTGTTATTATCATTTTGATATTATCGTTCAATTGCTTCATGACGCAGTCGTATCTCATTTCCTTAAATAACCACCTCGAATTCATAATCATCCACAAAATAGAGATCACTTGTAATTTATTTTGCGAGTGATATTGCAATCTTTTTTGACGAAATTTAAACAAGAGCGATTTATTGATAAAGCACACACACCTCATAAAACAGCACTATCCCAATGCAAACTTGCAATTAGTCTATTTTAATTAAGTCTGGCATGACTGAATGCACATAATATTTAGTCTCGAAATGAACAAAAAGCAGCCAGTAAGACGGTGGTCAGCTGCTCCTTAGCTAGCTGTACATACTAAACTAGTTTTTACCCCGAGAAGGGGGAAGGACTTGTGACGTCGCGGTAGGAGAACTCTAAAGGCAAGCTGAAACAACTACACTTAAACTGAAAAATTAAAGGCCTGATTCTCTCACCCAAAACAGTTCCAGTTCTCCTAGCCTTTTACTTTAGCCCCTCCCACAGCTGTGTAAAACTTCATCCTAATCCAGAAAAGATTTATGTCAACGTTTCAGGAAGAGTATACACAGGGGCGGAAATCTCTGTTTGAGAGTGAGGGCGAAAATGCTTATGATGTGCCCATGAGTACTAAACTGTGCACGCTTGGCGGTCACAGCGAGCGCGAAGCGCGAAGCTCCAAAGGACTCCTGGTGGGATCCAGGGGCAAACCCCCTGTGGGGGTCCAGGAGGTCGAAGCCCCCGGAAGCTCTTGTGTCCTAGCGTTTCCAAAGCTTCAGAAAAACTGTTTTCAAACGAAAATAAACGAAAAAGGGTGACCATTTTTTTAGGTCTACTCAAATTTTTGGGGGGCCAAATTACGATTTGGCCCCCCCACTTTTTCACTTGAGGGGGCGAAGGCCGCCCTTGCACCCCCCCCCCCCCGGGATTTGCGCCCATGAGTATACCTAACCCTAATGTGTGATCAGAACAGTTTTAGTACAGTACTGAGGATTTGTTACATGTACAACAGTATTGGACATGCTTTGAATTTTCTGCCAGTCAAATACCTGTGAAAACTGAGCAATTTTGAAAACTGCCAAAAGATGTGTGTCTTTGGTTAGAGTTGACTGCTTATAAATTTCATGCCAAAGCATTACTTTCAATATATCACTAGTTGGATATAATTGTATGCAAACTAAAACAGAAAGGGTATTTAAGATAAACATGATAGAGTGAAGATGGTGACTGTTTGCTAATATAACGTACAGCTAAAGACTTTAAAGGCCCAACCCTTTCACCTAAATATTTCTAATTTTTCTAGAACTTTATGCCCTTTCCACAACTGTCCCAAACACATCCTCATCCAGACACAATCTCAGCCTATTGGTTCAGTAAGTTGGTTAGATGGAGTTCACGGTTCAGTTTACAACCATCTGGTTCAAGTCGAGCCGGCCACGACTTTTTTTCTGGCTGTGACTCACTGCCTATTCCATTGATTATGTTGAACGCCAATACAGGACGAAGTGAATACAATGCACTCTCAGTACAGAGCATGCTGTGTAATATGAGGTACAGTATTTTGCACTTTGAACTTGCTGCCAATCAAAGAGCTGTGCCACTTGAAAATTAATGTGGACTACTACAAAAATTGTGCCTTGGGGTGAGAGTTGACTGCCTTTAAAATGTCGATAGAATACTTCACCTTTCTTATCCCACTTATTCCACAAATTAATAGATTTTCTGAAAAAAGTGAGCACGCAAATCAGGTTTGCATGTCCTGGACACGTAATGCAAACATGAACCTTAATTTCGAAGTGTGCTAAATTGTTGACGATGGTATGGCAATCGTGTAAACTGCCTCTTACATCTTCACAACACCAATAATTAAAGACAATCATGTTACACGCGCGTTGATATAATTATCAAAAAAATGTCCAAAACTCCTTCTTATTAATAGATTTAGAACAGGAAAGAGTGGCCTATTGTCAAGAAACTCTAAATTCACTAGCCAGAAGGCCATGATAAAAAAATCTGAAAGAGTGTGAAAAACGAAATATCAACTACCAAATGAGGGGAGATTTGTAACTAATCAGGGGTGGCGTTAAAGGGGGGCGAGGAGATCATGGCCTCCCGTCGGGGAAGGTCGGCGGTTTCGTCGGGGAGCCCTAAAAATTATAAATAAAACTAACAAAATTATCAACAAGGACTGAAGTTACTGGAGGGGTGATCTTGAATATATTTTTGTTTTGAAATGCTATTTTTTATAGATAGGCCTAATGGAATCGATTTTCAATCACTTTTCCTTAGCTCCGTAATTCCTCGTTTCATGTACCTTGTCCTATCTCCTCTCCCGTCGGAGAATGACGGATATTTCCTTTGAGAAGGCTTGAAATTGAATGCAAAGGACTGAAGTTACTAGATGGATGATCATGCATTGTTTTTTCTTTCTTTATTGACTAATTTTTCTTTAATTACGCCATTTTAACGCACTTCTGAATCGGTTTTTATCACTTTTTCCTAGCTCTGCTATTCCTCATTCCATCTCCGCATGGTCATGCTCCCGTCGGTGGAGGCTGTACCCCCCCCCCCCATCAGTTGTTGGGAAAATCCAACTTCGTCGGAGGACCTTCATCTACAGGTCCACGATAAAAGATGCGGGCCTGATAAACCTCAGTCACCCTGGGATCTTCTTGATTTTGCTTACTAGAAGACTATATTCTTCAAGGAACTAAAACGGACGAGAGCGGGTTGTTCATGAGCTTGAAGTGTCAAAATGGTCTGCCATCTGGCCTTCCCCGACGGTCAAATTCTAGTAACGGTAATGGAAATCGGCCATGCCTTTTTCAGCTACTCATAATGATAAACAGTATACTATGAGAATGTCTCCCAATAAGCCCAACTAACAGCCCCCCTGCAACGTGACATATTTTCAAATACGTTGGAAGTAAAATCATTTCAAGTCTGATAACAGTGGCGTAGCTACTGGGGGGAGGGGGGGGCAAGTAAATAATTTGGGGAAAATTAAAGAAATTGGGGAAATTTGAAAAATCATGGTATGCCCTTTTGCCAGTCCTCAAAATTTTTGTAAGAATAAAAAATTGTGAGACATTTCTCATACATATTTCTGTTTTTCTGCAACAAATAAACCCAAATAAACCCAGATCCAGTGTCGTATGAACCGACCTGACTCGCGTTCCACAGCAGATTCAATGTTCTCTTGTATAGGCGCGGGTGTTATGATCAGTGCATTCCAGTGCATAGCAAGCTATTTTACCCTACACAACCATGGATGGGGCTGAAACAATCCTTGACTTACGATAAAGAGAACGTTGGTCTAGAATAAACGGGATCCATGGGCATACTTAGATTTTGTTACGTAACCTTATCCTTGGATGCTTGCAGGCTAGTTCGGGAAAATAGCTTTCTGCTCACTTGGGGTCCAACAATAAACGAGTCCATGAATACCATGTCCTAGGCTAAAACTTACTCGGTGAATGTAGACTTCTACACTTAACAGACTGCTGTTCTAACAGGATATCCTGTGTGATCGAGTCACTATTTGGCCTCCTTTCAGTGGCGTGCGAAGGGGGGCATTGGGCAACGTCCCTCCCCTCACGGATGCCATTTTTTGTTCTTTAAAATAAGTAGCTATACTGAAGTAACACAGATTTTACTTCAAAAGATAGTACATGGCACCAGATTGCATGTAAGGACACCCAATTTTTTAAAAATTTTCAACTGGGGGGAGGGTTGTCTCTGCAAGGCCCCTCAGTAATGTCAATTTTTTAATACCCACAAATAGGCAAATTCTGTCAAATTCCAATTTTTACTTAAGCAGGTAGCCTCTGTATCCCACTGGTGGCACCGATTGCCTCTGATTTAAGAATTTTTAAAAGGGAGGGCCCACCCCAAGGTTTGTCATTTGTCACGCAGGAGATGTTAGGGGTAAAATCATGAACAGATGGGAGTCACAGACAATTTCATCAATTCAGAGGATCTTCAATTTAACCAAGTTATTTGGATAGAGTTGTATGGCCCATTTTCCAACCTAGCTGACCACAGCCTATTTTCCAGTTTCCAGTTTCCAATTTAGCTAAGAATCGCAATAGAGAAGCATTAGCATATTTTCAGTTCGTTGTATAGTTTCCCCGTAAAGAATCAAGACCATTTCATATAGGCCTAATCGTGATAGTACATTTTATGTGGTAATTTTCTGATCACTTAGCATGTTCCTGATTTTTTTTTTTTTTCGTTCCGTGCCAACCAATGGTGGCGCTTCGCTCAGTCTTTTGGGCAAAATTACATTTTGGGGGTCAAAGTAGTTCTTAACTCTCTGATCACTTTGCAGTTTGCGAACATATTTCGAATTGAACATTTTTTTTTTTTTTTTTTTTTTCTGAAGGAACGCTTTATTTCAACCTTCAAATACATATAAGCAAACAAGTATTTGCAGAGTTGAACATTCTATTTAGGGCAAAAGAAGGTGGCGACTCGTTAGATGATGATGTTAGATAGGGGTATGATTTTTCGAAATTTGCTGTACGCTCCGCGCCATCCAATGGTGGCGCTCCACTTAGTAAGTTAGTTAAATAGAGTTTTACGGCCCAGTTTCCAACCTATTGGTTCAAGTCAAGCCGACCACCTCCCTTTTTCCAGTTGTGGCTTACTGGCTTGTTTTCCCAACTCCATTGCTTATGCGGAGCATCACGCACAATGGCATTTCAAGAGTCTTTGGTATGACTCGACCTGGTAATCCAACCCGGGCCTTCCGCGTGAGAGGCAGATGCTCTTACCGTTAGACCAAACACGCGGTCCGCTGAGATAATCTTTGCGGCAAAATAACGTTTTGTGGCAAAGAAAAACCGCAAATTAAAATGCTCCCTTTCGCCTTTACCGATCGATGCTCTTTAATTTTGACTCCTAAAAGTATGCAAATTTAATGAAAAGTTTTACTTCGTAAGGTAGCGTGAATAGCATAAGAATGCATGTAAAGACACAAAAGTTTCAGTTTTATCCTCATGAACCACCACCATTCAACTTTTAACACTAATCTTGTCAAAAGTCGAAAATCTCGCACCATTTTGCATCTAGGCTCCTTGAAAACGTAAAAAATACCCCTTAGACCCCTCCCCCCAGGCTGGTGATCACTCAACATACTGCACGCCCCCCCCCCCTTCAGTGAGATCTTGTGTACGCCACTGCGTTGGTACATACAATTACAAATATACCAGATATTGTTAATCAAAATAAATATTCTAAGAGTTGTTATTTCTGATCGTTGCATGTTATACTTTAAGACTGAAATACAGGTAATATTACAGAATTACATGGTAATGTTTTTTTACTTGTAAATTTGCCTATTTTACATGAAATACATGCACATCGACCGGGAAAAGATTTGGGGAAATTTCATACCTTTGCCCCCTGGAAAAAATCCTAGCCACGCCACTGAGTCTGAAGTTCGGGCGGTCACGTAGGAAATCTCATCTATTTAGAGGACCTTGCAATTGAATACAACGAAAAGAGTCAAAAACAGTCTAGTACGTTTTCAATTCCGCTGCATAGTTTTCCCCCGAAAAGAGACAAAACATAACATCTAACTGCAGCAGTACTGTACCTTTATTCTGGTAATTTTCTGACCACTTAGCAAATTGGGGTGTCCTATTGCAGTGAAACTTTCATTTCAAATGAAATTCAAAAGTTAGAAGTCTGTCATTTCCGGCTGTCTAGGGGTTAGATTTTTAACACTTTTCTGTACGCTCCGCGCCAGCCGAAGGTGTCCCTCCGCTTAGATAGTGTTTTGGTCGAAGAGATCACTTAACAGAACAATGCATGCTTGGAAATAAGTCAACGGGGCAGTATTACGAAGTGACAATTTCATCGGAAAGCTCAAAATAACCACTGCTTTGCTTTTAGTTACGACTACCGGAAATGCCAATTCGTGCTCTCTGGTGGTTCTCAATTTTTCAAAAAGTTTTGAGCTCTCAACTTAGATAGTCTTTCGGGCAGAATTGCATTGCAATTCTGCCCTTCCTAAAGTGAAACACCCCCTTATATCTATGTCAATATATTAAATATAAAATTTTAAATATACTGGAAGCTAAACTTTTTCCGCGGGGAAATTTTCCAGTATGGTCCGAGGGCCTTAATCTGCATGATGATATTGGGTAGCCCCAACAAGATTACAGATCAACTCCTACTTGATTTTGTTGTAAGAAGATCAGATTCCTCCATAAAACCCCAAAGTCTGACATAAAATTACAATCTTTCTTTAATATAAGCTTCAGATTGGTAAAAGTGGCAAGATTTTCCAATTTGTATGGATACTCTGTACAATAAATACGGTAACTAAAACCAACTCTCCTAATCATCCCGACATTCTACATGATTTCTCTCTTGAAAGGCATAATACTTAAAAAAACAAGATTTTCATTATAAACCTTACCAAAAACCCCAATTTTTGTCCATGAAATTCCAAAATTTCTCAATAAAATAAGCTCTTAATTTTCAAATCTTCGTTCAAAAAAGAGAAAAACTTTTCGGACAAACTTTTAGTCTTGTCTTTAAGCCTTAGTGCGTAGGCCTTGTACGATCAATGCGTAATCCCAAAAGAATTTCAGCTGTCGTCTACATTACGTTTTGGATTTTACCTCTATGAAGCACAGATTATTAAACACCCCAACTTTACAAAACCAAATTTCTCTCAAAAATTTCGATTTTTTTCTTCAAAATAAATTCCAGATTTATAAGTATTTATTGAAAAGAAAGTCAAAAGTTTCGGCGTGCTACGCGCCTTAAAATCTGCTAAATCACATCCCACAGGGACTAACTCAAAGCCCTTGTCGGGGCCTTGAAATGCTGGCCTCCTCTCGGAGAGCTTGAACCCCTGTTGGGGAAATTCTCGCACCACCCCTACAAATAATGAAAAGTATTGCAAGTTTCTAAAAGCCATGGAACAGATAAGAATAATGTAAGTGGAGGAACATTTTTAAGGGGAGCTACCTTCGGCATTGGAAGACACCTTTCTCCATAAAGTAAAGGGTGTTTCAGGAGCATGGGATTCCCAGGAAAAATGAGGGCAAAACGTTAACTTGTTTAGATCAGATGAAATAGTTTACTCCAAGAATAGGGGTTACCTAATTCTTCACACAATATGAGCGAGTTGTTCATAAATGTTGATGTTAAGTTTTCTTCAAACCTTTTGTACACGTTTTTGAGACGGGAGGGCAATCTTCTCCAGTCGACGATAATCTGTACCAATCTTTGCATATACTGCTGTTTTCATAAAAACTAGAAATTTTGTAGTAGATTGTATATGAATTAGCCATGTAGTGAACCGCAAAGTAAAGTTGTAATTGTTTCTGTCCCCCCCCCCCCCCAAAAAAAAAAAATAAAATCCGTTTCAATTGAACGCAGGCTACTCATCTACTATGCACATGCACGGCGTCCCCTTTAGGATTTGGGTTTTAGAATATAACAGTGGTATTCAGGGGTGGCGCCAGGATTTCCCCGACAGGGGGACCAAGCTCCCCGACAGGGGGGCCAGCATTTCAAGGCCCCGACAAAGGCTTTGAGTTAGTCCAGGTGGGACGTGACTTAACACTTTGAGGTGCGCCCAGCGCGCGAAATTTTTGGTCTTCTTTTCAACAAATACTTAAAAATATGGAGTTCATTTTGAAGACAAAATTTAAAAAAATTTAAAGAAATTTTGCTTTTGAGAGGACCATTAAAAAGTTGGGGTGTTTATTGAAGGATCTGTCCTCCATATGGGAAAATCAAAAACGTTATATAGGCGACAGCTGTAAATATTTTGGGGTAACGCATTTAATCGTACTAGGTCTACGTACTTAGGCTCCAACATGAGATTATAGGTTGCCCGAAAAGGTTTTTCCTTTTCTGAACCAAGTTTTGAAAAATAAGAGCTTATTTTATTGGAGAAATTTTGGAATTTAATTGAAGAAAATTTGGTTTGGGGGTACAGTTATTATGAAATATTTGGGTTTTTTATTAAGTGATATGACTTTCAAGTGCAAAATTAGGTAGAATGTTGGCGTGATTATCAGAGTTGACTTTGGTTATTTATTGTAAGGATTATCCATCGAATTGGAAAATTTTTACAACTTTTAACAATCTGAAGCTTATACTGGAGAAAACTAGTAATTTTATGACAGATTTACGGGTTTAATAAAAGAATATTCTTCTAACAAGAAAATCAAGTAGGGCATGATCTGTAGTTTGGTTGGGGTTACTGAATATCATCACGCAGATAAAGGCACTCGGACCATATTGGGAAAATTCTCCCGCGGAAACAGTTTGGCTTCCCATACATTTGAAGTTTTATATTTTACATATTGACATAGACGTACGGGAGGGAGCGTCTCAGTTTCGGAGGGGCAGAATTGTCTCCTTTGTCCGAAAAATGCAGGGCACAGAAATTTTTAAGAAATTGAGAACCTCCAGACAGGCATTTCCCGGGCTCGTACCTAAAAAAATCAGTCATTATTTTGAGCTTTCTTTCGCAATAAAATTTTCACTTCATAATATTGTCCCAAAACGAAGAGCAATTTGCAAGCTTGCAATGTTCTGTTTAGTAATCTGTTCGACCAAAACACTCTATCTAAGCGGAGCCCACCATCAGTTGGCGCGGAGCCTACAGAAAATTGTTAAAAATTCTAACCCGGTTCTCAGACAGCCGGAACAGGCATTTCGCAGACTTGTAACTAGTAATGAAGCAGTCGTTATTTTGAGCATTTCTTTAAAATGAAAGTTTTACTTCAATAGGAAAAAACCCAATTTGCTAAGTGATCAGAAAATTACCAGATAAAATGGTACTGCTGCAATTAATTAGATGTAATGTTCTTGTCTATTTTCGGGGGAAAACTCTGTAACGGATTCTTCGTTGTAGTCCATTGCAAGGCCCGCTAAAAAGATGAGATTTTCTACGTGACTTCCCGAACTCAAGACTATAATTGATTTTTCTTCCTATGTATTTGAATTTTTAAAAATATGTCACATTACAAGGTGGATTCAAATGAATTTTCAGTCAGACTTATTGGAAGACATTTTCACACTGCTGTTTACCATCAGCCTATGTGTAGCTGAAACGGCCTGTCTGATTTTCATTACCGTTACTAGAATTCGGCTGTAGGGGTAGGCCAGGTGGCAGAACATTGGGCACTGCATGCACCTGAACAACCTCTCGTCTGTTTTTTGTCAGGAAAATTCGGAATTGTGAGTTTCCTTGAAGAATATGGTCTTCTAGTGAGCAAAATCAAGAAGACCTTCCGGATGACTGAAGTTTCTAAGAACCGCATCTTTTATCAGTTCAAGGTGGGCATGCAGATGAAGGTTCCCCGACGAAATTGGGTTTTCTCAACAAGAAGGGGAAGGGCAGCCTTCCCCGACGGGGGCATGACCTTGAGGATTGAAGATGGGATGAGGGATAACAACGCTAGTAAGAAGTGATTAAAAAAGATTCAGATAGGCATTAAAATACCATTACAAAAGAATTAAGTGGTTCAAAAAGAAAAAAAAAAGTTCATGATTATCCTTCCAGTCACTTCAGTCCTTTACCTCCATTTTTGGGCCTCCCCGAAGGAAATTGCCATTAGTTTCATGACGGGGAGGACAGTTCCACGACGGGGAGGAGATAGGAAAAGGTACATGAAATGAGGTTTAACCGAGCAAAGAAGAAGTGATTGAAAATCGATTCTGATATGTATTAAAATAGCATTTCAAAAGAAAAAAAGTTTACCCATCCAGTAATTTCAGTCCTTGTAGGGTTTTTTTTTCTTTTTCTTTTTTCTATTACTTTTTACTTTTTTTTAGGCCTCCCCGACGAAATCGCCGACCTTCCCCGACGGGGGGGACCATGCCCCCCGGCACCCCGCTGGCGCCACCCCTGGTGGTATTTTCCCCCAGTCGTAAAAGGCGACTGAAAGAAGCACACTCTTAAAAGACTGGTAAAAGTACAGTAATTCCACAGTACACCGGTAATGTTATCGGTCATCTTTGAAAGTTAACTATTCATATTAGAATAATCAGTTGTTGCTTTTTCGTTGATATGAAAGAGGAGATGTTAACTTGAGAGTTCTGATGAATTGGGATAGATCGAAAGTGATTTAGATCATTTTACTATTGTGTGTGAAAAAAGCGACTTCCGTCACTTTGCAGATTATCAGATTATTATTGTTGAAAATATCTTCCCAGCTTTCGAAGGATCTCCTAACATTCAGATTGAAAGATGCCACAGAGACGGGAAGGGATATAACAACAGACCCCCACATATCCTAGTAAGATGCCTTTCATATAAAGACAAGCAATTTAATATGAAAAATCGTAGACAGGCACTGCAAGGGAAAGATTTCTTCATCGTAGATAATTTGACTAGGGCAGACCTAGCGGAAAAAAGAAGTGTGCGCCCCAAGTTAAGGTACTATTTGACCGTGGTACAAGACTCCGTTTCGCCGGTGGAAAATGGAGAGACTCGGCTGGCAAACCATTTGCATTTGAATGATTTATAAACATCATCTTTCATGGGCCGACGAGTTCATCCTTCATAAATTGGAGTGAGGTCACCTCATATGTTTTTTTTTTTTTTTTTTTTTTTTTTTTTCGGACGGATTTTAGATAGTCCTTTTTTACTTTTAGATTATTCTCAGCCGTTGGGCATTAAACTTTCTTTATCGACTCATCCTATGTGGACTTGCTGTAAGCATACGCTACGAGCCATCAGGCAGCTATCGTCTTTTTTTCGACACACTATGTGCCGACTTGCTTTGTGGATGTTCATTTTTTTGGACTGGATTTTTTGCTATGGATTTAGGTATAGATCCACCTGATATGATTTTTCATTTTATCTACCTCTCTTCTCTTTACCTGCACATTCAAGTACACGTAGTTTACAAACATATTCTTGTACATTGAAATTCGTATTGTATGTTGTCATGACTATGCATAATGAAGTTAAAATAATGAGATCCGCCTACGTTTTTTGCATACTTTGTTAAAATAGATATATATTAAAGTATGTCTAATCTAAAATTTACTTCGTACAACGCTAGGGGTTTAAGGTAATTCAAAAAACGTAGACAGTTTAGTTTTTTGCATAGGCATAACTACGACATTTCTTCCATTCAAGAAACGCACAGCTGTGCACGTGACGAATTGTATTGGCAAAATGAATGGGGTGGCCAAATAGTGTTCTCTCACGGCTTTGGGACTAGTTGGGGTGTTTGTTTCCTGTTCAAACCCACCTTGAGTTTTAAAATAACTAAAAGTGTGATACACTCACATGGGAGATATGTTATACTTGATATTGTGTTCCAAGACAAAGTTTGACGTTGGCTTGTATTTACGGGCCGAATAGTGACGATCCACACTTTTTTTCTGAAATAAACACATTACTCCACGATTTTAGGAGCGATGCTGTTATTCTAGGGGGTGATTTTAATTTCGTTTTTAACACTGAGATTGATAAAATAGGTGGCATTCCTCGCACAAATTTTAAAGCACGAGATGAATGTTTGCATCTTATTGAAACCCACGGGCTTTTGGACATTTGGCGCTCCAGGAATCCGTTAAGTAAGGATTTTACATGGAGTTCGAATGTAACTCCAGGAATTTATTGCCGCCTCGACTTCTTCCTTTTAACTCGTCTCTTTCATGATGTAACTAATTCATACCATTCCCCAGGTATTCAATCTGACCACTCTTTTGTATGCCTAAATTTTAATTTGCATTCAAATGTTCGCAGGCCGGGCTTCTGGAAAATGAATAACTCATTGCTGTCTGATATGGAGTATTCATTGTTAATAAATAACATAATTTCAGACGGAATTCATAAGTATGAGAATATGGATCCCTCTCTTCATTGGGAGCTACTTAACTTCGAGATACGTACACAAACTATCAAATTTAGTAAAAAGAAAGCCCAAGAAAAACGTAAATTCTAACCAACCCCCCTACCAACCGACCGACCGAAGAACCAATCAACTTAAATGTACACCGATTGCTGTGAGTTTATACTAATACTAATATACCTTTTTTATCTTTCATTAGCCTAAATCTGCTTTTTATCAATAAACCAATCATCAAAGATATTTCCTTTACCACTATAAAACTATTTTGCACATCAATTAAATTAGAAAATCAGGAGTAGATCCATATGAGCAATTGCAGTAAAGTTTGAACTTCATTCTTTCCTCCAACATTATCTCTCCTAGTGCCTGATGGAATTTAAAAAAAAATGCAAAAATATTTTTCCAATAAGTAAAAGTAACCGTACATGAAAAAGTTCTGCTAACATCAACGACAAATCATAACAGCTACATAACTGCCTAACGAACAACTATCCTGAAAAGATCCTATGGTTCATGGAAGGTAGTAACCTTGACCTGTAATACAAGAATGAAGAACCCCATGAGATGGACAATTCTTTTGGAGTGTACAAACCGTGATCAATCTGAAATTGTCCCCTGTAATCCTTTCCTTTCTCCCAACAGAAGTTAGCGGATCAATTGATTTGCTTTTCTTTGCTTCTGCCTGGATAATTTCCAGCTGTTTGGTAATTGATACTAATCAAGTCACCGTCCAATTAAATGTCTAATTCTGTGTGTACGTGATTAACAGGGTATTAAAACAACTTTTAACGTTACGAGTTAATCACTACCGCTTTTAGGTAATGCCATCAGATGAAGGACTAAATGATGTGTTTAGCGAGTTGAAGCCGAGTTGAATATATCTCGCAACGAACTGATTATTCATAATAGTGAATAATACATGGTACACCCGAATCTTCCAATCCAACTAGGGGTATAAAGGATTTACCTATGTTTGTCCTTAAAATTTAAAGAAATGTATTTAAAATTAAAAAAAAAAAACATCAAATTTCTTTCTAACAAACGAAAAAGGGCCTGTCTTAACGTTTGTTTATTTACGTAAAACGAAGCATTTCAATCATTTTTTCATATTGATTAGTCATTTGAAAATTGCCGTGATAGCCGTAACGAAAATTCCCGTAGGTTGCAG
This sequence comes from Holothuria scabra, assembly GCA_037179385.1. Classification (NCBI taxonomy): domain Eukaryota; kingdom Metazoa; phylum Echinodermata; class Holothuroidea; order Aspidochirotida; family Holothuriidae; genus Holothuria; species Holothuria scabra. Next base: position 13,225,809 of record CM074193.1, on the reverse strand, counting down.
GGTGTAACAGAAAAATAAAGCATATCTTTTATTAGATCAATTATTTTTAATACAGGAATATCAATGTAGGGTGAACCTCACCTCTAGTGGGAATTAAAATTTGAAAATAGGTATGATAAGAATGGATGAGATATTGTACATGAATATTAACTTTCCAGGGAAAATAAGGTAATCAGAAATTCAAAACGAGAATAACTGATTAGATGATAACAGGATAATACAGAATGTAAAGATCATGGACAAAGGAAAAGACACATAGCTTTCTGGTCAGTCCAAGGGGCAATATTCCATTATAAAATAGTAGTGTCTTTGAGATTCGATTCTGAGTATCAGTGTTTAGAAATGACAGAAATGTTATGGAATGTAATAATATATATAACTTATGTGATGTCACCGTCAACACCAAATCATTGCATCCAAAAGATCAACACTGAAGAAATTATTTTAGGTACTCAATGTAATATACTGAACATATTAAACATTCGTTATGCACTGAGAAAGGTGTTATGGCTTGTAATATACTCAAGAGTGGTGTTGTATATGAAACAAGCTCCATGAGACTCCTGAAACACCATCTTAATTACTGAAATATCCAATCCATTCGGTACAACATCAGGGAAAATCTTATAAAATGTATCAGCCGACATCAAATGATAACAAAGAATAGGAGGTGTTATAATTTAATATGAGTTTAAATTTATTAATTTCAGTATGAATAGATGAAATATTTATAGAAAGGAATGATTAAATAAGTTAACAACTCAGTGATAAGACAATATATGTACAAAAAGTTAGTTCACATTTTAGGCACCTTAAACGCCTTAAAACAAATTGTCTAAAGAGGTAGAATGATTGAAAAGGAGTGCTCTGTATACGAAAGGATTTTAATCAAAGTTATCCTGTAATAAGGAAAAAAATGGATGTTTTAGGTTACTTTGTGTTTGTTTATACACTGAAACCCCGGAGGTACAATGTAACGGCTGATACTGATCATCATTAATTCTTTTAACAAACCTATAAACTTATTTTGGCAGAAACATTTAAAGTGAGGTTCAGGTAAAAGGAATCTCGGTGCAGATTCTTTGCAGAATACCCTATTTTTTCCAAGACTGCCCTTGCCTCGTAGGAAAAAGTTACTTCAAACTAACAGTGCATTACAATATTACGTTTCCTGAATTGAAGAAACTTGAATGATGAATAAGATCATTTAAACAGAAACCTACATTATTATATATGAGCTTCCAAGAGTTTCCTCCAATACACTTACAACTAATCGAGTCGACATTTTTGCACAAATACATTCCCCCCCCCCCCCCCCCATTTCATTCCAGGTTTAAAGAGTTTAATCGCAGGTCACACTGCAGTGATATCTGATCGGTTTTCGATCCAATTTATGTGAGTTTATATTTGAATCTTTTCCATCTCTGGTCGAAAAAGGAATTAAACCGTCCTGTGTAATTATGTGATTGGTATCGTAGGATTACGAAAATCATTTTTCTATGAATTAGGCTACTCAGTGACGTCACATAGTCATACAACTTTTATCTGACTGTGTGTGTCCCCAGATGAAGGAGGTTTCTTATTCTTGCATAGAACGGATGTTATCTTCACCATCATTTTGTGTAGAATCTGGTGCAGTCCGGTTGCCTGTTCATGGATCATGTGGTGTTGGAATCGAAGATCTTTCAGAGAATTGTTGCATGAGGAATATACTGCACAAAAGTTTGCGAAACAACAATTTGCCACCTTTTAACCTAGATGAAATGTCGGTTAAAGCATCATTTTGTAGGACGACTTAAATTAAGTTTTCTTGTATAATCATTATTATACGCTTCCCACTTACATAAAAAGAATTAACTGAACCAGATACCCGATTCCAACGATGATGCCGTAACCTGCAAATTTGTTGAAAAGCGGACAAATTAAGTCCTATCAGACTGGCAGATAACGACTGGCAGATAACAAACCAATATCGTGTAATTACAGTAGACGTAACCAACCAGTAGCAGAGTATATCTATGACAAAATATTCCAATAGTCTTCTCTGCTATTGATCGTTCTAGATTGAAATGTATGTTGACGGTGCTAGCTCGAACTATTTTGAAAGGTTCGTTCCATCAAATAAAAATTGATATAATGCCATTACGCACTTTATTTTATCATTCGTCGTGTCACTCAAAAAAAAATTAAACAAAATTGATATAAGCCCTGTTATGCCAACGTAGTTTATTACACCCTGTGCCGTATATTGCTCAGTGCTCAGACTGGATGCATACAAAATTTTGACTCAGCCCCTCTATCAGTTCGGTTTTCGGGTGAAAATTAGAATTCACCCGATTGGGGGGAAATTTGCAGCATGAATATAAACAAATGATATAAACAAATACAAGGTAATTCTTCACCACGACAGACTGAAATCACAAGAAACTTTCAACAACGTATTAATGAGCACAATTGCAAGCACGAGTAACTTACAAAACTTTCTGCAGAAAAAAATTGCATAAATCTTGCGGCTGTGTCGAGTCTTTTATTTAAGCTTAGGACACAGAACATGGCAAAATTGCTCGATATCACAAAATTTGCGCGGTGAACTACGGTACTTAACATGATCCGGCTTTTTTGTTCTCCTAGCAACAATGTTTCTAAATATTCAAAAATTTCTCTTTCTTAAGTTCGATGAAATTTTCCAGTTGTTTTGAACGTTCGTGTCCGTTGAAATGGCGCGGTAGGATCTTAAAGCATAAAGGGACAAATCTGAAAATGGCGCCACCCATGGCCGCATTTTCCCCCGATCGGGTTAAAAAACCATTTTCCCCCAAAAGAGGTTATCTCCCGAACTAGCAAAATAGCGCAACCAAATCCTATCATGCTATTCATTGTGCAGGGGATTTTTTTTTTTTTTTTTGGGGGGGGGGGGCATTTTGATGACGTCTGGGCGTATTTGCAAGCAAATGCAGTCTAGTCTAAGTATTGTGACGTTTAACATTTGTACTTGCCTTAGAGACAAGCAGTCCAATTTCCCACCTGGTTCGCCAGAAGAAGTAGGTTCGAAACTGCTAGACATTAAAAATTCGCTTGAGTACCGAAGGTCGATTATTAACGAGGTCTTGGGCGATTTTTAGCAAGGAAAAGCTTATAAAAGATATAAACCACAAACAATATTTAAACGAGAAATTTTACGTGATGCCCCGCATAAGCAATGGATTGGAAAAACAACTCAGTGGTCCACAACTGAAAAAAATGCTGTTCGCGCCTGGTTGAAACTAAAAGGTCAAACGAAACCTAACCCATGGCTCTAGCAATAGAAAATAGTACGAAATACAAATGTGGATATTTTAACTGTGAAAAATGAGGATCTTTCCTTATAGAAAAGGAAGGAGTTTTTAGGAGTATTATTTTTTCTTATGTGAGCTACCTTAAGTACATGTCTCACTCCTCCATTCCTCCATTCACTTAAATGGTGTAGCCAGTATGTAGCACTGGGGGCCCGGGCCTCCATTTTTAGGCCAAATTATCTTTATTCTAAAACACAAATCCATAACTCAAGTCCATAAACGTACTGTGCTAGTTTAAGAATCCAGCTGTCCGAAATGAACGTAGCAATTAGGATATAGCTAACTAAGGTGATTTATTCTTAGATGAGTGTTCTTCAGAGCAGGACGTGCACTGTATTTGTCATTTTAGACCAGCACTTGTTAGTACCATTGTAGTGAGAAAAACTGATTAAAACCAAAGTTACGTTGACGTAGTAGGCCTACCATCATATTGAGCATAACAGTTGATGAAAACTAGAATTAACCCTTTACATTGAGGGAATATTTCAATCACGCACGTGTGGAAATACCCAATGTCTATCGTGTCAGTGGCTTTGGATCATTTCTTTCCCACAAGGACCACGCAACTGATACTATTACGAGAAACATGTCGAATGCAGCTAACACTAGAAAGACAGCAACTGTTGAATGAGTGTAATCGTATTCAACAGTTGAATGAAACACCTGAGAATGAAAGGAAATGACACAGTTACTATCAACTAAATGCAATTGTCCATATTTCGTGCAAAATTTAAGTGATGACGAGACCAGGATCTCACTGACGATGTTATAGTTTGCTAACTTGATATGAAAATGTGATGTGACGATGCAAACTAATGGTACGATGACGGATCTAAACTTTAGACAGAATATTCACTCTAAAAGAGTACAAATGGCACTGTTTCGACTGAAATTTTTCACGCGAAACTTGTTTCCGTCACTCCCTAATTTCCATCTAAAAAGAGTGATTTTTCACTCTAAAGGTTTAAGAGAGTAGGGGGTTTTAAACTGTTTAGCAGATGATGAAAGAAAGAGAGTATCTATCGCAATAAATATTATAAAATAATGTAATAAATGTGCTATGTGCATATATTTTTCACTAATTCGGCACTTAGGGGGAAAGTTGTTGTTAAAAGTCGACCTTAAGGGGAAAAAATTTTGGGGCGAAATATAAGTTTCGCCGTAACGTTTCTACACACTTTTCCTATAGTGATACGTAAACGGACAAGGGTGCCCTCCTAGATTTTCAAAGTAGATACAATAACTTCAAAGTTGTCAAATTTACGGACACCTAGCTGTTGACACGAACAAATGGCTGGACATTGAAATAACGTTGTTTATATTTTTTGACGTTAGGGCGAATGCTTTTTCTTATTTATTTCATTGTTATTTTTTTCGCCCTTTGTACGCGCAGAAATAACAATTTCCCCCTAAGGTGGGAATTAGCGTTATATAAATATATATATATATGTATATATATATATATATATTTATTTATATATATATATATAATGAAAAGGTTGCAATAAGTTCTTACAACATAGCTTTGCAGAACTGTTTCGTAAGGGCCAATAATGTAGGTCCTCACTCCTCAGAAGCCTGAAGTAGAATGATGTCAATAACGTTCAATACGTATATGTTCGCTGCTTTTGAACGTGTCCGTTTTTAAGCACGTGTTGGTTCCGTGTTCGATGTGAACAGGCACGAACGGTGTACAGCGAGCCAAGATACATTACCTATTAGAATAATCACACAGTAGATGTTTGTTCCTGTGTCTACAAGAGCTTACCAGTTCGTTTCTTTTATTTAGAGTTGGTAAGGAAGGTTTGAGTATAATAGAGAACTTTTCTTCCAGACAGAGGTTACAAGTTGTAGATGAAGTGGAGTATGCTCGAGCTTTGTTCATTAGTTTCCATTTTACGGAGTTTTCTACATTTGCATCCTTTAGTTTCCAGATGTATTCACTGAGTGCAGTTGCGTGTCTTTTGTCTTTGTGTTTAGAGGTAGACTTGTGGGCGGTGTATCTTGTTTTGAATGTTTTCTCTGTTAGACCAATGTATGTTTTTTCGTTGTTGTTGACGTGGCGTGTTACAGTTGCTTGGTACACAATGTTGTTCGTGAGGCAGTTGCCTTCCAATGGGCACTCACTTTGCTTTCTGCAATTGCAGTTGCTTCGCGTTGCTGGTTGTACTTCCTGTTTCGCCAGTATGTATTTGTTGTGCGCTGATATAATTTGGTCTATGTTTGCCATGCAGCTGTAACTCAGTTTCACCGTGTTCCTGTTGAGTAAAGTATGTAGTGTGTGCCCAGGTGGGAAGCAGCTGTCCAACAGGTTAAAGAATTTCTTGCCAATGTTGGTTGTGACACTGTCACTAAACGGGGGGTTGAACCAGGTTATGTTCCTATTTCGTCTTCGTTTCGGGGCTCCCTTGGGATGACTGGTGCTAGGGGGTTGGGCCTCGTACTTTAGGTTGTACCCATAGCCCTTTCTTTGTAATGCTTCCTGGTATACGGGTGATGATGCGTTGAATGTGTTTTCGTCGGAAGAAATGTTGGATAGTCTCCTGTTGATGCTTTCTGGGAGGTTCTTTATGATAAGTGGGGGATGGTTGCTCTGTTTGTGCACATAGAGAGGGTTGTTGTTTGGCTTCATGTATGGCTTGTATGTGCTTGTGCTAAGATCAAGGGTAAGGTCTACCCACATAGCAAGCTGCTGTCGGGCCGCCGTCGGCTAAGCAGCGGCACGGCGGCAGCGGCAAGCCGCTGGTTTACCGCCAGTGGCCCGACGACGGCGAAAAGGTGGCATGCCGCCGGCGGGCTAATGGTGGCATGCCGCCGACGGTCCAACAGCGGTGAAAAGTCGGCATGCCGCCGGCGGATATTTGGCGGCATGCCGCAGGCGGTCAGACGACGGTTAAAGTTCGGTATACCGCCGGTGGGATTGTGGCGGCAAGCCGGCGGCGGTCCAACGCCGGTGAAAAGTCGGCAAGTCACCGGCGGGTGCATGGCCGCATACCACCAGCGGTCCAACAGCGGCTGTTAGTTGGCAAAGCAACGAAAGTATTGAGACGATGTGTGCTTCCTGTAGATGGACCTCCTAACATCTTTTAGTATCTTTACTTGGGCTGTAACTCTGATGTAACTTAGCTAGATTGGGGGGGGGGGGGGAGGGTGGCCCACATTAAATTGGTGCTCCCCTCTAAAATCATTCCCTCCCCTGATTGCATTTAAAAAAAGGAAAAAGGCAGCCACCTCGAACTTAGTTCAATCATTAGCTATCCAACAATCCTAGTAGTATACCCTTCACGCGATTAATTAATAATTAAAATTGCATTCATCAAGAAGCTAAATTTCAAATACAAAAAATATTGTCAAATGATTCACAAGAGCCATTAATGAGACAGGATAGTCTACTACAAAAATTCAAGTAGGGGGTGACTGCAATTTTTCCGAAAAATAATTACTTCTCCCCACTTCGATCCGTTCCTCTTCTTATAGCTGTGTGCAGGGAGGAGGGTGGGCCATTGGGCCATGTTCATTCCCCTCACAAACGCCAATTTTTTTAGATCTTAATTATACGTAATTTAGTACAAATTTTACTTCAAAAGGTAGGTAGCATATGTGGCACCAGCTGGCATATGTTAGAACATCTTATTTCTCAAAAACATTCAAAGAGGATGGATTGTCTCTCTATACCCGCCCCCCCCCCCCCTCGGACTGATGTCAATTGTATTTTCAGTCCCTAAAATATGCAAATTTTGTTACACTCCCAATTTTACTTCAAAAAAGGTATCAGGCTAATGTGGCACTCGATTGCATCTAAGGACAACTAATTTTAAAAAAGAATGTTCAAAGGGGAAGGGGATGGGCAGTCAAATTCCTTTTTGTTTTAGTTCCTAAAATGGGCCTTTGCAAATTTTGTAAAAAACTTAGCACCAGATGGCATGTAAAGACACCCCAAAAATTTTCAAAGAAGAGGGAACCCCTCCCCTTAAATCCTTCCCCCCCCCCACGCCGGCGATCACTCAGCATACCGCATGTTAACCCCCCCCCCCCCCTCCATTCATAAAATTACAGCTCTATTGTTACTAAAGTATGGCTATGTATTTTTAGGAAAAATTGTTGGCACTGGTGAAGGGGGGTGGCCCAATGCCCCCCCCCCCTTGTACGCAACTGGCTGAAAAGGAGGCATTGGGAAGAAAAAGTCGCCCACACTTCTCCATTAAAGATATTAGAGCGAAAAATCTGGAAGAATTGTCTGAAATGAGCGGTATAACAGGTAAAAAATACATGAATATGTATCCTACTTTATGTTCCAATTTATTTCTGAGTCGTTTGTAGGATGTGAACATGTAGGCAACGTCAACCACCACCTGACATTCTGGATTTTTCCAGAATTTTGTTAACGTATTTTTTTTTTTTTTTTTTTTTTTTTGTTAATCTTTCCTGCCTCCGTAAAGTCCACTCGACGGCATAGTGAAAGCGGGAGGAGGAGGGGGCCATGTGGTTCATTACTTCTTGAGATAGTGCCAGGGTGTATTTGCTCGCGGTGTGAATGCACCAGCGAGCGTTCAAACGCCCGAGCATTGAACGCTCGAGTCGCCATCCCTCGAAACGCTTTTTGTGTGGAAGCGCCTTTATAATTCTCTAACTTATTTTAATTTTATTCCCGATTTTTGAGAAACCAGGCAAAACTAATTGTCTCTTCAGCACTACGGCCTCATATCAAGTTTTAATAAAGACATATTTTTTACATTAAACACTACATCATACATGACAGTTGACGCACTAACAGACTTTACTGATAAAACTACCCTGGATATGCAAGGCTGCTAGATTTGGCTAAATGCCAACACCGTGCAACAGGTCTGGGCGCGCAGGCTGGGCTACCTCAATTTAACGTATACGTACAGTCTATGCGTGAACAGACGACCGTTTTTCACTATAAAAATTGTATTGGGATAGACGCTACACCTTTGCGCACATAACTAGCGCAGTGTGCCAGTGTACGTACGTACGATGCAAGCGCACCTACGTACGTACCTACAACGTGCGTGCGTATCTGCGCTGCACTATAAACGTAAACATACAGCATATCCTGTATATAGTACGTGTACGTATATACGCTGAATAACAATAACATGACATCGACTCGACACAGGCCTGTTGACATTTTGGTGTCGTAAATTATTTGGATAATACTTGTCTCGATTCATCTTAGTCTGAGTACACGGCAGCCGAAAGCTTTCTGCAAGGTAATCTACGTTTTGTTTTCAAAGGGTGTTAAAAAATTATACTTATTGTGCCTAATTTTTTACAGTTTATTCCAGTGAAGTGATGACTTTGTTTACTCAGTATACAAGCCGTCAGCCCGAACCATCACTGAGCAGAGCCTAACATGATTAGGTTAGGCTAACGTGAAGGCCTACGTTACGTAGAGCCTAACGTTATGGGCTCAGTCAGTGCTGTTGTTCGTGTTCATGAATCATGTACAGCCTAGCCTAGGCCTAGCATGGAAAGGGTTATCCTTTCGTTAGACCTAACTTAGGCCCTAATTATTAAACGTTACTGAGTACGACTTGCTTAGTATGACTTGAGCTAAGCTGTGAAGAAATGATTAAAGTTAGGCTTAACGTTATTTCAACAGAAATGTGCACAGTTTGTAAAACTGCAGCATGCATAACGTTAGGCCTAGGCCTAGCCTTGGCCCTTTGATGTAGCCCACTATAAATATTGACACAAATGAAGTCCTAGTCCTTGACTGTGGGCTATATAGCTTAGAGTTAGACCTAGCCTAGTCTCAGGCCTATATTGATATGAGTAGGCTAGCCTATGCCTAGGCCAAGCTGCAGAACAATTTAGTTTTATGCTTTGCTTTAGATAATGAGGATTTTAGGACATTTAATTGGACTTCCTTAGCCTTTGCTGTTCAAGTTAGCAGCAAAGTTAGGACTTGCAACTTGCAAAGGCCTACAGCATAACTTGAAAAGTGTAAGAAGTCAGGCAAAGGGTAGTTTTTGAAGTGTTATGCTTCCTTGGAGTTTTAAGACAAGGGTGCTGCATTATTTGGGCCGAACGTAGCTTATGCCTAAGGAGTTTGACCAAACTTTTCCTTCAAGTTTGTAATGTAATGGTTGTGACATTCCTTTTGTATTAACAGAGAAACTGTAATTTAATTTCAGGGATGTAAATGCATGGAATCAGCTTACCTGCCTGAACACAATGAAATATTAAAACCCGTTCAGCCTTATCAAAATGTCATACTACAGAGCAAACTGAATTAAAGGCCATCTGGGCTTCAGGACTAATGTGACTTACAGCTGCAGCTTTGCAACTCTTCGAAGTACAATTCAAAGTTTACAGAGTTCTGTAAGTACCATAATTTAATAGCGTATTGAATAAAATACTTTGACTTAATGATGACTTTTCTTGCCTGCTGTTTGACATTGGACATAACTTATTGCCCTCAAATTTAATTACTGTAAAATTAATAAATTATGTACGCAGCTGGTATGGTCATAATGATTGCTTATGGATGGACCTTTGTGCAAACATCCAGCAGATTTTTTCAAGTGCAATTGAAAACGCCATTATTCATGAATACTTAACTGTTGCTTTTGAAGTGGTTAGCATCATAGTTTAACCAAAATCTCTCCCAATTACTTTTTGAAAGTATGCATAGATCATCGGCATCACAGTCTTTAGGGTGTTTCAATTTACAGTCACTGTCAATGTGATTGTGGAATGGGTTCATATTGTTTGAGAGAACTTTGCAGCATCTGACTGTATTGTAAGTAGCTGATCTCACTATGTCAATGAATTTTCTCTCGATCTGTAAAAAACCTCAAAATCATACAAAGCGCACAATATATTGCTATCTACCACAACACCATTATAATTTCAGCCCCAATCATCGTTTTTTCAACAACCCCCGCCCCATTTTTGCCCTTCCTTCCCCATTGCACTTGCCTATACGGTAGTGCGGTATTTTTGTGTACAGTATGTCAAATTTACAAGCAAAAACTCCAGCTGAATTTTATTTGACTTGATTTGCTCCCAGCCTGATCTGGCAGTTCACTTGGAATGGCAACCATTGCAGCTGGTGCATCCCTACCCTTATATATATTGTTAAATTAAAAGGGGCCTAGTAAAACAGATGTCAATTGTTTTATTTACAAGACTTTCCTTTATGACCTATCATATGATACATAATATATGCAAACTGAAATTTGGCTGCAGCTCCACAAAACAAAGTATTTTAACCTTTACTTTTTATGTTACAACAGGAAACATGATTGCATCACATATGAAATTTTATTTGTTCACCTTAACTTTCACCTGTGGCACTGTATAATTAACCCTTTTTTCATCTTTGTCACCATTTTCGTTTCAGCGTCAGCCTCACTCAAACGGTAAAATCAGAAAGGAAAACTCTAGGACAACTTAGTAAAGTTGATGAATAATTTCAAAGGTTAAATGCACGATGCAAGGTTTAATGCACTGGTTACTTGTCTGCAATAATAAAACACAGATTCCAGAAGGATAAAACAGTATCAGGTATCTCAACTTAACTGGATTTCATGGAGATTTCTTTTATTTTATCACGCTAGGCAAAGAAAATTTGTTGTACCGCAATCTGAAGTTAAAGGACAACTTTTGAAATTTGAAAACAATAACTGAGCAGTGTCCATTCTTGCTTCTCTTGGTGAAATTTTAGTCAGATCAGATTTGATTTATGGAAGTTGTAAGAAATGGTGACTATTGGGAAACTGCACTGAAATCGCCACCTCATCATGGATAATTGTGCCAGGGTATAGTTCTTTGTCCACCACGTTTTGTTTTACATATTGTGTTGAAGAAAATGACAAATGGAAAGTGCTTTGCATTGTACCCCTTTTTCCTCAATCATATGAGACATGGTAAGGAGGAGCTTTTGTGTGTGTGTTTGTTGTTTCAATATTTTGTTTTATTTTGCTCTGTGCTGCTATTTTTTTTTTATACCATTAAGATTATAAATGTGACTCATATTGCAAGGCTTTGTAGAGATATGCATGTTTCACTGACTAAAATGAAAACTTTCATATAATGACTAATTCCATATGCCAGGGCTATAAATAAGACAAAATTACAAGGAAAAATTACTGCTAGTTAATCTTTAAGGGCACATTTCTTCTTATTTAAAATGGCCCATGACAAAGAGAAGATTTTTTGTTATGAGGTCCAATATGTTGGTATTTTTTGGAATGACACAACGACCACTGGACTTATAAATTATGTCATTTTGAAGAGTATGAAGCTTAAGTTGTTGCTAAAAATGAAACGTTCATAGCCTTTTGGCCACCAGTTCACTTCAGCCTTATGATAGCATGAAAAATCCAACCTTGAACATGTGACTTCCTTTTCCTTAAAGGGCCAAACCTCTCACCCCAAACTACAATTTTGATACCGGGGTACCTAAATTCTCAATTGGCACAGCTCTTTGATTGACAGCTAATTCAAACAATGCAGAGTGCCAAAGCTTATATTACACAGCATGAACGGTACTGAGAGTGTTTTGATTATATAAATTGAGTTTTTCTATACTCACCCTGAAGCAATAAACTGAGATTGTGTCTGGATGAGGATGAATTTCAGACAATTGTGGGAGGGGCTTCAGTTAGAAGGTTAGGAGAATTGGCACTGTTTGGGGTGAGAGAACTGGGCCTATAATTGCAGAGGTTTCTGCGAAGATTAAAATGAGTTTGTTACAGTTGTCGCTCATTATTTAAGTATTGATATTCTTGTAAAGTAAACAATTTGTATTGACTTGCAATGGGGCACTAAGCACTTTTCTGATTTGTTTGTTAATTTTTTGAAATAAATTATTATTCTCTACAACAACATAGGTTTCCACTGTCTTGGGCCCGGGATTTCGTGTCACACTAAGTGGGGAATGAAAGATGTGTGCATTTCTCAAAACAGGGAGAGATACATATGTAGTGTATCCATAAAATTCCTTTCACCCCATTCAATGTCCTTCTCATATTTTATGCAAACGGAGAGTGGTACGTTTGAATGGAAGTTAGGTGTTGGTTGATCGCGTGACAGAAAATGGTGGGCCTACTCAAGAAAGGATCAAGTAGTTAGCTCAAAGTTTGAAAATGGATGTCACATATTTTGCAAAGTATGATTTCTGTATCGAACTTGTTGTATGAAATTTGAATATTAATGGCTAACAAAGTAGTTTTGATGCGTGAAATAAACAATTTGTAACAAAAGATATTCAAGGTCAACAAATTCTAAAGGGTTATTTCCCAATCAGAATGTTAAAAACAAAATCATCTTTTTTGACAGTTGCTAGCATTTCCGCTTTAAAACTGCTGAAGGACACTTTTATCGAGCTATCAAAAGAAGAATATTTTACCCAACATAATCAGTCATAGTTTTTATAAGCCTTTGTTGATATTTGATACAGGCTTAAAATGTGCTAAGTCAAGTTAACTTACGGAAAACACATAGCTTCATTTCTTCATATTTATATCTGTCATGGGAGGCAAGGGGTAGAAACACTGGCAAGGAGAATCAGACAAAATTTACGAAATAATTGTTGCTGATTTCCTAATTTAATCTTATCTTTCTGTAAGGCGTTTGGAAATGGGGTAAACTCAAATAAAGTTTCCTCTGTATGTTTGAAATATGAAGTCATATTTCGTTCTTGTTTTTTAATGCTTCAAGTTGTGTTGTTGGCTAGAAATTTTTAACAAATAGTTCTATACAATCATTGTAAGTCTAAAATGACTATCTTCCAAAACTAAGTTTTCCATCCCCACACATTAACCTTTGTACTCGAACAGAAACTCTGTGAAAGTGTAAATACTTCTGTTTTCATCTATTAGATTTCCATCTAAACATTTAAAGATTCTACCTTTTTAAACAAAGCAAAGAACAAAGTATCTCAAAGAAAGTCAGGTCGCTTTATATTTAGGAATCGTTTCCCATCCTCACCCTTATAAAAAAATCCCACATAATTCCTACAGGGAATCAGCACGTGGGATTTATGTGGGTTTTTGGGGCATGTGGGAAAAAATTCCCACCTAATTCCCACATAAATCCCACATGCTGGTCATCCCTTCCCATACTGGGTTGTACCATATTCTTGAAGGGGGATTTTTCAATGTACTCAGGTCTTCATCATTATTTTCCATTCATCATCCTCTGCAGGCATACTACTGTATACATGTGCAGTATACAGTCACAGTATACAGTAATGTTCCTATGAATTAAAGTGTGTCCAAAAGAGTTTTATGGCTGATTTTAAATGTAAGGTTCACCTTCAAGTTCTTACCAAACTGGATACACGATTGTTTCTTCATCAAAATATTTTGTGAAGGCATGTGCAAAATAAAAGTCCACGAGATGCAACTGGTTTGAGAATCAATATGTTTGAAATTCATCCAAGTTTGTTTGCAACACAAATTTCTGATTCCTTTTAAAGTACATCACATTGCCTGCATGTGCTTCTTCAGAATAATTTGTGACAAAGGCATGTGCAAAATCCTGATGAATGTCCATAAGAAAAGTCCACTAGATGCACCTTGTTTAAGAGTTAAATGATATGTTTGAAATTTGTCCAAGTTTGTATGCAACACAATAACTGATTCCTTTTACAGCACATCCCATTGCCTGCCTGTGTTTTGGATATGAGAGTCCAGTTGCTGAGGCTAAACCTTATAAAAATATCTCAGTCCATGCAACAAAACAGCACTCAGACTTAGTCGCTTACTTAACAGTATTCAGCACATATATAGTCCACAGCCTCCACTCAAATCTACAACTGCACATGTGTGCATCCACTCTCACTGCATGCTAACTATTAACTGCTGACTGCTGTATACAACACAATGTTAAACTGGTACACTACTTGCTTTCCTGTAGAGTTCAACACTGTGCATGTACCATACAAAGACTCCTTTCAAAAGGGTTTTGTTGTGACAGAGCCTTTGAATAAGCCAATCACAATAGACTTCCTCCAAAGCTGTTCACTGCACAATCCACACAGCCATTTTGTGCCTTCCCATATGGGGAATTTAACTTCCCATACCAAAAGATGACTTCCCACATGAAGAGTTGACTTCTTATGTGGGAAACTGAACTCCCCATGTGGGAATTCAACTTCCCATATGGGTATTTCAACTTTCCATATGGGAATTTCAATTCTCATGTGGGAATTCAACTTTTTGATGTGGGAAACTTGCACAGGCTGAATATTATCCCACATAATTCCTGTAGGAAGTTGTAACTTCCTACAGGAAATTGCAAATTCCTATAGGAAGTTTTGATTTTCCTACAGGAATTAGGTGGGAATTATGTGGGTTTTTTTTATAAGGGCACGTCTTTCAATTCATAGAAGAGATAATGAAAACATTTCTAAAAGACCCGCCAGAAATGTAATTTTAATTACCAAAACCGATACCCGAGGTACGCGTATAATACCTCATATAGCCGCCGTTTGCCGCGGGTGGGCCGCCGTTTAACCGGCTGTAACGCCGTGGTTGGCCCGCCGTCGGTCCGACTGCGGTAGATAGGTGGCAACCGACGTCGGGCCGCTGTTTTACCGACCCTGTTTCCCGCGGTTGGCCCTCTGCCGGGCCGACGGTGGGCAACCCTTATAAAAAAAAACCCACACAATTCCCACATAATTCCTGTAGGAAAATGAAAACTTCCTATAGGAATTTGCAATTTCCTATGGGAAGTTACAACTTCCTACAGGAGTTATGTGGGATAATATTCAGCCTGTGCGAGTTTCCCACATCAAAAAGTTGAATTCCCACATGAGAATTGAAATTCCCATATGGAAAGTTGAAATCCCCGTAAGGGAAGTTAAATTCCCATATGGGGAGTTCAGTTTCCCATATAAGAAGTCAACTCTTCATGTGGGAAGTCATCTTTTGGTATGGGAAGTTAAATTCCCCATATGGGAAGGCACAAAATGGCTGTGTGGATTGTGCAGTGAACAGCTTTGAAGGAAGTCTATTGTGATTGGCTTATTCAAAGGCTCTGTCACAACAAAGCCCTTTTGAAAGGAGTCTTTGTATGGTACGTACATGCACAGTGTTGAGCTGCATAGGAAAGCAAGTAGTGTACCAGTTTAACATTGTGTTGTATACAGCAGTCAGCAGTTAATAGTTAGCAAGCAAGGAGAGTAGATGCAAACTGTGCAGCTGTAAATTTGAGTGGAGGCTGTGGACTATATATGTGCTGAATACTGTTAAGTAAGGGACTAAGTCTGAGTGTTGTTTTGTTGCATGGACTGAGATATTTTTTTTTATAAAGTGTAGCCTCAGCAATTGGACTCTCATATTCAAAACACATGCAGGCAATGGGATGTGCTGTAAAAGGAATCAGTTATTGTGTTGTGTACAAACTTGGACAAATTACAAACATATCATTTAACTCTTTAACAAGTTGCATCTAGTGGACTTTTCTTATGGACATTCATCAGGATTTTGCACATGCCTTTGTCACAAATTATTCTGAAGAAGAGACTGCATACATCAGAACACATGCAGGTAATGTGTACGTACTTGAAAAGGAATCAGTAATTGTGTTGCAAAAAAACTTGGATGAATTTCAAACATATTGATTAACTCTCAAACCAGTTGCATCTAGTGGACTTTTACTTTGCACATGCCTTTGCAAAATATTTTGATGAAGAAACAATCGTGTATAGAGTTTGGAAAGACCATTAAGGTGAACTTTACATTTAAAATCAGCCATAATACTCTTTTGGACACACTTTAATTCATAGGAACATTATACTGTGACTGTATACTGCACATGTATACAGTAGTGTGCCTGCAGAGGATGATGAATGGAAAATAATGACGAAGACCTGAGTACTTTGAAAAATCCCCCTTCAAGAATATGGTAGAACCCGGTATGGGAAGGGATGACCAGCATGTGGGATTTATGTGGGCATTTTTCCCACATTCATGTGGGAATTATGTGGGAATTTTTTCCCACATGCCCAAAAACCCACATAAATCCCACATGCTGATTCCTGTAGGAATTATGTGGGATTTTTTTATAAGGGAAAAGGCAGTAACCGCCGGCGGGCCGCCGTCGGACCGATGGACAAATCTACGTCGGCCCACCGGCGGTTGCCGCCGTTGGCCCGCCGACGGTGCCACAGTCGGCCCGCCATCGGTCCGCCATCGGCTTGCTATCAGGGTAAGAAGTTCACTATTTTTTTTTTCTTTATTTTTTCTGTTTGCCTTGGTGTTGCTTTGCAAACAGCCAAACCGTCGTCTCTGTATAGGCCGACATTCATGTTAATGTGCTGAAGTTGTGATAGGAGGTACAATCCTATTAGTTCACAAGTTTCAGCACCGTCGAAACTACCCATGGTGACATCGAATAAAGATTCGGTACGCTTGCACCATGGTGTTTCAACGTTGAACAGCATAGTTTTCTTTGTGTGGAAGATAATGTGCCTTTCGAATGATGGTATGTCTGTGTAGTTTGATGCAAAGTCTAAAGCCTCGTTGAGGAGGTCGGTAGTAATTGAGGGGTAAAACTCACAAACGTCAAAAGCAATAAACGATTGTTGGTGTTTGTCGTGTATTTCACTAAACCAGTCTATGACTTCACTTGTGTTCTTCCATTGGTTGTAACCTGTAGATTGTTTGATTTCTGAATTTATCCGTTCTAGTATTTGTTTGCTGACCTTCCCTAGTTCTGATTTTGATGGGTTGATTAGTCTGCATGTGGGTTTGTTGTTGAAGTTCGGTTTGTGGTCTTTTAGTGTAATAAATGCTTGTTTTTCAAGTTTTGAAGCTATAATATTGTCAGCTGCAGTGATTTGATTGCGTGTGTTGGGTGGTGCTTTTTTGTATGCTTTGTTTACGTTTTGTTGTACCAGCTTATTATACTGTTCAGGTTCTAATTTGTAGAGTTCTCCATTATTTTTTTTTTTATTATTTGAAAAGTTCTCCATTATACTCAAACCTTCCTTACCAACTCTAAATAAACGAAACGAACTGGTAAGCTCTTGTAGACACAGGAACAAACATCTACTGTGTAATTATTCTCATAGGTAATGTATCTTGGCTCGCTGTACACCGTTCGTGCCTGTTCACATCGAACACGGAACCAACACGTGCTTAAAAACGGACACGTTCAAAAGCAGCGAACATATACGTATTTAACGTTATTGACATCATTCTACTTCAGGCTTCTGAGGAGTGAGGACCTATATTATTGGCCCTTACGAAACAGTTCTGCAAAGCTATGTTGTAAGAACTTATTGCAACCTTTTCAATATTACAGCTCCCTTCACAGGGTTGAGCACTTTAGCATTGCTTGGTTGACATTACTAATTAATTTTTACTATTACGGTATATATATATATATATATTCGAAAGGAGTGTTAAAGTTCGATTTTGAAATTTGCCAAGCATTGGCATTAGCCCTAATGCACAAGAGAAATAAGAAATAAATTCAGAGAGAAAATTAAGTCACGACCAGGACTTGAACCCGGGTCTGTCGCGTACATGGCGACCGCCTTAACAACTCGGCCATCGTGACACTTGTGATTTTAGACGTAGACTAGGGTTCTTATACCTGCCGCCCTCAATTTTCTCTCCTGTTACCATGGTAAGTCCCCAAGCGGGGTAACTGAATATTCAGTAGGTCGAAGTTCATTAGGGCTAATGCCAATGCTTGGGACTAATTTCAATTTCAAAATCGAACTTTAACACTCCTTTCGACCTATTCATTCAACGTTCGATTTACCATACTTCGACCTAAAATTTCTGAAACCACAAATTTGGTTACGCTTCATAGACGACATCTTCATGATCTGGCCCCACGGTGAAGACTGTCTAAAAATTTTTATTGAAAACATCAATTCGTTCCATCCCACCATCAAATTTACGGCCGACCATTCCAGGTCCAGTGTCCACTTCATGGACACCACTGTAACCATAGAAAATGGTTCACTCAAAACAGACCTGTTCAACAAACCAACGGACAAGCACAACTACCTTCTACCCAGCAGTTGCCATCCTCCGCACTGCACCAACAACATTCCGTACAGTTAAGCACTCCGCATAAAACGCATCTGTTCCTTTGAAACAGATTTTGACACTCGGGCAAAGGAACTATCTGGTTACCTCCCTAACCGGCAGTATTTTCGGGGTTCAATTGAAAATGCCATCAAAAAGGCAAAAGAAACCCCTCGCTCGCAAACTCTGACGTACAAAACTCGTCAGAGCAATTCCGACAGAGTGCCGTTGGTAACTGAGCACCATCCCGGTCTACCACCACTAGCCAAATTCATCAAAAAGCATATGCCCACACTTCAGAGCACCGATCGCCTAAGGTCTATCTTTCCCCAACCCCCCGTTGTTGTCTTCAAGCGGCCCTCAAATTTACGGGACATTTTGGTTCAGGCAAAATTCCAGGACAAAGCCTCAGTCGAGGAAAGCAACGAAAATTTTGGTTGTTCACCTTGCCCGTCCAACTGCAAGACGTGCGCCCTGGTTGAACCACATGGCTCAGTGGTCAGAGCATCCGCCTTGTAAGCGGGAGGTCGCTGGTTCGAATCCTGCTTGAGGCTAAGTTTTCCATTTCAAAAAAATAAATCCTCTTTCAGTATAAGGCAATGCCTATGTTTGAGGAAAAATGGCCTAAGGTAGCGGACCACTAACTCCAATACTCATGTCCGGGAAAATGTTTACTGACAGACAAAGCGCCATAAAATATTTATGGGATGTTGTTTCTGACTGTGTTACTTACAAAATATGATCATTTTTGCATTTGGATTTTGTGGACAATGAGTTGAAATACATGCTGTGTAAAATTCAAGGCAATGTGACCAATTTTAGTGCCATTTTTTATTGTATTACTCCGCTCTGTGAAATGCCGTTTTTGAGTAGCTATTACCGCGGGAAACACATCCCTATCATTCAAGGCTCTCTAGCTCAAAATTTCAATGGTCATGGTATGGAAATTTGAAAGTGCCATGAAAGCCGAGATTGTGGGCTTCGATCTGAGGGGTAGCATGTTCTGGTTGAAAACTTCCACTGGGAGCTAGGGGGCACGGAAGTAGCCTAATTTAGTGTGTAAGTCAATGGGACTTATAATTAGTGGCCCGCTACCCTAGGTTTCCATACGACTATTCATTACCGCACTGGTTCACTTATTCATTCATTATTCATTCGACTTATTATATATATCTACATATATATATATATATATATATATATATATATATATATATATATATCCATATATATATATATATATATATATATATATATATATATATATATATATATATATATGTATATATATATATATAGTGAACCAGTGCGGTATTGAAAAGTCGGATATATATATATATATATAGGTATATAGGTCGAAAAAGTGTTAATTATTCGACCATGAATTTTAGTTCAACCCAAGCACTGGTATATTATATACATAGGTCGAAAAAATGGTAATGATTCGACCATGAATTTTAGTTCAACCCAAGTACTGGCATTGCCTTTTGAACAAGGGAAAAGTATAGAAAAAGACCAGAAGGAAAATTCAGCAAAGCGGGATTTGAACCCAGGACGGCTCGCTTTCCGGGCGAGTGCCTTACCACTGCACTAAACGTGACTAACGTGATTTCCGGCTCGCCCCAATTAAAACCGCGCACTCAATTTCCCCTCCGGGTAGGGGGCACACATGAAATGACGTACATTGTCAACTGTCTAAGCGGCGCGCCACCATTAGTTTGCGCTAATTTGGAAATATCGCCCCTCAGGCAGCGGTAATGGCATTTGCAAAGTAGAATCGTAAGCTGTCATTAATTTCAGCTTACTTCAAATGAACGTTCATTTCTAATGAGAAAACCACTGCAAAACAAACAGAAAATTAGAAAATAAAATTTACTCCTGACTTTTTTCCTCTCAAGATTTTGGTTAGTGTATACATCTGTATACCCTCTCGTATGCCTAGGTTATCAGGAAATATCATTTATCCTACAGGACATTTTTGCATCTTTCGCTCAATATTCTGCCTTTTCGGGCTAAGTGTTGCTCACGACCGTGAAGTAAGGTTCAGTGAAAATTATTTTTCCATGCATTAGATGTCAGAATGAGTAATTAGGTTTGAATTTTCATTCGAAATTTTACCGTGATTATTATTTTTTTTTCTTCGTTTGTTTTTCGAGCAAATTTCTAATAAGGGATTGGATAGGCTCGGATTTTTCTGACTTTAAAAATATCGGATTTATTAAGGTTGAAATGGTTGCCCAAATCTTTCCAGTCCATGCCACAACTCAATAATTGCCTAATTTATTGCAGAAGCTTGGTGGCAGTTTGGCCGTGTATCCAAGCTCGTAATTTTAAAGTGAAACAACATGATGGGCAAAAGAGACTTAGGCAGAATGACAAATTTAGGAAGTAGAAAAAAAACACTGGGATATTTCAGGGGGGCGCGTCGGCTGCGCTCCTTTCAAATCCATCCTTAATGACTCTGCAAGCAGTTGCTTTTTCAAGAAACATCGTGCGGAGTATTTTGTAGGTACTGTACCGTACAATTAAAGTGAAAGATACCAAGCATTTTTCTGAGAGCAGCGCACGATAGGTGTGTTTTGAAAGGTGTCTTTTGTCATTTGAAGAGAGAAATAGATATATATATATCACTCACCATAGACTCCTCCTCCAGCCTCATTGCCGAACGCAAAGGAAACTAAAAGTACGGCAAAAGCAGTTTGAAACTCCGAACGGGGCACTTTGAGGGCACATAAGCCTCCTAGGGCTGCACCGATAGATCCAAAGGGCATCCCAGATAAAAAGGAGAAGATGAGTAAATCGGAAAGGTCATTTGACGTCAGAGACAGACAAGTAAAGGTCATGCCTCTGAGAAATCCTGGCAATCCAAAATAGAAAAACGGAATTTGAACTCCTTTCCAAGCTAAAATTATACACCACGTGCGACCAAACAGCGCCCCCACCCCAGCGACGGTAGATAGCAGAACCGCTTTAGAGGAGTTTAAACCTTTTTCTTTACCAAGGGGAACGAGGAAGAGAATCCATCCAATAGAATTGAAATAGTTCGTAAATGAAGTTATTATAAGAAATATTACTGAATTGTTGCGTTGAAGAAAGCAATAATAAAAGTTAAGTGAGGAAATCTCGGCGCACGGCTTTGCGTCAGGTTGATCACTCGAATTCTTACGAGTAGACTTTTCATTTGACGGTTGATGCGCTGGAAGTGCAGCTTCTAATGTGTCACAACCGCCATGTAACTGCGCGTAGTCGTATTTCTTTCCACTGTCTCTGTTTTCTTCTTTACTTGAGTAGTCTTTTTCGGTCGAGGTAACACGTGACTTCATTAAGAATCCAGCTATTACAATATGTAGGTTCAATCCTCCGAATAAAAGCAAGGCACCCTGTAAGCCATACATTTCTTTGAATTTTTCGAAGACAATGGGTAAAATACCTATTCCAACAAACAAGAACTGGTCTGCTAAAGTTTGAATAATAACAAACGAAGCGTCATCGTCGAAAGTATCTCGGAGATTTATATAACTTGGCCATTGGGCCAGTGCATATCCACACCCTGTCACAAGAAAACATAACGGAGTTTAACAGAAATACACGAAAACCATTGCAAACGGGGTAATACCACTCCTTTACACTTGTCTTATTCGGCCCCAAATTAAAAAAGCTTTTTTTCGCCTAGAAATAGATCAAGCCGTCACAGAGTAAGTGCAAAATACTCATCCATATTGTCCTGTATGTAAACTTTCGTGCGTAGTAAAATATTACATCAGTTTTGTTTCCCTTACTTCTTTAGCCTACCCAAATCAAATACACAGCTAAGGGGCCTGAGCGGCTTCCACCAAAAAACAAAAATGTTATGTGCTATTGTCCTAACACCATGCCACGCCACTTGTAAATTATACCTCTGGATGTTATGTACTTTTAGAAGTCGGCGCTTCTGTCTGAGAGCCTGTGATTACCCAGAATTTATTTTATCACGTAATGCACTTTTACATCATCTAGAAAATTTGCCTCTTTCTCAAATACTTGAAAGAATATACTTGGTGATACCAGTCAAATGTTCAAGTATAAAAAATGGTCATTTTGGTTGAGGAAATCCATCTGATAAGCAATGTAGGTTCTAAAAGTAAGTATAATGAGAATAAAGAAAGTGTGAAAAGGAAGAAAACAGACAAACGTTTTTTATAGTTTTTTTTAAATGTGCCCTTCTTATGACGTACATTATGTTATGTGTGTGTCAGGTACGGTTTTAGATCTCAATTTCTAACTAATTGGGTTAAGTCCGGCCGTCCAAGCCTCTTTTCCAGCTGTGGCCCACTGGCTTAATTGTCGAACTCCAGACCTCCCTAATGCTAATCGATTGCTACATAACAACTTGATCATGCAGTCGATAATGGCTATGCCACTCCGCACCAAGAATGTAGAATAAAAATTACAAAGGACTGGGGGTAGAGCGTTGGGTTCGGTTTGGTTAGATAGAAATTTTTGGCCCAGTTTATAACCAGTTGGTTTAAAATGGGCCGGTCGCAGTCTTTTCTCCAGCTGTTGCCCACTGGCTTGTTTTTCCTTTACCATTGCTTCTTCCGAGCACCAAACACAATGGCAATAGGTTCCATTTTTTTAAGTCTTTGGGTTGGATCTGGCCAGAAGTGCAGTTTCAGGCCGCCAGGCTGCAAGCTAGATGCTCTAACCACTTGACCATGGATTCGTTGCATGAGATTTTGAGTAATAGTTTGAGTGTAGCCGTTGTAGAGTAAGACCCATCCTCCACTATGGCAATTTTATATGTGTAATTGATAGGGGTGCGTTTGGGTGAGAGAGACTGGTGTTTGAATATTTCGATTAGCAACCTTTGCTACGAAAAATAAGTGCCCACAACTCACCAGCACAAGTACAGAATATGGTAAGGAAGAATGGTTTTAAAGGCAATGCTCCGTTTCCAATGTAACCAAGTCCCGTCAGGAGTCCACCGATTATTACAGTGGTTCGAGGCCCAATACGATTACATATGGTTGCTGCAAAAGGGGCTGAATGGTAAATTGACAATATATAAGTTAGTAAGGGTTTAAAAACGGTTCTCAGCAAACAAAGCAATTTAGCTCTTTCACTCTTGTAACCTGCCCGAGGCCGTATTATAATCAGTCCGGCCTCAGCCTGCAGCAAAATAACTTTGTAAGATTATCTTTGGGGGAGTTATGGTCAAAAGACTATCAAAACGTTCCCTTAACTAAATTTATCCTTACAATGTAGCCAGTGGCGGCGTCAGAATGTCAAAACTGGGGGTGGGCAACTAAAGGGCAAAGTAAAGTGCTGGGCGCAACGTGAAACCGAAACCAAAGTGTCCGTTCCTGCAGGGTTGGGGTACCCGGGGCAAAGCCCTTGAAGCTCTGAGGCTCCAGCATATCTCAGGGTTTAATATTAAGTTTCGGGAGAGGCATATTAGTTTATGTATTTATTCTTTGGTTAACCAAATTCCTAACTTACCTAACTTGAGGGGAAGTTGTGGGGGAAAGGAAAAAATCCAAGTTCCATCCAGTCCTTTTATTGAGACAAATAAGTCTGCAGTGTTTAGATTCTTTGCAACGCCATGACAGACAATGGATTTTGTTGTATCCTAAGAAATCCGTTGCGTCAATCCGTATTACTCGAATGTGGAGCCGGAAGGAGACAAGGCCACTTCCGTCAACAACCAAAACACTGTCTAAAAGTCTTACGTCAATGGGTCCCTCTGTCCGTTCATGATTGACACCCATACCAGAAATATCTCAGGCGGAATAGGAAAATGAGTCTTCCCTTTTGCATTTCCTCACGCATTCTGAAGTGTTAATGCAACCGAAAGGTTGAAAGGTCTCGTGGACAGGCGTTATCATTTTGAAAAAAGGTATGACTACATCACAACGAGAATTTCTTCAGTTACATCTCTTTTTTCAGCATCATCTTAGCACAAAACGTTCCTCTAAGTACATTTTCTGCATTGAATCTGAGTGCGTTTATCGAAAAGTGACGTAAATGTCAATCAGAATACAGTACCGATGTGTGAATTATCTTGTTTATTTACAAGTACGCCTAAAATTAAGCTTATGAATTATTTTGCAAATTTCACTTACCGGTACTGCCCCATTTCAGGTGTTCCTATCCAAAATTCCCCACATATCAGTCCCACTCCCTTAAACTGCTAAACTCTAGATAGGAACTCAAAATTGATGTAAATATATTCTTAAGTTAGTAAGTGTGGGATGTGATACATTCATAAATGGCTGTTTTGGACAACAACTAAAATAGGTTGGAAATCTGTGATACAAATTGATCGGACTGTACACATGGCTGCAAGTTTATTTCCGCTTGTGGAAATACAACAGATTAACAGATAACCAAGAATTTAAAATATAGTGTACCAATATTTGAACAAATGGAAATAACAATATTTGAATACTTGGCATTTTAGAAACAATACGTCTTACCTAAAAGGTTTTTCAGAGTAAAATGTAGAGGTAAAATCAAACCCGTCATCGCAAACGACATTCGTGTTTGCCTTGTTAAATCTTCCACTAGAACACCATAAGATTTCAAAGACCCTGACTCCAGGAAACAGATCAGAGATCTTACGAAAAACGCTAAAAATTTCTCAGTCAGTCGAGAGGATTTGGGTGCCATTTTCATAAGCCAATTTTTCTGTCTTTATGGAACTTGTATAATGAGCGTTTGCTGGCATGCGTGCCTGTCCCTTTAAAAGGCCGAAAAGTTTACCCGTGCTTCCCTGTACTATAATAGTTAGTAAGGAAGTGGAGGGTAAAACAGAAATAAGTACCTGCATAGTTGAAGGAATTGACGAACGAATTATTACGCATTTTATTTAATTTTTATCACTTATGAGAATAACGTAAGTGCACAATATCATTGCCCACATAAGATGTGTACAGAATCTTGCATAATAGATTTTGATTCATCATATTCTGTAGGCTTGTTCTGTACACTTACATCATGATGAGTGGTTACTCATTACGTATGAAGAGATGGTACGTTATATACCGAAAACAAGGGGACTTTGAAGAAAATTTAAAAGAGGGATCAAACAGAAGAGAGACGCGATTATTTGGGAAGCCACGAGATTAATTTCTAACATTTCCAGGATGAAAATGAAGCATTGAACTATTGAAAGCATAAGAGGTACACGAGAACCGTCAGAAAAACTAAAGACTCTACTAAAGGAAGTGGGGTTTATCAGATGTCCGCGTATCGGAATATGACTATGAACATGTGAAGGGGATCTATGTCCCCTCTCTCCTTCTCTGCCTCTACAATATGTGATTGAAAAAACGAAAACCATCTAAGAACATCTGGACACATACCAAGATACTGTCTTAACATAAAGGTTGCGTATTAATTTTGCCCGGGCTTTAAGGGACTGTTTTATTGGTACATTATATATGGCCTTTTTTATTGTGACATAGCGTCATCTTCCTGCTTTTGATGTTGATAGAGAAAGTTATTTTCAACTGTCGGGGTCTTTTTAGGGGTGGATAACTACGAGCCAACAGGTCATTGACCATAGGACCAATAGACTTCTGTCATTGAACTAATCAAAGCAGCTATTGCGCATGATGCGAATTAGGTCTATTAGTAATGCTTTGCGTGTAGCGAAGAATTAATGCATCTGAGGGCCCAGGCAGCATCATGATGGCATGCGGGTTACGTTTAATGTTTATTTAGGATAAGTGCGAGGTCCAACAACTGCCTGTAAAAAGTAAAAGGTGACTACCGAACTGATTACAATAAGCAATGTAATGTAAGTTAAGAATAATTTAATCTCGGCGCTCACTTTGATAAGTGGTCTAATATATATATATATATATATATATATATATATATATATATATATTGAAAAGGTTGCAATAAGTTCTTACAACATAGCTTTACAGAACTGTTTCGTAAGGGCCAATAATGTAGGTCCTCACTCCTCAGAAGCCTGAAGTAGAATGATGTCAATAACGTTAAATACGTATGTGTTCGCTGCTTTTCTTTAACCTCTTGGACAGCTGCTTCCCACCTGGGCACAAACTACATGCTTTACTCAACAGAAACACGGTAAAACTGAGTTACAGCTGCATCGCAAACATAGACCTAATCATATCAGCGCACAACAAATACATACTGGCGAAACATGAAGTACAACAAGCAACACGAAGCAACTGCAATTGCAGAAAGCAAAGTGAGTGCCCATTGGAAGGCAACTGCCTCACGAACAACATTGTGTACCAAGCAACTGTAACACGCCACGACAACCACAACGAAGAAACATACATTGGTCTAACAGAGAACACATTCAAAACAAGATACACCGCCCACAAGTCTAGCTTTAAACACAAAGACAAAAGAAACGCAACTGCACTCAGTGAATACATCTGGAAACTAAAGGATACAAATGTAGAACACTCTGTAAAATGGAAACTCATGAACAAAGCTCGAGCATACTCCACATCATCTAAAACTTGTAATCTCTGTCTGGAAGAAAAGTTCTTCATTATACTCAAACCTCAAACCTCAAAAGAAACGAACTGATAAGCTCTTGTAGACACGGGGACAAACATCTGCTGTGTAATTATTCTGAAAGGTAATGTATCTTGGCTCGCTGTACACCGTTCGTGCCTGTTCACATCGAACACGGAACCAACACGTGCTTAAAAACGGACACGTTCAAAAGCAGCGAACACATACGTATTTAACGTTATTGACATCATTCTACTTCAGTCTTCTGAGGAGTGAGGACCTACATTATTGACCCTTACGAAACAGTTCTGTAAAGCTATGTTGTAAGAACTTATTGCAACCTTTCCAATATTACAGCTCCCTTCACAGGGCTGAGCACTTTACCATTGCCTGGTTGACATTATTAATTAAATTTTACTATTACGGTTATATATATATATATATATATATATATATATATATATATATATATATATATATATATATATATATATATATATATATATATTTATATAGGTTACGGTTATATATATATGTATATATATATATTTATATAGGTTACGGTTATATATATATATATATATATATATATATATATATATATATATATATATATATATATATATATATATATATATATATATATATATATATATATATATATATATATATATATTTATATAGTAAAAAAAATCGAAAACACTTACTAAATACTTCCAACAGGAAACGTAAACCAAAATATATATATAAGGTCGAATACTGCGTAGCACTGGTAAAGTATGAAGGTAAACAGATTGGAATGATGAAAAGTGCTAAAATTCGGAAGAAAGCTCCGCAACGTTTCGGGTATGTACCCTTCATCAGGCGGCAAAATAATAACTGATCAAATAAACGATATTCAAAAGAAACAACAAACGCGTGCCGATACAACTCGATCGGCGCGCGTACAAAGGCCAAGCACCTACGTCAACGCGTTGTGTGTCTTGTTATGTCCCCATCAACTCCTTACAATCGTTTCTAAGTCCCTGTAGTGCGGACGCACTGGTAACACACGCACTACCCATGACAACACCCATCCAGCAAGCCAAACCAAAACGCGCCGACGTCATGCGTACAACCTCTTCACAAAGGAAATGCCAACAATAAATTGTTAAGTCACAAAAAGATATAAATACGTAGGTAATACAGGAACATGACTGCAGAGAAATAGAAGATACAAGTATATACAGAAAAAAGTACATAAGAGTATATATAAACTTAAGTTTAAGAAAGAAAAAGAATGCTTATTTCACATGAACGTTAAAGTAGTACTTGCGTCTCTTTTTTGTACGCGCGCCTTCTTTGTTACGTCACATAAGTGATAATTAAGGTCGTAACGCTCATGCAGCTAGGGCGCACGTCTTGTTTGAGCTATTTGCTTTTAGACTTCAGTCTGCCGTATATTCATTCAAACTGTTGTGACCAGCCACTTAGGAAGGCCCCAGGGGCGGAAATATATGACTATTTTTCAAAACTTTGTGCTCTTTCTTATCCATTTTTACCTCCTGTGTAATTTTATTCATCTTATGGAGTCTGTTTATTATATATATATATGTATATATATATCAAATATATAAATCAAATTGGTATATATATATATATATATATATATATTTATATATATAAATATATATATATATGTATGTATGTATATAGTAAGTTGAAGTTGGCAAATTGAAGTTAGAATGAATAGGTCGAAAGTGTTGTAGTAATACATTCGATCATGAATTTTATACCGATCTAAGATAGAGTATAAACCCTTATCAAAGAAAGAACGGTTGAAGAAAAACACCAGAGAGAAAAATTGAGCCGCACGGGGGACCGAACCCACCATCCTCCGCTTTCCGGGCAGAGTCTATGACCACTACGCTATTACAGCTCGTGATTCACAGAAGCGACAACAGGCTGTAAATACCCCACGTGAATCAATTTTCCCTCCTTGTTACCATAGTAATACCAAGCGGGATGAATAATCAGTAAGTCGCAGTTTGGCAGATCGAAGTTAGAATGAATAGGTTGAAAGTGTTGTAGTAATACATTCCCGCTTGGGATTACTATGGTAACATAGGAGTGTTTGAATATATGTCTGAAACCCTTCATATAACATATGCTGATTCTGTTTTTTTTTTTTTTTTTTTTTTTTTTTTAGCCTTTGTAGAAAATATCGTCAACTTAAATCCTTACAGTGCATAACGTCTTAACGGATGACATACTGCGTGTGGAAGGTTCGTGTACGATCCGGCTCATGAGATCGTCCACAGCGATCAATGTAAGTAGACTGAAATGGGGTACGGCAGTTTACCATGCGACAAAAAGCAACTCCTTTAGTCTGAATTCCTTCATATTTCATATTGCAGTGCTCAAAACCACATGTTCTACTAGCAGCATAAGTCGAAATAAGAAGGAAGTGCCATTCTTTAAATGTTGCCAATTTTGATTCCCCAAACAATTTTAGTTCTACCGCCATCTCTAGGCAGTGCCATTACTTTACGAAACTTGACTCACTTCTTCCACAGTTTACTGTCAGAAAGCTTTCTTAGCTGCATTGCTGTCTGAGTCTTATGCTGCAAACAAGCAATAAGACAAGTATGTTGGGTATTGAGGGTTCAGCCGGGTAAACTCTTAAAGAGTTGAACAAACTTTTGTCCAATTTTGGGTACATATGTGTCCAACCAATTGTTGGTAAAAAGGTACCAAAAAGGTGGTCTCTTAAAATCCTTTTTGCCTATTGAAAGACCAATTGATAGGTATCTTTTAACCAACAATTAGTTTGCAAGTTTCTTTTTTAAAAACCAACTAACGGGAACGATTTAAGTTGGTTGGACACATAACTGCCCAACGCTGGTCAAAACTTTGCCCAACTTTTTATGGGTCAATTTTCCGACCAATTACAGTAGTCGTAGCCAACAGCGAACGGTTAGAGCGTCAAACACTTCTCCAATAACACGTGGTCCACTGTAAGTCTTCTGGAAGAGTTACAGGGATCAGGTAGACTGAAAAAAGCATGAAACAAGAATTATAACTTTTTTGGCTCACCGGTCTTCCTTGATAATAATCTTTTTCTTCTAAATTATTATTATAATGGAAGAGACCGATCGGCCGATGTAACACAGTAGTATGACTGAAGGGGGGGGGGACAAGGTGGGTAGGGTTCCAGGGCCTCGAGATTTCAGGGTCCTCCAACAAACCTGATGTTGTGTCTCATCTTGCCCTGTACCACCCGATGGGGATTGGAGGGACGCATAAGAAATGGAACAAAAGGATGTCGCGGCCTCTTGTAAAAGCTACCCCTATGGGCATTGTTTCACCACTGGTTGTATTTTCCAGCCAATAATCGCAAAGGATCGCATCGTCAAAAATGTTTTTTTATTCTTCATTACGACCCGCGGTGACGATGGAAAAGTGACTTGCTATGCCGCATACAAATCTGGTTTCAAAACTTTATTGAGATTTTTCATTCTAACGTCACAATTAGTGAGCCACTCCCATGCCGAGCATGTATTTTGTTGAAAGGCTATATCAACTGATTTTAGAACAAAAATCGTATAATTTAACAAACATTCATGTTTATGATTGGCCTATTTTCTTTTTGACATCCTACGTGATGTCATTAAGTTTGCTCTTCTTAACTCAACGTTCCCGGTCAATCACCAATTTGCCAGCCCCGTCTGCACAGATTGAAACTATTGAGATGGTATGACACGAAGAAAAAAGGCAAAAATATTGCAGATTGGTGCACCTATTAATTTTTGATCAAATAAATATAGCGAGAAGATTAAGATGGTGCAAGTGGAGTGTCATGCTTACACCTGACATGAAATATATTTCGTGTTTGAAAATTTTCAAACTAACTTTGCCTCTTAAATGATGAATCTTTAAAGCATATATCTTCCAAACAAGGTTTGGGAATTTAGCATATGAAGCTGAAGAAAACACTTTCGATTTTTTTTTTTTTTTTTTTTTTTTTGAGAGAGAGACTGTCACCACTCTTGAAATTTTGGTTGGGAAAGCTTCTCTCTTCAATGCTCGGCGACCTTTCATGATGATACTTTTCACCGTACAGTTGACTTTAAAAAGTAAATACCTTTCTCAACTTGTCAAAGTCTTAGATTGTTTCTAAATGACCAAAAAAGTAACAATGTACATCTCTGAAAATAGTTTAAAAACATGCCGGACAGATAGATTATGGTTATATGTTAGTTGTTATTGCATTTTTAGTATGTTATAACAAGGAAAATTCATACCCCCAATGACTTCCTTATCAAAATCAAATCTTAAACGGATTCTGACATTGTAATCTTTTAAATAATGTAATGTGGGCACATTGCTTCAAATTCCTTCTGTTGTCCTTTACTTAACGCCCTGTTTGTCCCTGGAATTCGATACTAATAGAACGTTTGAATATATTTTTCTGCAGATCTGAGTTTACCCTTCGCCATACCTAGAGTATAACCAACAACGTTGCTTAATATTGCCTGCAGCGGAATCAACATTATAAATAAATTGAATTCAGCGTCAAATTAATGTTCCGCGATGACATCACACATTTCCCATGATGCACCAGATCTTACGAAAAGACTGCATTATTTTAAAAATTGTATCTTGAGAACGCTATATGCTACGAGGATGCAGTTCTCAACCCCGGAAATAAAAAAGTTTCTGCATTTTTTGAACTTAATGAATTTTATCTCAAGAATATGTCTTTATGATACCTCCTAATACACTTCTCAATTTTGATGCGAATCTTGATTTATTAGCAGATACAGTGTGAGTCAATGCACACACCCACAACCCCAACCCCAACCCCCCCCCCCCCTCCCACTTCGTAGCAAATATTATCAAACGGAAAAATTCCTTGGGTGACTGTACATGTTAGTTGAGCTTACTTGGTTATTATTCAGTTCTCAACCTGGGTTTTTTTATTTCGATATCACCTAATAGTGACAGCTGCAGGGAAGGGGAACAGGCCCCCTCCCCATTGGCTGTCATGGGTAAATAATATGTTCTACAATGTGCCTTATATTAAAATACCATAATATGTCTTAGGCCCAGTCCACTTCCAAAAGCAAATATTTCCAAAATGAAATAACTTAATGAATGTGATAATACTTATTTCAATGATTGTTCATCTGCTGATTAACATATGACGTGAATATTTTCAAACTTTAAACACAGATTTTTTTTCTTTTTTTTTTAAAGTATTAGCTTCCATAGGTCTCCTGACTGTACAATACTTATATACATTAAATGTATTTTGTGATCATGTGACTAACAGGGGCTTAACCATGAAGCGAAAGGGCCAACTGATTCGGTATAACTTTCCAAAAACTATCAAAGGCACATATGAAGGATGGTCTCAAAAGTGAATTGCAATTTTGTGCTTGCTTTTGTTAGTATTTTTAGTCATGAAGCCCACTTCAAATGTTACATTAATATTTCGTTGAAGTTATTTTCTGTAAAACGTGAAGTTGAAGCAAGTAGGTCTGGTGTCATGGGTTCACTTCTTTGGCCAATGTATTGTTCTTCTTTATTTTTCATCCTATTAGCTTGACCTTAAATTGATTAGGGATGCCATCTTGCCCCTTAGGTATACAAACTTTTTTAAAATTTCATTGCTCATGGTTCACCTTTGATATCAATATACTAGATATGAGTTGCATAAAATTGTTGGTAAATTATAAATGACAACAAAGCATTGGCCAACAATCCATGAATCCATGACATCAAGCCTGCTTGCTTCAAGTTATTTCTATTCAAAAAATTTCTCACATGCAATATTTCGAGAACCAAACATGGGAAATGGATAAAAATTTCACCGGAATGCAAGGAATATATATTCCTCTTTAACACATCAAAAATAAATTTGACTCCGGATTATTCTTTTAAGTTGTTTTTAATATACTTGGTGTTCTTTAAAGTGTAATTGATGGTCATTTTTGGAGCCATTAGGTTCCAAACTGTTGTTATAGCCCAAAAGAGTAACTAAAAGAAGCAATTCAGTCTCAAAGGTATGATAAATTCTCTGGCCAGCTGACTTCGTTACGTCACATCCGGTAACGAATCTTGATTCGTTTTGA
This sequence comes from Holothuria scabra, assembly GCA_037179385.1. Classification (NCBI taxonomy): domain Eukaryota; kingdom Metazoa; phylum Echinodermata; class Holothuroidea; order Aspidochirotida; family Holothuriidae; genus Holothuria; species Holothuria scabra. The sequence continues at coordinate 13,192,854 of CM074193.1, read as the reverse complement.
TCCGATACCGATACTTGTCAAAACCATGCATTTTGTGTGTCTGATATAACAGCATAGTTGTTACTCTCGTTACCAGTACTAACGTTAGGTTAGCGGCTAGGAGCAAGCCAAGACCTATCACTAGAAATTAACCCATTAATTAAAACACAATTACAATACTTGCATAGTCCACAATGTTGTTTATAAACCTACAAATGATCTGTCGAGCGACTTAGTATCGCATTGAAGCGTGCAACGCTAATATACTGTACACGTGCTTAGCTGTGAGTTATGTGTACTACTGTGCGGGTATACGCCTGAATTAAAACCTAAACAAGTGGCGACGATTCAAAATTGCCGGTGCCCAAAGAAAAGTTACGAACTAGAAATTCAAAAACAAATTGTACAATAACTTGCAAGTGTAAAATCAAGTATCCAAAGAAATAATAAAGGAACATTACAGAAAAAAACGCAAAAAAATTTAAAACGAGAAACGCATTCCGGTAAATATTTTTAAAATTAGCCTCACACAGTTGTTACGGCTTGGTCGCAATACAAACCAATAACAGCGAAAGACCACAGAAGAGCGAGATTAAAATCAACAACTTAATTATTATTCACCTCTAACTTCCTTAAATTTACAACAATTAATCTTAAATCTACTTACAATCTTTTACAGCTTAAGGTATCACTCTTTGTCCAAGGGGTAGTGTTGTTAGCGTCGATTGTACAGCAGCACAGCGTAGGACTCGGTTCCGCGAAGGCAGGATGAAGACTATAGTGATCGGTAAATGGCGACACAATTACAGCGTTAAGCGGCGAAGCAAGCGTCTGGTCTCTGTATTATCTGTGTATCTTCTGTTCACTTCTCTCCTGTCACACTGCTTGCATGACCTTTTATATATCTGGTAGTTCTTCCAGAAAAGTCTGGAACTCACTCTAATGGAAACGTCTCGTTTGATCTCGTACAAAACAAACAGCGAAAGTTCTGGGCTCAGTAACCCATAACCACAAGTTGGCTATTATTAGGCCATAACATCATACAGTAGTTTCCAGTAGGTGATCGTACATTCTCGTAACCGTGCGAATGTTCTCTGGGGTTACCCGTCCAATATGCTCGAGAGAAAACGCCGAAGCTAGCACTTTCTAGAACTTTCCACTTGCTCGTCCGTGGATTCAGTCTGGTTGATGTCGTCTCGTAACACAGTGGGTAATCATCTCTTGCATGACGCATTCATCTTGGAAATACGTCACTACCTCGTTCCTTTAAGAAATGGATTTCTGTCGTTCCCACCGTATCCTTGATAGAATGTGTCCACCAGAGCTTTCGCTCCTGATAATATAAAGGATTAGGGGCGCGCTCCCCAACTAGTATTACTTTGAAACTATTCCCCAAAGTTTGGGAAGTCGATGAACCATAGTTTACACCACCACTAAAATGCACTATCCTACACTTGTTTGCCCAGGTCAGGTCTGTGCGACTACGTACTAGCTATTCGCTTTCGAGAAAAGAAGAGCGAAGAAATAGTAAAGTTTGCAGTTATAGACAAATTTGATCAGCGCTTGTGATTAGTGACTGTAGGCAACCATTTGTGGGGTCCATCAACCTTAAATCGTCATTATTTAGTATCCAAATGAATTTCACACCCTCATGTTCAGTGAAATTGAACGAATCAAGACACAATTTAGTCCACAACCATCCATGATGCAGTTAAGCAACGAAATGAAAGATTAAAATGGTGATAGAGCCCAGTTGTGTCCGACTGAAATCAGACAATCACTTGCTGCCCGGATTCGTCTAAAGCGGTGAAAAGTTATCGATAGCTTATTTTAAGCCATGTAAAGGTGGGAGGGTATTCATTCTAATACAAGATGATACTTGGCACACGAACATGTAGGTTTGTATAAAAAACAAAGGCCTATTGCTTGTTGTGGAGGTTAGAAGTTAGAGACCTGACCCTTTGTAAAAAGATATTCCTTGGTAAGGCAGCTGGATTATTTTTCAAACCTTGTATGAAGATGTGCCATTTCATAGGAGTATAAAACCCATACTTTTCGTAGATGTCAAAGGTCATCTGAGGTCAACAGAGATGAGTACAAACATTTATTAACAAAACAGAAAGTGGACCGTACGTCCAAATTGTCCCGTATCGTGTGGAACGAAAAGGGTATGATTTTTGTGTGTTTGCAAGGGTAGAATTCACGGAACGACATTCCGGCATATCTTTTCTGAAGCATAGTTGTTGTACAGGAATTAGCCATTACTGTTCTGTTAGCCTTGCTTGGAAACGACGCGTGGAGAATATTGTGGTTCTTCGATGATAAAACGTATTATCAATAATATTTAGGATCACGGATTGCGAAAGGGCTTAGGTTGCCACTTTGACGACTGGTTCCTAACTTCACTTAAGGACCTAAATTTTTCATTTTTCCTCCTTTTGTTAATTATATCTCCTAGGTAGAAGTAAAAAATGACCAGACATAAAAGAATTGCAATTTAAAGTATCTGGTGTATAAGTTGAAGAGTCATCTGGAGACTGATGCGAGATTTTATATAATTTTTTACCATAATCTGAATTGTTTAGCATTTCATGTCAATAGAAACAAGCTAAACAAGAATAAAGAAGCTTATCACATTGAAAACAAGTGAAGTTCATTATCAATACACAGACATAATAAAAATGAGAGCAAAATGTATGAAATTACTTATTACTCTTTAAAAACGGTACTGAATATTGTCCATATACCCGTCTGTAAATTTGGGCAATTATCAAATTCTTCTTTAATAAGAGAAAAACTTTTCTTTCTCTTAAAGTTCTACATTTAATTTTCTAGAATTTTGCGCTACCCGTATTTGGTCCCAGCGCAACTTGTGTTGCATTTCGTAGACATTATACTCAGAATCAAAAATTCAACAAGAACAGAGAAATAATCGCAAGTTTACCCAGACATATCACTGAACACAGCACGATTTAATTACTCTTTTGACTGTCAAGTTGTACTTGCAACTTTCCAGGGAATAAAAGCGGCCGGTTGAAAATTGATACCACATGATGAAAAGGACATTTCAACGATATTCATCAACAGAGTAGTAAAGGGTCCATTTGTTTCAAGTCGACTATGCATTATTACGTTTTGCCAAGTTAATAATCACAAAAATGTAGTAAGAAGTTTGCATTTTGTCCATCGTTCTTAACTATTGCTTTATTACATTTTATGGCCTCGAAAAAAATAATTTGAACAACTGCCAAAAGGTTGGTATTGACTATGGGGCTTCCATGGTCTCGTTTTGGGGAGGGTGTAGTAGAGGTCTATTACCGACTGTCGCCGGTCCATCGACTTGGTCTTGTGAAGACTTTCGAACAGCTTTAGCGTGACTTCCTTTCTCATACATGGACAGGATGTAAGAGAGAGTTTTGTCAGATCTGGCAATGTCGTCTTCTAACTTTTTTGTGGCCTCGGGATCCCTTCGGTTTATTTGGTTTTGAAATTTCGAAAACTCGTACATGAATACTTGCTTGTTGATGGTGAGAACATCCACAAGAGAAACGACAATAATTTATCCACCGAAGGTTTGCGTCGACTTGTCTAAGCCTGCCATGTCTTTCAATGACGTTTTGGTGACATATATGTCCAACCTGATCATCGCATTGTTAGACCAAATCACGTGGTAGAACCGTCTCTCTGATATCACCCCTGATAACGACGCTTGGCTTGACTCAAAGAACGACTCTAATCCACCTTTTACCAGATCAGTGATGGCGCCTTTCCAATTAGAGCCTAAAAGACTTTCGACAGTTTCTTCAATCGTGTTTGTAAGTTAATTGTGAATATCATTCACATCGATGGCGTAGATGGACTTCACCTTGTCTACGACAGTAGAGATGGGTACTTGAATAGAGGTATCTTTTCCAGTTGCATGTAAGATCATTTCGTTGTAGAAGCTCTCTAATTTCAGCTCCACCAACTGTTGTAGTTGTCCTATTCGTTCCCTGACTTCCTTTTGTTTAACTTCATCATCTATTTGGTTATCTTCAAACACTTTTATTGACCACCGTTGCTCCGAGTGCGGCACCCATGATGTTTAACAGCACAAGATAATTGGTTAAGTAAGTTGAAGATTCTTCCTAACAAGGTTCTCTGTGAGGAACATGAAAATCATCCATAAATTAGTTTGGATACAAAATGTAGCGGTTAGGTTACTTGCATGTTTTTATCGAAGTTATGAGTCATACACAAGGACCTGACACGAGATGTATTTAACTACTACATGGTTATCATCTGGAGAATAGATTAAAACACGCCTGTAAAACTGTAGACCTCCTTTGGTTTTCGTAAAGACTAGAATTGCAAAAATATGTTCTTAACAACTTGCAAAATGAATCGTTTCCATCTAACTCCCATTGTAATAGTTAGATCCATTGCCGATATTTACATTTATTCAATAGAATATAAATAATGATCCATTCTGCAATAATTTGGGACTTTCTTGTTGTACAATTGACATTAGGCTACTTGCTATATTTTGTTTCCCTCTGAAATTTAATTTTTTTTTTTGTCGGTTTATCATCACTTATATCCTTTTCATTGTACATTTGTTTAACTCAAGCATGAATTGAAATTACGCAATTTATGATATACACAGAAATGAACACGCGGTGTCTTTATGTTGACAGGAATAATGAAAACAAGGTAACTTAACAAATAATATGGGCCTGCAAGAGATATTCTTCAAAGGGCAGAAGCGTCGATAGCTTCTCTAATATGTACGTGGACTTAGGGGCATTAGATAAGGTCGTAAAAATTGTCGAATTTTCTGTAGTATTTTAGTTTTTTCAACTTAGCTACATTTCGAGATTAAGTGCTTAACTTTGAGTAAAACAGGCACAACTCTTTCCCAGGGCCAACCAGGTTGTCTGAGAGCGAAACAGACTAGTGTATGGAAAGAGACTGGAGTTTAATTATTAATCAGTAATGGGCTAAATCTAGTCAATATTTCCGACAAAATATTTCAATCATGATGGCCTTTTCATTCTACAATTTTGTGTATTTTTGTGTTAAGTGTGCATGCCACAGCAACAGTTTCACATCCTGTAAGGGTTCGAAGACAAGTAAGATCCTTGTCAAAATGTTTTCGATGTAGTTCATTAAAAATATCGCACAGGTCAAAGTGTCCAAAAACAAACAGGGAGCTGGGAGTAGCCTAGCCATTAAATGCTCTATAATTTTACTTGGAAATGGAAATAATTTGTAGTTTATCAAAACAACACTACCCTGGGAACAAATCTTCCGGAACAAAATCGCTGAGAGATGCAAGATGATAATGAAAATTAACTTTCAATGAGTCAGCAGCTAGATGATCTCACTTACGCTCTAAATCTAAGGGGTTCACAGCATCTCTAAAAACATTACATTAAACCATTGCTAAAACTTTTAACAATAATAAATATAATAATATAAAATTATTACATAAAAATAATAATCTCAAATCCACTTTGATCAATAGGGTTGGTCACAATATTCCCTTTATTTTATCCAAACTCCATGTCAAATAAAGTCGAAGATAGCGTCCTTGTTACCTGTTGTACATTAATTTAGCAAAACTAGAAAATCTTTACTCGTTAAAATAAGCCTGTAGAGTGTGTTTACTGCAAAGCTGATGCCGCTGTCTCTGCGTGTGTGCACAGCTACGTGGTGCAGATACTAGATTAACCCTTTATCGTTGTGCTCCAATCGGGGCATATTTGCGCGCCTCGGGAGTGGGCCGGAAAAGCGGACGTAGCACGCCCCGCATCAGCTTCGGTAGGCTATTGACCCCCTGACCTTAAACTATTGTCCTTCTTGTTGTTGTGACCGAATTTTCGGGGAGCTACTGGCAGTTTCGAGCTCCGCGTGAGACAGTAAAGATGGGTGAAAGGCGCGCTCTCCGTCTGGGTCCAAAAGGACCCAAACAACGGTAAAGGGTTAAAGGTAATGGGTTTAGCCTGAAGCATAAGTATTAACAATGACATTTATCCCAAAAGAAATTATTGTATTATTATTTCAGCTCCAAATGCTAGAATGATTTTTCACTCCTGACAACTTTTGAGCTCAGTTTTGCCGAAAAATTTATTGGTATCCATCCGTGTCTCGCTCAGAAATTGTAAGACGTGCGGAAAACGGTGAACTCTCCAGACTAATAGGTAAAGGTCTACGGGACGACCGAAAAATTATGGCCATCGAAAATGACTAAAGCAAAATGGTGCCTCCAAATGACCAATATGACGGAAGGTGGTGCACTGTGAATGGTAAGAACTGCTGCTTGTTTGCTAGCTCCAAGTGAAAGTGAAAGTACCTAAGAAGTTATAGACAAAGGTTTCGCAGTGATCAGTTGTTCGCTGTAATGGGAGGAGATTAAGGAAAGGTGTTGCACTTGGAGGGGGGTTGAGGTGCAAAATGGTGCTTTTCTTTAAAGGTTTTGTAGCATATTTAAACGCTTATTACGGCCTATAGGGGATCAGCTCCTGTTTCTCTCTCAGACTCGGTCAGGCTACTTCCAAGAGCGCTTGCAGTCGGGGGTCGGAAGTTCAAGTCCTGGCCATCGGGTCACACCGGAGACTTTAAAACGGAACATTCTGCCATTGTGCTTGGTGCTCAGCATTAGCAATGGAGTAAGGAAAACAAGCCAACTGAAAAAAAAACCGTGACCGGCTCGACTTAACCAATTGGTTGAAAAATGGGACGTAAAACTTAATGTAACCTAAACTAACCCGAGTTTCATAGATGGGGTTCATTGTGATTGGAATAAATACCAAGGGAGTGCATGTGGTTTTTTCTATTTATTTTCTTTTCAACCAAATTTTATTACATTTCTTTCACTTGTGAAAACAATTCATCAATACAAATCATCATCATCATCATCATCATTATCACCATCATCATCAAACCAACAAACAAAATATCTATTTCTCTTTGACCATCCTTTAAAATTCTTAGGCAAACAGCAATGACTTTAATGACAAATGAATATTTTGAAAATTATTACTTAGTTCATTATACTTAAAATGACTTTTACTAACTTTCCTGATAGAGATTTTCTTTTCGACATCAAAAGCAAATTTCAAATGGAGCTTTTTTATCACAAGGAGGTCAGTTCAGAGGTAAAAGATGTATTTTCCCTAAGTTCACATAAATTAATGATATTACATTTCTTGGGTGTATTATACAACACAATAAAAAAAATCTCTGAACTTTCAGGAGAGAAAGATTCTGCCGTCTAAACAATGTTCTATTTTGATGCCTTACCGAAAGCAGATTATGAATCCATGCAATGTTCATGTCGTGTGTGTATTTACTTGTGTTTGTCACGCTTCTTGTAAAAACTTTACCGACACCATTTAAGCAAGGAGGTTCTTGATTTAAGTTTGGTATTTAGATATTTCCCCTCGTCCTCGTAATAGTATTTTGCATTTTTGAGATCACTACTGGTTAAACGTTGAAAGTCGTGCAAATTGCGCATAATGAAGATTTAGCTATGACGGCAACTTTTTTACTCCTTGTGGAAGGCAGGCAAGGAATCTGTGCGATGGTGAAGTCATGCATGTGTGTATATATATGTGTGTATATATATGTGTGTATATATATGTGTGTATATATATGTGTGTATATATATGTGTGTATATATATGTGTGTATATATATATATATATATATATAAATATATATATATATATATATATATATATATATATATATATATATATATATATATATATATATATATATAACGCTAATTCCCACCTTAGGGGGAAATTGTTATATCTGCGCGTACATAGGGCGAAAAAATAACAATGAAATACATAAGAAAAAGTATTCGCCCTAACGTCTAAAAATATAAACAACGTTATTTCAATGGCCAGCCATCCGTTCGTGTTAACAGCTAGGTGTCCGTAAATTTGACAACTTTGAAGTAATTGTATCTACTTTGTAAATCTAGGAGGGCGCCCTTGTCCGTTTACGTATTCCTATAGAAAAAGTGTGTAGAAACGTTACGGCGAAACTTATATTTCGCCCCAAAAAATTTTTCCCCTTAAGGTCGACTTTTCAACAACAACTTTCCCCCTAAGTGCGGAATTAGTGAAATATATATATATATATATATATATATATATATATATATATATATATATATATATATATATATATATATATATATATATATATATATATATATATATATATATATATATATATATAACCTCTTTGTAGAACTTCTCATTGGAAAGTTGTGATTCGGCCTAAGTCGGTCAAAGTAGACCCAGCTGAGTCATTCAAACTTGAACTTGACAATCTTGTACATGACTTTAGTACTAACGTCATCCCAGAGATTCAACAGTTGACCCCCGCCACCCCTAGACCTGGATCGTTTTATACCCTCCCTACGGTTCACAAGTTACCCAAATTGTTAAAGGATAAATGTAATATCGACACCACTTCCCTATCGGAAGTGGACCTTGTTCAACTAGCCGTGCAACACAACATTCAAATTCCTGGCCGACCTATCATTTCGGGGATCGGCACCCTTACTGAATTTATTTCTGCTTACGTTGATTCCTTCCTTAAGCCCTTACTACAGAACATTCCCAGTTTTATCCAAGATACCACTGATTTTTTAAGTAAACTTTCTGCTAATACTAGGGTTTTAAAGTAATGATGCCATTCAGGTAACGATGGATGTCACGTCTTTCTACACTAACATCCCACATTCAGAATGCACTGAAGAATGCAAATTGGCCCTTGAAAGATCGGGTTGTAACCATACCAGAGAAATATGTTCATTAATCGAGTTCATTCTCAAGCATAATAATTTCACCTTCGGTGAGAGAAATTTTATACAGACCAAAGGTACAGCCATGAGTACTAGAATGGCACCCTCATATGCAAATTTGTTTATGGCGGACTTTGAACATAAATTATTAAGCTCGGCCAATGTTAAACCGTTTTTCTATGTTAGATATATAGATGACATTTTCTTTATCTGGAATGAGGGACCTGAAGAACTCTTAATTTTTTTTCAACTGGCTAATGACCAACATCCCTCTATAAAATTTACAATGGAGTCCTCCCAAGTCAGTATCCCCTTCCTTGATGTCGAGGTTTGTCTTAAAGAGGGTCGTGTTGCTACGAAAGTGTATAGCAAACCTACCGACAGACACTCTTACCTCCATTATAGGAGCTTTCACCCGTTACATATTAAAAGATCTATAGTTTACAGTCAGCTTCTTAGACACAAACGCATTTGCTCCGATAACTCTGATTTAATCAAAGAAAGTACAAACCTTTTCCACTATTTCCTATGCAGAGGATACCCTTTCAAACTTTAAGATACCGCAAGCGTGAGCGGCTCCTACAGTATAGAGAGAAGAACACTTTAGAGCGCATCCCCCTAGTCCTTACCCATCATCCCGACCTTGACCCCCTCCTACAGGAAATCAGGTCTTCCTGGAGCATCCTCCAAAGTGACCCTGAAGTTAAGGAAATTTTTCCTCTACCTCCTACCATAGCGCGTAAACAACCCCGTAATTTAAGATCTATTATTAGCAGAAACAAACCTTTTCGCAGCGCTACCTCAGGAGGCAACCGACCCTGTAATAAACCTAGGTGTCAACTTTGTACTTTTGTTGATAACTCTACCCACTTCATTTATACTTCCTCTGGGGTCAAACTTACTCCCGGTCCCTTCAACTGGAACTCGTCTAATGTTGTATATTACCTTTTTGGTGTTAAATGCCCTGAAATTGCATACGTGGGAGAGACAGGTGATAGATTTCGACTAAGATTTAATAACCATAAACATTCCATCAGACACAACAAAACGGGTTTTCCTGTAGCAGCTCACTTTAACTTACCTGGCCACTCTTTATCCGATTTACGATTTCTTTTACTTGCAGGCAATTTTCCTTCGGCGGAGAAACGAAAACAATACGAATTGAGCACTATCCTTAAGCTTAAGTCACATATAACAGGGTTGAATAGGGATCTATCAATTTTGAGTAACTACTCCTGGGTACAACAAACGTAATCTTCTTAATCTCTTTAGGCCCATTATGTCTAATTGTTATCTAATTGCAATTCTTTTGTGTTATGCTGTATTCCTTGTATTACTAAGTGCTGGGCTTGCTCGTAGTTCAGCTTCTTGACTTCCATTTTGTCGTTAACAACTGAGGAAGAGCGAGTTAGCTTGAAATATATTGTTTTCTATGATTTACTGGATATGATGAAGGCTTTACCCTCTCTTTTTTCATTATATTGGAAATCCAGTACGCGTACTTCAACTTGTATATATATATATATAAATATATATATATATATATATATATCTATATATATATATATATATATATATATATATATATTGTAGTAATAAGTTGTAGTAATAAATTCGATCATGAATTCTATACCGATCCGAGATAGAGTATAAACTCTTATCAAAGAAGGAACGGTTGAAGAAAAACACCAGAGAGAAAAATTGAGCCGCGCGGGGAACCGAACCCACCATCCTCCGCTTTCCGGGCAGAGTCTATGACCACTATGCTAGAACAGCTCGTGAGCTGCTCATGCTAGTTCTAGAATCTCGAAATTTAATTTAAATGATCCACATTTTATATAAAATTTTTCTCGGTCTTTTTTCGTAGTCATCGGCCTCAGTTTGTGCCCAACGGTAGCGAAAGTTGAAAAAAGAATGTCCGGACATGTTTCAACTGCCACGGATGCGCAGTACGGGGCTGCAGAAGTATGGGGAGTACCACCTCCACACGTTTACACGAAAAAATAGTAGTGGTCATTTTGTCTGGTAATTTCCAGACCAGTTTTCAACGTGCTTCTTTTTCATTATTGTAAAAATTTAATTGCAAACGAAAGGTCACTAAAGCTACTGCCTAGATTCTGTAAACTTGTCTGAGAAATACAATTCCCTCATCTCTAAGGGGCTTTTTGAAACCTTCGTGTGCGCTATGGGACCATCGATGGGGACGCTCCACTTAGATACTTTACTCCTCTCCACAAAACATATGAGCAATCGGAAAATCCTATCTATTAAACGAATTGCATGACTGCTGAAAAAGTGAAATATGTATAGCTTACACACTATTCCGGTTTTGGGACATTATCCGATCTTGCTGAGCAAAATTACCATCGCCTTACAATAAAAACTAACAAGTTTCGCTCCTTTTCACACTCCGGTAACAATATTAACCTGTTGAAATTTCACTCCTGCAGCTGAAAAGTGTTGCAATGCAGTTCACCGGCAATTGAAAAAATAGCGCCCGGAAAGACTAAAATTGATTTCTGGATGGTGTACAATTCAACCTTTATGACAAAACAATCACAAAAATCATAGGAATTAAACGCAATACACGAAAATAACCACCACCACATTTTACGCAGGAGTCCGGTGGGTTATCTATGATGGCACTGGGGGAAGTAAAGGGGCAAGTGTTCCGTAGTAACTAGACATGGCCAGCTTTTCCAACACTGTGTTTTTCCCAATGCCACATGGCAACATTTTTAATATAACGATTTCGAAAAACAGACTGTCAATCACAAGAAAAACCCTTCTTGAGTCATAGTTTGGCTCCCGTTTGGCCCCTTCCTTGTGGATGAATGCACCAGAATAGTTTTCCTAAGTAGTGTATTCCAAATGATTGGTTTTAGTGTTTCACCAATTACGAATATCAGTGTTGTTTTCAAAATGTAAGTAAGGGTTATCTGGTGGGTTATTTAGGGCCCTAGCTGTCCTTTTGGCTCTAAATTCTGCAAACAATTTAAGGCCTAGAGTCGCTTCCCGAAATTCCCTCTTTTTGTCCCCGTTCTGTCTTTTCTTGTTCTCCTTTCCCCATTGGGTTACTAAACATACTTCATCAATGTTTATGAATGTATATGACGAATTGACGGAGTCAATTTGCCTACCAAGTAGTCAAAAACTGAGAATTCAAATACTGAGTGGTAGTATTAAGTAGTTAAATATACTTGGATTGGTTAATATTCCCAACGTTTCGAGCACAGCTGGGACAGGATTAGAGCCCTGTGCCAAATAAAAACAAGCTTTGGTAAGGAGTTGGCGAGACAATATTTTGGTTTCTGATGTATTTGACTACTGTGATTTCATAGTATGTGAATAACAGAACTTCGTTCTAGGAGGCGCAAATGCTCGATAACTAGTTTGTGTTTTGAGACTGATCTTCCAAGTGCTAGGGGTTTGTTTCAGTTGGAGTGGAGCGTAAAAAAGTTAAAAAGTGCGACCCCTCAGAAAACAGGAGATGGCATTTCATGAGCTTGTAAGTAGAATCAAATCAATCGCTACTTTGCTCTTAGTTTGCAAAACAAATTCCTAATTAACCAATGACACGTGAGCCTATTTCAAAAAGAATCAGTTAATTATGGTAGCATATATACCAAATTAAGAGGCTAGCATCAGTATCAGACATTTGGCGCGTAGCGCAGCAAAATGTTCTTGCCAAAAATGTCCTCCAATCACCGAGAATGACAGTTCCGAGCCCTTTTGAATCGATTTCTCTTTGTTAATTTATACTTCACACTACCCGTGTAAATAAATGCTGCTGAAATGAGCAGGGAGCTGAAATGAGTAACAGTAAGAATGCCTTTGTTGTCAAACTATGTATGATTCGGGGGCATCTTCATGCCGTTTTTCCCGCCTCGTAGAGTCACAACTGCTCGTGCTTTTGCACACAACCTCGTTTGTCAATGTTAATCTTTTGAGCTTTCACCGAAATTTACAGTGACTATGAGTTTTTTTTTTAATCTTTCAAGCAGATTTTTGAAAGAATTTAGACAACTTTTCAAACTATTGGTCCAAGTCGAACCGGCCACGGTCAAAACAATACATAAAAAGTGCTGTCAACTCATTGACAGCACTTTTCATGTATTCTTTTTGTATTTCTTTATTTTTTCTTCTGTGATTGTGAAAGAAATTCTAAAACATTACAGACATTTTTTACAGTGAAGCATAGGTTTTTTCCCTATTATTAAAACATGCCACTTTTATTAAAATAGAAATTGTTGCATTTATTTTACCAAGCTTTCTCTAAATTCAGGTTCTTGCGGAAGCTTGAGGAATAATGTATTCCTGCATCTCTGCCTCGAAGACCTACGGTTTAGATCTTTAATATCACCCTACTAATATTTATCTAAAAATATGACTTTTTTCTTTAAAATTGTTACCACGTTTCAGCAATGTTTAGCCACTACGACATAATGTACAAACAGGAATGCAAAACGAACTTTCCCCGAAATTAAAATATAAGCTTTGGCATCTTTGGAGGTCGGATTTGCTCCTCTAAATCCACCCTGGCTGTATTAAAGGCAAATCAAAGAATAAAATAACATAAAGCATTGTAACAGTAGTAAAGATGTAAAGTCTGAACTAAAAGTTGATGAATGAAAAGGCGACAAAAGCCTTTCCTACTTCAAAACTATCATTTTAATGTTTGTTCTTTCCAAAAGAAGCACATAGAAATATTGACATTTTTTTTCAATTGATTTTTAAGTTGCCACAGGTCTGCGCCATTGTTGAATGGATTATATTAGGTTCCGGATTAAGAATGACGAAAGTGAGCTAATATCACATTTAAAAAAAAATAACCAACCCACATAACTCCCTTTTTAGTTTTACATATGTTAATATGTTTTAATATGTAATACGTTTTTACTTTTTAAGGCAGTTTTAACGGTACAATGCAACTTTTTCTTTCTTGGTGACACTATATACACCATTGTTTCGTGTTGGTGTGTCGTTAAACTCCATCTAACTAGCAAATTTAAATAAAATATGATACATACCTTCTATTTGCCCCTTGAAGGTTATATCCTAAGTAAGAAGTTGAAATTATTATCCTTACATGTTATGACAGTGATTCATTCAATAAATTAAAATGGGTAGGTGGTAGCGTTATCTGATACTACGTATCACTGTAAGAAATGCTCAAAATCGCTGTGAATTAACAGAACAAAAGTAATGAGATATGTAAGAACTTCAGAAAAGTTCTGGAGAAAGTAAAAAAGTGCACAAGTGGAAAAAATATATTTACATTCTAGAAACGTCTCGAACTAATCACATCAGGTTTCAATGACCCGTCCTAGTTTTTTTACAATGTCAAGGCCTTCGAAAACATTTTGCTGAATAACACTGGGCTTTCAATACATTATAATACGTAACCACTCATCTGTTAGGCCATTACCTAAGACCTCGTAACATATGGCTAACTTGAAACTGCTAAAATTGCAGGCGGCAACGCTATCGCATAGTCCTCGTAGGCCTGATTTCAGCTTAGCCTGAGAAGTCATACATTTTTTCTCTGCGCTTTGGAAGTCTCTGACCCTCTCGATGCTTTTTTTTTTCAGTTCGGGTAATAATGTACACTCAATGTGCAGTGAATAAGATATTATGGGGCCCTCTCTCGTCATTTTAAAGAGCTTTTTTTAAAACAAACAAATGCGTATTTGCATCAGAGGTTCAAGAAGGTAAAAAAAATAGTTGGAAAATTCATAAAAATTGTAGTAATTTAAATCAGTCCTTTTTATTTTAAGGAAATATGTCAGAGTATTGGTCTTTTCAGGCATGCTGTTTGCTGCAAAATCCGTTTGATGCCTTCCCGTTCAGGTCATATTTTCCATGCTTTGTGTTTAGATTTGTTGTACTAAGGGGCATAACCCTATCACTTATTGTAGAGGTCCGAGATTTTTTGAGACTACCGGAAGATAATACTGAAACCTTTATAACACAGTACCGTAAGAAGGTGGACTCAACCAAGTGACTTTAAATTGGAAAACAAGCGCATGCGCAGGTAGATTACACTATAAGGTTAGAAGATGAGGAGTAAAACTTCAAATTGTCCAATTACAGACTGGCACTGGTGGAACTATTCGTCGTGCTGGCACCAAACAGGAAGGTGTTAGGCCCCCCTGCACTAAGCAACGCTGTCCGTATCGCTTGCAATAAAAACAAAACTTAGCACAGGCGCGGAAGGGAGGGCTTTTGAAACCTCAGATCCCTCCCCCCTTTCTTTTCGTCACATCAACAATAACAAATACACTTACATAAGCGTAATGCTTAGCTATGAGAATATTCAAGGCAGCTATTTCAGGCTCATCCTTTTCCTCACAAAACAAATCCAAATACACGAACCTCATATGATATTCAGTCCGGATGAATAGGCTATCTACTTACAGACTTAGTTTCCTGCTGTCTTGCCTTCGCCACATTAGGGAGCTGCACCTAATGTGAATAGCTGCGGGCAAATATTTTATTTTTTATTTTTATAAATATATATATATATTTCTTTTTCGGAAAGATCGAACGCTGGCTGGGCCAGATGAGTTGGCTGGAGCCGCTAAATTGAACGCGCCTTATGTTCACACATTCGCACATCAGCCCACGTGTGGAATGTAGTGGCTGTGAACGGTCGACACGTTAGCCTTGTCCCAGTTTCCCAATGGCTGTACATTATGGTATAGAGCAGGTGTGCAACCTTTTGGACCAAATCAAGTTGCTGTGGCCATCTAGGTGGCTTCATTGGAGCAGCTATAGGTGTGCACTAGGTGGCGTCTTACCGTCACCTTGTCCACCCATCCATTCCCGTTAGATTGACCAATGTGCCAAGATCCACATGCATACCCCTGGTATAGAGGGAAAGAGGGAAAGTCTTCAGGTAGCCGGCATGCGATGTATTGCCATCCTCCTGGGAAGTTAAAAAAGGGATTTTTGCCTGTCAATGAAGTTGTTCGAATTTTAAATTTTATACTCATCATAATGTTATGTCGCAAGGTAGTCAAATAGTTTGTAGAATGTCCATACAAGCTCATGTTCAAAAGATCAATATCTTTACATTACCGTTTTATCCAATGGAAGAGGAATGTTTTATCTGGTAGTTTTCTGATCATTTTACATTATAATCTTTTTTTATTAGAGTATAAATTTTATTGCTGACGAAAGCTCAAAATAAATTATTGCTTAGATTCTACTTACAAGTCAGTTCGAAATGTCATTCCTGGTGGCTGTCTGGGGGTCGTGAATTTTCAAATTTTCTGTACGCTCCACGCCAACTTATTCTTTTGAGCAGAATCAGATATTTTAGGCAAAGAATCACGACTAACGTCCCCATTACCCGCTTTCAATAAGCTCAGCCTCCTCCCTCCCATTTTTGAAATGTCTGAAACTGCGCCTGGTCTCTCTTTGAGGGTTTCCTTATAATGTCTTAGGGTGATGTGTGTCTTTTGCATATGGGTATCTGACCTGAGCAACATTTGCTAAATAATGTCTACAGAGACAAAGCGTACAGGGCATGAGCTGTAACAAACTTTAAGTCTCCAAGAGGTGATGATTTTTTTGCCCCAAAATGAGGGTGCATTTTTTGCTCTGTAACATCATATGCATAACAGCTATTCAGATAAACACATGTACTTACGAAAGATTGTATACAAATTACTAAAACTGTAGCAGACTTGCGACAAAACTGAGAACGTCTCTACGAAGATTCTGTACATAGCATTTATATACTACATCATGACCTGCAAAATCAGTAAGTCCCTCTTTCAAAGACGGCTAGGTACGTGGGAAAATGTCAGCTTTCGAAACTTACTTTTCGATAGGCTAAGTTATATCTTTACAACACAAAACTACTCAGAATTTTCTTTTATTGTCTTTATAAGGCCTTTGTTTTGCTCTTCATTAGATCATTTACCCGTGCAATGGTGAATTGAATCCAAAGCAAGTCTCAAGCGTTTAATTTTTAAAACAGTCTTTTCTTTTAAAGATAATTTCATATGAAACAAAAATCGTTATTGACCGAAAATGAATGTGGTCACATTTTATTTCAATTAGATGCAGATAGTGAAAGGAGTTTAACTTTTATAACAAATAACAGATTAACTGTTAGTCAAAATGTAAAAAATACAAAAAGAAAACAAAACTTCGTAACTCTAAAAATAAAAGATTTTATAAACAGACAGAAATTTTAATTGCTTCTACTTCCTTTTTAAATTCTTGGCAAGACCTCATTAGACGATTGTTAAACCCTTGACTGACTTTGTTTTATATTGCTTTCATCTTAACTGTATTAGACTGAGTCCTACTAAAGAAAGTTACATCCCCCCCCCCCCCTCTCAAAAAGCGCTGGCCGATGCTTTGTCCCACGGTTCTTTTTAGGCTTAACCACTATTTACAAAAGGATCTATTTCGTCCTTAGTTGATGTTTAGCATTGTCATTTACGCGGAAAAATTGACAAAGTTTTTTATTGCCTTTTTGAATTTTTTTTACTTAAATCTCAATTGTCCGTATCGGTAAATCACATAAAAGAAAGTGCAACGAGCAAATTAGCTTCTTGTAAAAATAAGAATTTATTCGTTTTTTTTTTTTTTTAAACTTTGTTTCGATCACCTCAGATTGTTGTGATATATAAATGAGTTGCAAAAGGTTTCCTTTGGGAAGAGAAGATTTACCTTGATCTGTTGATAAAGCTAGTGAGCGCACTATCCAAGTCTTTATTCATTTTTCGGTAAGTGTTCCTACCTACTTTACTTTATTAGAATGAACGTATTTTCTTAATTCTTACGCGAAGCTATATATTTCATTGATAACTTACAGGCTAAATAGGCCTAGGCTATGGTTTAGCTTAACAGCAAAACGACAGCAGTAGAAGTAAACAAAATCCATTCTGTAAATTCGGCTTATTTCAGCGGCAAAGGTAAACTCTGATGTGTTCTTTTGGGGCAAGGTTTGACGAAGATTACATTTTGCTGCGAAACTTGATGAGGTTTTTCTTTCTTCTTATTTTTTCTTTTTTACTGTTTTTCAAGTCACTTATAACTCAATAGTGTCTTAAGTTAATGGAGTGCTATTTTTGTTTTTCAATTTTATCACAATTTTTGTGTTATTTTATTATATTTTTCCCCGCTTCTTTTATGTTTTTGCCATTTCTGCATTTTTATGTGTTTTATTTCAAGTGTTTATTGTACTATATTTATTTGTACAATAGAGCCTTGTCGAAGACCAGCTTTCCTACTGGACAGGCTACTCAAGTAAAAGATAAAAAATAAATATATACACAAAAGGTGTTTAACCCTTCTAAGCAATTCCTTGCTAATTTTACTGATTGCTCAAGTAATTTTGTATATGACAGTTAAAAAAGAATAACTGAGCAGATGGAACTTATAAAGTGCCTTATTCAATTAAAATATTGTTGCACTAAGACGCTGTACAGAAAAATAAAAATAGAACTTAAGGGCATGTTCTGGTGGCTTTTCGTCTGGTTTTGTAAGAAAACCAGAAATATTCCACACCATGCCCTACAAACCCTATCACAATACCATTTTCCTAACTCCAGATATTTCACTTTAAAGATTAGTTATTTTTGTTAAAAAATACCTATGCTTTTCAACAAAGCCACAAAAAGTTATTTAATGTGGGCACATTGCTTCAAATTCCTTTTGTTCTTCTTTATAATTGAACATCCTGTTTGTCCTTGGAATTTGATACTGTTGGAATGTTTGAGTATCTTTTCCTGTAGATCTGGGATTACTCTTCACCAAACATAGAGTACAACCAACAGCATTGTTTAATATTGCCTGCAGCGGCATCATACTTATAAATAAATTGAATGCAATGTCAAATTAATGTGCCACGATGACTTCACAGATTTCCCATGATGCATTAAATCCCAAGAAAAATTTGCAATACTTTAAAAATTTGTATCTTCCGAACGCTAAATCCATTTTCACCTTCTGAAAGAGAACATTTTTCTGCTTATTTGGGAGTTAAGGAATTTTGTCTTCAGAATATCCCTTGAATACAAACAAAACAGATCAGAACAAGAAAATAAAACCTGACAAACTTAAAGCTCAGAATACCAACAATGAAAGCCATAAAATCAACAAAAAATAAGAAATAAAAATTAAACAGATTGGCAAACTAAAACACAGAAAAAACAGGAACAAGGAACAAAAAATCAAGAAAGGTTTAAAAACTTAAACTAACACTTACTAAAAGCAGCAGGAAAAAAAATTTCAAGAGCTTCTTAAATTCATGCAAGTTAATAGCACTCTTTACTTCTATAGGTAACTTGTTACAAAGTACATGTAGCAGCGCATTCCAAAAGGGGACGATCTAGCTTTGGGCACATCAAGGAGACATTTGGATTGAGAACACTGTGATTTGGATGACTGATACATAGTAACCGGATGTAAACTGGAGCAGAATTGTCAAAGGGTTTGAATAAATACGGGAGAATCTTTATTTGGGACCTATGATTAACTGGCAGCCAATGTAGATTATGAAGGATCGGTGCGATGTGTGTCTGCTGCTGAGTGCGTGTCACAAGTGGAGCAGCACAATTTTGTACACGTTGTAGACGACCAGTAAGAGTTTAAAGGAAGCCAAAGAGTAAAGGCGTTACCGTAATCTAAACGTGATTGTAACCAGTGAATGAACTATAATTTCACAAACGTCATCAGAGTTATACTGTTTTTTATTACCTAAACTACGAATATGAAAGTAACAGGATTTAATAATCGAGTCAACATGCTTTTTCATTGTGAGGTGCTTATCCAGATGAATACCTAGGTTTTTTACAGACTCTTCAGAATGTATTTCCTTAGAATCGACCTGAATGCTTAAATTACTAATAGTATTAGCCTGTGACTTAGGTGCAAACACAATCAGCTTTGTCTTTTCATGGTTTCGTTTAAGCATTTTGTCATAAAAACACCTACTAACATCCTTAATACAAGCTTAACCTTAATATTATACTGATCGTCAGTACTAAAAGGCATACAGAGTTGAGTATCGTCAGCGTAGCAGTGGTAGCTTTTGTTATGATAACATATAATTTCCCCAACAGGACGAGTAAACATAGTTTACAAAACAGGACCTGGAACCGAGCCTTGTGGTACACCAACATGAAGATCTTGCCTATAAGACATAGCATCACCTGTTTTCACACACTGTGATCTGTCAGTAAGGTATGATTCAAACCCGCCCAGCTGTTTTATTAAAAGAACAATGGTAATGCCACATGTTATTTTTTCAACTTGAAATCTGAATGTATAAACGTTATACAATTTATGTGTAACGTTTATGAATTCAGACTTCAAGCTAAATATTCTCAGGGAGCTTCCACATCCATGATATTCTCTGAAGTGTGTAAAGCTGCGGCTACACATACAACCGATTTATCGCTAGTCGGCATGTCGCTGGGCTACACATCAAGCTAATATATCGTCGATTTTCAGTGGCCTACCCTTGTATTCCCGACGACTTCAAGAGACCAGATATACAAAACGATCAATGACCATTCCGGCTACACATGGTTGCCGACGAATGAAAAAGATGGCGAATTCTGCTTCTGTGGCTTTAGCCATTGCTGCTATTTGGCTGGTCCAACGTCGTTGACGTCGTAGAAAAACTTCGCAAAAAGGGAGTATCTGGGTAAGACCGCACATTATTCAAGGAGAGGAAGGGGCATTTTATACCCTCCTACAAGACTTGAGGGGGAAAAGAGGAAGATATTTTCCAAAATTTGCTGCGGATGCCTAGGTTCTCATGAATATTACTGGTTGCTGAAAACAATCACCCGCTTATCATCAAGCAAAATACAACTTACCGCGCAGCCAGTCTACCCGCTCAACGACTTACTGTGACGTTAAGATTCCTTGCAACAGGTTAGAAAGGTGTTGCCTGCATGACCAGTCTTTCTCTGAAATTTGGGGTTGGCCTTAAGCCATGCATCACCGGGAGGTCTTAAGGGTGAAGTCTGAAGGTTTAATAACACTTCATTCTAGTTATGTACACAAATGGGTGGGTAAGTGTTCTTAGCAGACATCATCTGGAAAATATGCTCGTTGAGGAAATTTTAAAATACACTTAAATTTTTATAACGTGTTTTCTTGTGGGCCTAATTATGCTGCTTTTATGAGTTTTTACAAGTATGTAAGTGCCACTGCTATAGATTGTCAGGCAAAGGATAATCTCTTCATTATACGTTTATAGAGCTGGCCTTTGAGGAACTTTTTCCGGTTAATTACGGTTGATAGCCGATTAACACAGCAGATAAGCTACTGAAATGTCCAGTGACTGCAGAGTTTAATCCTTTGTTTAGATTATAAACAGAGTGCCTTTAATCATCCAAGGGTTTATATATGTCCCGGAGAATAAATCAGCAATACACAGAAACCAAATTTAATTGGATTGGTAACAGATATCCAGTTTATTATTCCAAAATCTCCAAACAGAAGAGCTAATAATGTTCCCGACTTAAGGAGTAAAATTCTTTAAATCGGTTACGTATTTCTATGTCAATTTTCACGTCAATACTT
Organism: Holothuria scabra; assembly: GCA_037179385.1. NCBI lineage: Eukaryota > Metazoa > Echinodermata > Holothuroidea > Aspidochirotida > Holothuriidae > Holothuria > Holothuria scabra. The sequence continues at coordinate 13,171,512 of CM074193.1, read as the reverse complement.
ATCTTCTGAGCTATCCTTTAAAACGTACATAGAAACAGACACGTAGTACGGTAACAAATAGACAACTCAAATCGGCACAAAAATGTAGACGCCAACTACCAACCACCAACACATAAAACACAGAACAATAAGGTTTGTCACAAACAGAAACCACACACTAAACCCACCCCAATACCCAAAGAACCCGCTAACACGCCCACAGCCGCCCTCAACACCAACCACCACCCGACACCAACCCACACCAAACTCCAAGACAACAAAAACCGAGAACATTCCACACCATGTCTGAAGGTCACCCCGCCCGGAAGCAAAACCACGCCTGAAGGCAACTTACAACAAGCCCAACGGCAAAAACACACCAGAAGGCAACAACACTTAAAAAGCACCGGTTAATTACAGGTACACCTTGCCCAAGAGTGCCCAGGAGGTAGTTGTTGCAAAGGGTAGTCTCATTATTCCCACGTTTTAACAAATTCCACAACCGGATGCAGTTTAACGTCCTACCCCGTTAATCCCTGTGATGTGGTTTCTTTAACCGTACTTACGTATGTGTCTTAATGAAGAAGGCTCACCAGAAATGCGTAGAAGTCCAGGACCGAATTTATGTTTGATATGTTAAAAAGTAACATATTGTTTGCATTCTGGTAAAGGATTCATCCAAGTCACGTGTCCGGTTCTTGAAATATCAACAATTGAATTTGGCACATTTTCTATAAAAAGAAAACTTGAAGAAAGCATACGTGAAGAAATGGAATTAACAGCGGCCATTTTTGTTTTCTTTATTTTCCATCCTATAAGTTTACCTTGAATTAATTACGGATGCTATCTTGATCCTATGACATGTTAAGTTTTTCAAATTCCATCGCTTAGGATTCACCTATTGTATCAGTATATCAGACTTTAGTTGTATAAAATTGGTAGTAAAGTATATTAAATTGTGTGATTTCTATGTACATAATTTGCCACGTTGCTGAAAATATGTTGCTCTTTAACATATCCAAAATAAAATTGGCTCTGGACTATTGTTTTAATACTTGCCTTCTGAGAACGAGGAAGCTGCTGTTTGTTTCACAAAGACCACTTTGCCTGCAAAACTAATGAAAACAGAGTGTTTGTTAAACTATAAAATATAAGTTATTGTTAAGCCTATATGCCTGTATATACGTCAAAGCAGGGCCTATGTAGATGTCTTGTTCCTTGTCTTTGGAAACCCTCAACTCCACATAGTGTCTACATCTTTTTATCTTATCAAGGAGCCGAAGGTAATATCTGACAAGTATCATTTTGGGAAACATACGTAACTGTCGTTTTTATTTCTAAAGAACTTGGGAGGAGCTCATGTCCCACCAGATGATGGAAAACGTCCGGCCTCCGGTGGGACGCGTACCCAAGGTTGAAAAATCAGGTTTTGAGCAGATGACGCACCACAATCGAAGGGATAGAAAGAAAGTGAAATATTCAAATTCTTATTTATGGTGATGTAATTGAATTTCTTAACGAAAGCTTGACTACTGACCGCACTTGAAATGCTATATGGGTTAAAGACTCTTGATCCACATAATTTTTATCCACCATGTGACTCTTGAAAAGAGGGATTTAGAAAGCTCATATATAACATATTCATCAGAAATGATGAACAAGTGAACGTATTTTCTTAATTCTTACGCGAAGCTATATATTTCATTGATAACTTACAGGCTAAATAGGCCTAGGCTATGGTTTAGCTTAACAGCAAAACGACAGCAGTAGAAGTAAACAAAATCCATTCTGTAAATTCGGCTTATTTCAGCGGCAAAGGTAAACTCTGATGTGTTCTTTTGGGGCAAGGTTTGACGAAGATTACATTTTGCTGCGAAACTTGATGAGGTTTTTCTTTCTTCTTATTTTTTCTTTTTTACTGTTTTTCAAGTCACTTATAACTCAATAGTGTCTTAAGTTAATGGAGTGCTATTTTTGTTTTTCAATTTTATCACAATTTTTGTGTTATTTTATTATATTTTTCCCCGCTTCTTTTATGTTTTTGCCATTTCTGCATTTTTATGTGTTTTATTTCAAGTGTTTATTGTACTATATTTATTTGTACAATAGAGCCTTGTCGAAGACCAGCTTTCCTACTGGACAGGCTACTCAAGTAAAAGATAAAAAATAAATATATACACAAAAGGTGTTTAACCCTTCTAAGCAATTCCTTGCTAATTTTACTGATTGCTCAAGTAATTTTGTATATGACAGTTAAAAAAGAATAACTGAGCAGATGGAACTTATAAAGTGCCTTATTCAATTAAAATATTGTTGCACTAAGACGCTGTACAGAAAAATAAAAATAGAACTTAAGGGCATGTTCTGGTGGCTTTTCGTCTGGTTTTGTAAGAAAACCAGAAATATTCCACACCATGCCCTACAAACCCTATCACAATACCATTTTCCTAACTCCAGATATTTCACTTTAAAGATTAGTTATTTTTGTTAAAAAATACCTATGCTTTTCAACAAAGCCACAAAAAGTTATTTAATGTGGGCACATTGCTTCAAATTCCTTTTGTTCTTCTTTATAATTGAACATCCTGTTTGTCCTTGGAATTTGATACTGTTGGAATGTTTGAGTATCTTTTCCTGTAGATCTGGGATTACTCTTCACCAAACATAGAGTACAACCAACAGCATTGTTTAATATTGCCTGCAGCGGCATCATACTTATAAATAAATTGAATGCAATGTCAAATTAATGTGCCACGATGACTTCACAGATTTCCCATGATGCATTAAATCCCAAGAAAAATTTGCAATACTTTAAAAATTTGTATCTTCCGAACGCTAAATCCATTTTCACCTTCTGAAAGAGAACATTTTTCTGCTTATTTGGGAGTTAAGGAATTTTGTCTTCAGAATATCCCTTGAATACAAACAAAACAGATCAGAACAAGAAAATAAAACCTGACAAACTTAAAGCTCAGAATACCAACAATGAAAGCCATAAAATCAACAAAAAATAAGAAATAAAAATTAAACAGATTGGCAAACTAAAACACAGAAAAAACAGGAACAAGGAACAAAAAATCAAGAAAGGTTTAAAAACTTAAACTAACACTTACTAAAAGCAGCAGGAAAAAAAATTTCAAGAGCTTCTTAAATTCATGCAAGTTAATAGCACTCTTTACTTCTATAGGTAACTTGTTACAAAGTACATGTAGCAGCGCATTCCAAAAGGGGACGATCTAGCTTTGGGCACATCAAGGAGACATTTGGATTGAGAACACTGTGATTTGGATGACTGATACATAGTAACCGGATGTAAACTGGAGCAGAATTGTCAAAGGGTTTGAATAAATACGGGAGAATCTTTATTTGGGACCTATGATTAACTGGCAGCCAATGTAGATTATGAAGGATCGGTGCGATGTGTGTCTGCTGCTGAGTGCGTGTCACAAGTGGAGCAGCACAATTTTGTACACGTTGTAGACGACCAGTAAGAGTTTAAAGGAAGCCAAAGAGTAAAGGCGTTACCGTAATCTAAACGTGATTGTAACCAGTGAATGAACTATAATTTCACAAACGTCATCAGAGTTATACTGTTTTTTATTACCTAAACTACGAATATGAAAGTAACAGGATTTAATAATCGAGTCAACATGCTTTTTCATTGTGAGGTGCTTATCCAGATGAATACCTAGGTTTTTTACAGACTCTTCAGAATGTATTTCCTTAGAATCGACCTGAATGCTTAAATTACTAATAGTATTAGCCTGTGACTTAGGTGCAAACACAATCAGCTTTGTCTTTTCATGGTTTCGTTTAAGCATTTTGTCATAAAAACACCTACTAACATCCTTAATACAAGCTTAACCTTAATATTATACTGATCGTCAGTACTAAAAGGCATACAGAGTTGAGTATCGTCAGCGTAGCAGTGGTAGCTTTTGTTATGATAACATATAATTTCCCCAACAGGACGAGTAAACATAGTTTACAAAACAGGACCTGGAACCGAGCCTTGTGGTACACCAACATGAAGATCTTGCCTATAAGACATAGCATCACCTGTTTTCACACACTGTGATCTGTCAGTAAGGTATGATTCAAACCCGCCCAGCTGTTTTATTAAAAGAACAATGGTAATGCCACATGTTATTTTTTCAACTTGAAATCTGAATGTATAAACGTTATACAATTTATGTGTAACGTTTATGAATTCAGACTTCAAGCTAAATATTCTCAGGGAGCTTCCACATCCATGATATTCTCTGAAGTGTGTAAAGCTGCGGCTACACATACAACCGATTTATCGCTAGTCGGCATGTCGCTGGGCTACACATCAAGCTAATATATCGTCGATTTTCAGTGGCCTACCCTTGTATTCCCGACGACTTCAAGAGACCAGATATACAAAACGATCAATGACCATTCCGGCTACACATGGTTGCCGACGAATGAAAAAGATGGCGAATTCTGCTTCTGTGGCTTTAGCCATTGCTGCTATTTGGCTGGTCCAACGTCGTTGACGTCGTAGAAAAACTTCGCAAAAAGGGAGTATCTGGGTAAGACCGCACATTATTCAAGGAGAGGAAGGGGCATTTTATACCCTCCTACAAGACTTGAGGGGGAAAAGAGGAAGATATTTTCCAAAATTTGCTGCGGATGCCTAGGTTCTCATGAATATTACTGGTTGCTGAAAACAATCACCCGCTTATCATCAAGCAAAATACAACTTACCGCGCAGCCAGTCTACCCGCTCAACGACTTACTGTGACGTTAAGATTCCTTGCAACAGGTTAGAAAGGTGTTGCCTGCATGACCAGTCTTTCTCTGAAATTTGGGGTTGGCCTTAAGCCATGCATCACCGGGAGGTCTTAAGGGTGAAGTCTGAAGGTTTAATAACACTTCATTCTAGTTATGTACACAAATGGGTGGGTAAGTGTTCTTAGCAGACATCATCTGGAAAATATGCTCGTTGAGGAAATTTTAAAATACACTTAAATTTTTATAACGTGTTTTCTTGTGGGCCTAATTATGCTGCTTTTATGAGTTTTTACAAGTATGTAAGTGCCACTGCTATAGATTGTCAGGCAAAGGATAATCTCTTCATTATACGTTTATAGAGCTGGCCTTTGAGGAACTTTTTCCGGTTAATTACGGTTGATAGCCGATTAACACAGCAGATAAGCTACTGAAATGTCCAGTGACTGCAGAGTTTAATCCTTTGTTTAGATTATAAACAGAGTGCCTTTAATCATCCAAGGGTTTATATATGTCCCGGAGAATAAATCAGCAATACACAGAAACCAAATTTAATTGGATTGGTAACAGATATCCAGTTTATTATTCCAAAATCTCCAAACAGAAGAGCTAATAATGTTCCCGACTTAAGGAGTAAAATTCTTTAAATCGGTTACGTATTTCTATGTCAATTTTCACGTCAATACTTATCTTCTGAGCTATCCTTTAAAACGTACATAGAAACAGACACGTAGTACGGTAACAAATAGACAACTCAAATCGGCACAAAAATGTAGACGCCAACTACCAACCACCAACACATAAAACACAGAACAATAAGGTTTGTCACAAACAGAAACCACACACTAAACCCACCCCAATACCCAAAGAACCCGCTAACACGCCCACAGCCGCCCTCAACACCAACCACCACCCGACACCAACCCACACCAAACTCCAAGACAACAAAAACCGAGAACATTCCACACCATGTCTGAAGGTCACCCCGCCCGGAAGCAAAACCACGCCTGAAGGCAACTTACAACAAGCCCAACGGCAAAAACACACCAGAAGGCAACAACACTTAAAAAGCACCGGTTAATTACAGGTACACCTTGCCCAAGAGTGCCCAGGAGGTAGTTGTTGCAAAGGGTAGTCTCATTATTCCCACGTTTTAACAAATTCCACAACCGGATGCAGTTTAACGTCCTACCCCGTTAATCCCTGTGATGTGGTTTCTTTAACCGTACTTACGTATGTGTCTTAATGAAGAAGGCTCACCAGAAATGCGTAGAAGTCCAGGACCGAATTTATGTTTGATATGTTAAAAAGTAACATATTGTTTGCATTCTGGTAAAGGATTCATCCAAGTCACGTGTCCGGTTCTTGAAATATCAACAATTGAATTTGGCACATTTTCTATAAAAAGAAAACTTGAAGAAAGCATACGTGAAGAAATGGAATTAACAGCGGCCATTTTTGTTTTCTTTATTTTCCATCCTATAAGTTTACCTTGAATTAATTACGGATGCTATCTTGATCCTATGACATGTTAAGTTTTTCAAATTCCATCGCTTAGGATTCACCTATTGTATCAGTATATCAGACTTTAGTTGTATAAAATTGGTAGTAAAGTATATTAAATTGTGTGATTTCTATGTACATAATTTGCCACGTTGCTGAAAATATGTTGCTCTTTAACATATCCAAAATAAAATTGGCTCTGGACTATTGTTTTAATACTTGCCTTCTGAGAACGAGGAAGCTGCTGTTTGTTTCACAAAGACCACTTTGCCTGCAAAACTAATGAAAACAGAGTGTTTGTTAAACTATAAAATATAAGTTATTGTTAAGCCTATATGCCTGTATATACGTCAAAGCAGGGCCTATGTAGATGTCTTGTTCCTTGTCTTTGGAAACCCTCAACTCCACATAGTGTCTACATCTTTTTATCTTATCAAGGAGCCGAAGGTAATATCTGACAAGTATCATTTTGGGAAACATACGTAACTGTCGTTTTTATTTCTAAAGAACTTGGGAGGAGCTCATGTCCCACCAGATGATGGAAAACGTCCGGCCTCCGGTGGGACGCGTACCCAAGGTTGAAAAATCAGGTTTTGAGCAGATGACGCACCACAATCGAAGGGATAGAAAGAAAGTGAAATATTCAAATTCTTATTTATGGTGATGTAATTGAATTTCTTAACGAAAGCTTGACTACTGACCGCACTTGAAATGCTATATGGGTTAAAGACTCTTGATCCACATAATTTTTATCCACCATGTGACTCTTGAAAAGAGGGATTTAGAAAGCTCATATATAACATATTCATCAGAAATGATGAACAAGTGAACGTATTTTCTTAATTCTTACGCGAAGCTATATATTTCATTGATAACTTACAGGCTAAATAGGCCTAGGCTATGGTTTAGCTTAACAGCAAAACGACAGCAGTAGAAGTAAACAAAATCCATTCTGTAAATTCGGCTTATTTCAGCGGCAAAGGTAAACTCTGATGTGTTCTTTTGGGGCAAGGTTTGACGAAGATTACATTTTGCTGCGAAACTTGATGAGGTTTTTCTTTCTTCTTATTTTTTCTTTTTTACTGTTTTTCAAGTCACTTATAACTCAATAGTGTCTTAAGTTAATGGAGTGCTATTTTTGTTTTTCAATTTTATCACAATTTTTGTGTTATTTTATTATATTTTTCCCCGCTTCTTTTATGTTTTTGCCATTTCTGCATTTTTATGTGTTTTATTTCAAGTGTTTATTGTACTATATTTATTTGTACAATAGAGCCTTGTCGAAGACCAGCTTTCCTACTGGACAGGCTACTCAAGTAAAAGATAAAAAATAAATATATACACAAAAGGTGTTTAACCCTTCTAAGCAATTCCTTGCTAATTTTACTGATTGCTCAAGTAATTTTGTATATGACAGTTAAAAAAGAATAACTGAGCAGATGGAACTTATAAAGTGCCTTATTCAATTAAAATATTGTTGCACTAAGACGCTGTACAGAAAAATAAAAATAGAACTTAAGGGCATGTTCTGGTGGCTTTTCGTCTGGTTTTGTAAGAAAACCAGAAATATTCCACACCATGCCCTACAAACCCTATCACAATACCATTTTCCTAACTCCAGATATTTCACTTTAAAGATTAGTTATTTTTGTTAAAAAAATACCTATGCTTTTCAACAAAGCCACAAAAAGTTATTTAATGTGGGCACATTGCTTCAAATTCCTTTTGTTCTTCTTTATAATTGAACATCCTGTTTGTCCTTGGAATTTGATACTGTTGGAATGTTTGAGTATCTTTTCCTGTAGATCTGGGATTACTCTTCACCAAACATAGAGTACAACCAACAGCATTGTTTAATATTGCCTGCAGCGGCATCATACTTATAAATAAATTGAATGCAATGTCAAATTAATGTGCCACGATGACTTCACAGATTTCCCATGATGCATTAAATCCCAAGAAAAATTTGCAATACTTTAAAAATTTGTATCTTCCGAACGCTAAATCCATTTTCACCTTCTGAAAGAGAACATTTTTCTGCTTATTTGGGAGTTAAGGAATTTTGTCTTCAGAATATCCCTTGAATACAAACAAAACAGATCAGAACAAGAAAATAAAACCTGACAAACTTAAAGCTCAGAATACCAACAATGAAAGCCATAAAATCAACAAAAAATAAGAAATAAAAATTAAACAGATTGGCAAACTAAAACACAGAAAAAACAGGAACAAGGAACAAAAAATCAAGAAAGGTTTAAAAACTTAAACTAACACTTACTAAAAGCAGCAGGAAAAAAAATTTCAAGAGCTTCTTAAATTCATGCAAGTTAATAGCACTCTTTACTTCTATAGGTAACTTGTTACAAAGTACATGTAGCAGCGCATTCCAAAAGGGGACGATCTAGCTTTGGGCACATCAAGGAGACATTTGGATTGAGAACACTGTGATTTGGATGACTGATACATAGTAACCGGATGTAAACTGGAGCAGAATTGTCAAAGGGTTTGAATAAATACGGGAGAATCTTTATTTGGGACCTATGATTAACTGGCAGCCAATGTAGATTATGAAGGATCGGTGCGATGTGTGTCTGCTGCTGAGTGCGTGTCACAAGTGGAGCAGCACAATTTTGTACACGTTGTAGACGACCAGTAAGAGTTTAAAGGAAGCCAAAGAGTAAAGGCGTTACCGTAATCTAAACGTGATTGTAACCAGTGAATGAACTATAATTTCACAAACGTCATCAGAGTTATACTGTTTTTTATTACCTAAACTACGAATATGAAAGTAACAGGATTTAATAATCGAGTCAACATGCTTTTTCATTGTGAGGTGCTTATCCAGATGAATACCTAGGTTTTTTACAGACTCTTCAGAATGTATTTCCTTAGAATCGACCTGAATGCTTAAATTACTAATAGTATTAGCCTGTGACTTAGGTGCAAACACAATCAGCTTTGTCTTTTCATGGTTTCGTTTAAGCATTTTGTCATAAAAACACCTACTAACATCCTTAATACAAGCTTAACCTTAATATTATACTGATCGTCAGTACTAAAAGGCATACAGAGTTGAGTATCGTCAGCGTAGCAGTGGTAGCTTTTGTTATGATAACATATAATTTCCCCAACAGGACGAGTAAACATAGTTTACAAAACAGGACCTGGAACCGAGCCTTGTGGTACACCAACATGAAGATCTTGCCTATAAGACATAGCATCACCTGTTTTCACACACTGTGATCTGTCAGTAAGGTATGATTCAAACCCGCCCAGCTGTTTTATTAAAAGAACAATGGTAATGCCACATGTTATTTTTTCAACTTGAAATCTGAATGTATAAACGTTATACAATTTATGTGTAACGTTTATGAATTCAGACTTCAAGCTAAATATTCTCAGGGAGCTTCCACATCCATGATATTCTCTGAAGTGTGTAAAGCTGCGGCTACACATACAACCGATTTATCGCTAGTCGGCATGTCGCTGGGCTACACATCAAGCTAATATATCGTCGATTTTCAGTGGCCTACCCTTGTATTCCCGACGACTTCAAGAGACCAGATATACAAAACGATCAATGACCATTCCGGCTACACATGGTTGCCGACGAATGAAAAAGATGGCGAATTCTGCTTCTGTGGCTTTAGCCATTGCTGCTATTTGGCTGGTCCAACGTCGTTGACGTCGTAGAAAAACTTCGCAAAAAGGGAGTATCTGGGTAAGACCGCACATTATTCAAGGAGAGGAAGGGGCATTTTATACCCTCCTACAAGACTTGAGGGGGAAAAGAGGAAGATATTTTCCAAAATTTGCTGCGGATGCCTAGGTTCTCATGAATATTACTGGTTGCTGAAAACAATCACCCGCTTATCATCAAGCAAAATACAACTTACCGCGCAGCCAGTCTACCCGCTCAACGACTTACTGTGACGTTAAGATTCCTTGCAACAGGTTAGAAAGGTGTTGCCTGCATGACCAGTCTTTCTCTGAAATTTGGGGTTGGCCTTAAGCCATGCATCACCGGGAGGTCTTAAGGGTGAAGTCTGAAGGTTTAATAACACTTCATTCTAGTTATGTACACAAATGGGTGGGTAAGTGTTCTTAGCAGACATCATCTGGAAAATATGCTCGTTGAGGAAATTTTAAAATACACTTAAATTTTTATAACGTGTTTTCTTGTGGGCCTAATTATGCTGCTTTTATGAGTTTTTACAAGTATGTAAGTGCCACTGCTATAGATTGTCAGGCAAAGGATAATCTCTTCATTATACGTTTATAGAGCTGGCCTTTGAGGAACTTTTTCCGGTTAATTACGGTTGATAGCCGATTAACACAGCAGATAAGCTACTGAAATGTCCAGTGACTGCAGAGTTTAATCCTTTGTTTAGATTATAAACAGAGTGCCTTTAATCATCCAAGGGTTTATATATGTCCCGGAGAATAAATCAGCAATACACAGAAACCAAATTTAATTGGATTGGTAACAGATATCCAGTTTATTATTCCAAAATCTCCAAACAGAAGAGCTAATAATGTTCCCGACTTAAGGAGTAAAATTCTTTAAATCGGTTACGTATTTCTATGTCAATTTTCACGTCAATACTTATCTTCTGAGCTATCCTTTAAAACGTACATAGAAACAGACACGTAGTACGGTAACAAATAGACAACTCAAATCGGCACAAAAATGTAGACGCCAACTACCAACCACCAACACATAAAACACAGAACAATAAGGTTTGTCACAAACAGAAACCACACACTAAACCCACCCCAATACCCAAAGAACCCGCTAACACGCCCACAGCCGCCCTCAACACCAACCACCACCCGACACCAACCCACACCAAACTCCAAGACAACAAAAACCGAGAACATTCCACACCATGTCTGAAGGTCACCCCGCCCGGAAGCAAAACCACGCCTGAAGGCAACTTACAACAAGCCCAACGGCAAAAACACACCAGAAGGCAACAACACTTAAAAAGCACCGGTTAATTACAGGTACACCTTGCCCAAGAGTGCCCAGGAGGTAGTTGTTGCAAAGGGTAGTCTCATTATTCCCACGTTTTAACAAATTCCACAACCGGATGCAGTTTAACGTCCTACCCCGTTAATCCCTGTGATGTGGTTTCTTTAACCGTACTTACGTATGTGTCTTAATGAAGAAGGCTCACCAGAAATGCGTAGAAGTCCAGGACCGAATTTATGTTTGATATGTTAAAAAGTAACATAATGTTTGCATTCTGGTAAAGGATTCATCCAAGTCACGTGTCCGGTTCTTGAAATATCAACAATTGAATTTGGCACATTTTCTATAAAAAGAAAACTTGAAGAAAGCATACGTGAAGAAATGGAATTAACAGCGGCCATTTTTGTTTTCTTTATTTTCCATCCTATAAGTTTACCTTGAATTAATTACGGATGCTATCTTGATCCTATGACATGTTAAGTTTTTCAAATTCCATCGCTTAGGATTCACCTATTGTATCAGTATATCAGACTTTAGTTGTATAAAATTGGTAGTAAAGTATATTAAATTGTGTGATTTCTATGTACATAATTTGCCACGTTGCTGAAAATATGTTGCTCTTTAACATATCCAAAATAAAATTGGCTCTGGACTATTGTTTTAATACTTGCCTTCTGAGAACGAGGAAGCTGCTGTTTGTTTCACAAAGACCACTTTGCCTGCAAAACTAATGAAAACAGAGTGTTTGTTAAACTATAAAATATAAGTTATTGTTAAGCCTATATGCCTGTATATACGTCAAAGCAGGGCCTATGTAGATGTCTTGTTCCTTGTCTTTGGAAACCCTCAACTCCACATAGTGTCTACATCTTTTTATCTTATCAAGGAGCCGAAGGTAATATCTGACAAGTATCATTTTGGGAAACATACGTAACTGTCGTTTTTATTTCTAAAGAACTTGGGAGGAGCTCATGTCCCACCAGATGATGGAAAACGTCCGGCCTCCGGTGGGACGCGTACCCAAGGTTGAAAAATCAGGTTTTGAGCAGATGACGCACCACAATCGAAGGGATAGAAAGAAAGTGAAATATTCAAATTCTTATTTATGGTGATGTAATTGAATTTCTTAACGAAAGCTTGACTACTGACCGCACTTGAAATGCTATATGGGTTAAAGACTCTTGATCCACATAATTTTTATCCACCATGTGACTCTTGAAAAGAGGGATTTAGAAAGCTCATATATAACATATTCATCAGAAATGATGAACAAGTGGAAATTGAGGATATAACAATTGCGAATGAAATGACAGTTATTAACTGCCTTCGTAATCACATTATGACTATTCTCCACTCCAGCGGTATATCTGCCATCAGATACGGTTTTAAGAGGGTACCAAACTGAGACCCACCGGGCCATAAAACTCCATCCACGTAACAAACTAACGAACTAACCCATTGGCAACAATCAGCCTAGGGCCCGAAAACATTCTCCTTAGATTCGGCTCATCCTCAGGGTACAGAGTAAGAGTGGGATCCTTGTGCACATTAATCACACTAGCTACGGATTAATCTCGGGGCTCCTGAATCATAAAGGCCCCGGACATTGTTAATCCATTTTCTACGCATGGGGATGCTTATAGGCAAAGTGTTTGTAGGGCTGGTGAGATATTGCTGGGAGGTGTTAAGACAATTACAGGGAGTCTTAAATTTTCTAAGGTGCAATAAAGGTGCGGGAGTGCATTGACCTGTCCATTGTTTCCGAGCCTCCCAGAATATATTTAACGCACCAAGGCAGATCAGGTATTATTTACAATGTGCAATTGAAATAGAACCATTTTTATAAAAATGAAATGTTTCGTATTTTATAAAATTTTATCACTTTGACTAAAATCTATTAATCTCTTCAAAATGCCAGGTGTCCATGATTAAGATACCAAAATGAAGTATACGCCGAGTTCTTTCCGGCAGTACTATAAAAACTCAATTAGGCCTTTAGCTGACATGACACCTGATCTGTCACGGTGGTTCACATATTTTATCTACTGTTTAGAATGATGACATTCAAAATGATATTGCAAATATGTCTCATGCTATGTCTCCCTTCGTATAAAATCTATAGGAGACGACAAACCAAACTGCATATTTTACTTCAAATTACGTTCTAAATGTGTGTTTTATTCTTTTGCAGAACGCTTAAGTCCCAATCTCTTGTACTTTTAAATATCATGGGTGCCACAGTTGGAAAAACAATCAAGAAAGTATTGGATGACAACAAAATTAAAGATGATGGCAAACAGAAGGAAGTAGAGGAACGAATAGGACAACTACAGCAGTTAGTGGAGATGAAATTACAGGGCTTCTACAACGAAATGATTTTACATGCAACTGGAAAAGATCCCTCTGTTCAGGTACCCATCTCTACTGTCGTGGACAAAGTGCAATCCCTCTATGCCACCGATATGAGTGACATTCACAATGCACTTACTACCGCGATTGAAAAAGCTGTCTGCGATCTGTTAGGCTCCAATTGGAAAGACGCTATCTCTGATCTGGTTAAAGGTGGGTTAGAGTCGTTCTTTGGACCAAGCGAAATTTCAACGTCAGGAATGATATCCGAAAAAAGGGCTTACCATGTGGTTTGGTCTAACAACGCAATGATCAGGTTGGATACCTTTGTCACAAAAACGTCTTTAAAAGATATGGCTGGTTTAAATAATTCGACTCAAACTTTCGGCGGTTACATATTAGTCGTTTCCGTTGTAGACGTTCTGACGATCAATAAGCAAGTATTTATGTACGAGTTTTCAAAATTTCAAGACCAAATATCCAGACGTGATCCCGAGGCCACAACAAAGTTGGAAGAAGATATTGCCAGAACGGATAATATTCTTTCCTTCATTCTTTCCATGTATGATAAAGGAAACAGCTCGAAAGTTGTGGGAAAGTCTTCTCAAGACCATATCGATGGACCGACGACAGTCGGCATTAAGTCTCTCCCAGCACCCAAGCCAATGAGAGCCAATAAACCAGTCTTTCAAAACCGTTACTAAATAAGCTGTGTGCGTTGTTTAAGTTCTAGACACCTAAGTTGACTAAGCTCTAGACATGTGATAAAACACTAAAAGAAATTAACGTATAAACATTTTTAATGCACTTACTCATTTTTAGAGTGACGTAATAATGTATATTCTTCTGAAAAAAATTGAAATTTGATGTCTTCTCTTTCCTAAGTAATTTGTGTTTTAATTACGTCTCTTAGTATCACGTTTAGTCATCAAGTGAAATATTTCTCGGCAAATGTAATGCAAAATTATAGGGTTAAATTAATTAAGAAGTCTAATTGCGCTGTATTAGGTGATAGACTATGTTGAAGTACTCTAATATTAACATTATTTTCCTTACGCACGACCGCTAGGGTCACTGGGCTCGCATTTTTCAGACATTGTATTAATTACTTATGAAGCACATTGTACCAGTTTTGCGTAGGGGTAATTAGCCAACCATATCCTTCTAAAATCCACGAAATCAAACCATTAAATTAGACAAGACAAAGGGTCATGGTTTAACGGAGTATTAACTTAATTTTTCATGTTATTTTATTTGCAAAGGCTAACATATTACTCAATCATAAAAGCCTTTTAAAAGACTAGAAGCGTCAATGCGTTATTTTCGAGAAGTTGATTTGACACGACGACGATCGCAAACATTTTATCGGGTCAAACGTTAAAGGGGGGAGGAGTAGTCGCAACAAACCTATTTTGAAACAGCACCTAAATCTCACAATTTTCTTCTTATCTCGCTTCCAAGTATCTTTCATGAAATTTGAGAACCAACAAATTGTGTTTTTAAGGTAAACAAAAGTTTCTCCCTGTAAATTCGTATTGTCAAGTCATACTCAAGAACCAACCATGAAGCAGAACAGTCTCTCTCACTTTTTCAAGTTGTGTACTCCGTGCACAAACTTGTATTGGCAGTGCACAAAAAATGCCCATTATTAAAATAATATTAACTATATTTTTAGCATATGAGAGAAACAGAGCAGCGAATATACCCAGTTATATCAGTGAAAGAGTGATTAATGTTTCTCCACCCCTTAAGTCAAAAGTGAGGGAGATCGCTTCTCGGTCTTTTGGGTAAGATAGTATGTTTTTTCACTTAGTATAGAATGGAGCCATACATTACAGACCAATTATGTAAATGGTCTGAGGGCCGTGAGCTTAGTCACGTATTGCTTTAAGGAAAAGGACTTAAGAAAAAGGGACATGTAAGAAAAATCTTTCTTACATTCAAAACACTTTTTCGTACATTTGAAATACTGTTTTGAACGTAGGATATAATATTTCGAATATGCGTAACAATTGTTCTTGCATGGTCCTTTGTAACCTTGTAGAATTAAGCAGGAAAGAAAGTAAAAAGTAACCGCAGTGTTTTTAATGCTCGATATGAGCTTTAAAATTTCATGTTTATGCTACTTAACAGCTACATAATATTTCGTGCACTTTATCAATCTCACATGTTTTTTTTCTCTGAATGGTGTTTCCCATAGCGACAAGCGCCTGGCCAGGCAAGGCGCTAACGAGGAGAAGGACGAAATGGCCTCCAGGATAGGATACTCTTTAGGGGGTGGGGGGATAGTAGACATATTACGATACGTAAGTCAATTGCATCTTACAATTTTCTACGAGTAGAACGCTTATATACTTTGTGTTTAGTTAACTTGCTAATATAGTTATACGACTTTTAGTTAAATAACACATAATGGTGTTAATTATGCTTTTTTTCAGTTTTTAGAAAGGAAGAAACATCTTTTGTACGTATTGAGTTTGGGGCAATTAATCTATAAAAGGCCTCATTGTAAGGTTGTGGAGCTCCAATTGGTTATTTTTTTGCTCTGTTTAAAAGAAAACTGTACAATACGGTTGAATCGTTTTGTATTTAACTAGTTCAAGCTTAGCATGCGTCAGAAGATGGGGCTTTAGAGGCACCTGCTTTCGTGAAATCAACTTTTCTTTCCTTGTAATCCTTGTAAAATTCCTAACTCTCAAATTCATGAACGTAAAGTTTGTCCAACAGTCGATAAGTGCCCATGGACTGTTTCACTGAAGTCACAACCCCTTTGCCCTTTTTCGCACAAAATCTAATGTATACACTAATTATGCGTCACGTGAAGACACTCTATAGTCTTCTAAAAAACATTGTTACTATGTGCACATTTGTATTTTTCTTGGTCGGGGTGCAAAACAGGTTGTGTATTTATAGTTTCTTATTACCCTCAGCACTAAGGACCCCAATGGAAATAAGCTTTTTAAGGCTTTTGGGGGTATCCATGGTACTCTGCAATTCCTTTCACTCGTATTTTATGTCTTATATTTCTGTTTTTGCTTGTAGCTTCCTTTTTGAATAGTGTCATTTATATTTGTTTGTTTTGTGATTTACATGTAGAAAAAAATAAATCAAATCAGATCAAGAATCAAAGCTAAGCTTCATCGTAGTCTTTACATCCAACAAAAATTGCTCTAATGAATGGGGTTACAATAGGACAATGGGGGAGTCCCACCTAAGCTTGGCTTCAAGCTAAGGACCACATGGGCAACCAAAAAGACTGGGGGTGCTGTTTATCAAATTAAACACAAATGCAGGCTCCTTGTGGTCGATTTATTACTTTCCAGAAATCATGAATTTGAAGAATGCAGTGAAGACAACAATCTAGGGATCTCTAGGGAAGATTTTTATGAAGTCTAGGTCTGCATTTAACTTTCGATTTAGCCAACTTGGCTCTGTTAATTCACGATGAACACATTGGAGAAACCAATTAAAAAAAAATTGGTTATTTCAACCCTTTGCTCCAGATTGGAAAGTGATAGCAACGCCAAGTAAGTTATAACAACCCCTTGGTTACATCTGTCACACAATGTTCTAAGCTGAGAAAAGACAAAATCCTAAAATGGCAGTGCGTCCAAGAACGTGTCTCTGTAAGTTGTATTTTATGATTTTTTCATTTTAAATTTATGGTTTTCCAAGCCTCCTCATTGACGATTACCTCGATAATTGAATGAAAATTCACAAAAAGGGATCACAATCTCCAGCCTCCATCCTTATAGAGTTTCATTTTTACATCTAAGTACCGAGAAAAACCGAAATTTGACAGTTGTCCTTTATCAAATAAATGAACTAATGAAACACAAACACAATAATTGGTGTTTATTCAAACGAATTAATTTTGCTTTTAAATTTGAGGTTTTCCAAGCTTCCTCATCTACGATTTCTTCGACGATTGAATGAGAATTAACTGTTCATGTTTATTGAATGTGGTGTTCAGTTCAGTGCTGGATTCCATTAGAAAAAATGCTGACATGAAATTTGGACAAATTCCTTTGTTCAGAGACCGACATGAAAGCCTGACCTTAGTGAGGTCTTGCAATTTACATTGTCGGAGCGTATGTTGCTGCGCTTGATAGAGTTGACCTAAAGTTTCTAATTTTTTTGCATTTTTAATCATAAAACGAAAATCTCATAACAAGTTGACACTAATCTAAACCTAGAAATGAAAAAATCGGTCAACATTTAGTTAAAATAACGATCACATTTCAAAGCAAAATCTGCCAGATTTTGCAAGCCAACAGATCTCAATGAGATTTATTCTTTTTACTTCTTCATTTTGTCGTTTTTGTACATATCAAGACGGGAAACATCTCAAAATGGTAGTACCAATTCCAGAGATTTCATATTTGTATAGTAAATGACTAAAAAGTAATGTTTTCAGACCGATTGTGGTGATTTCCTGGACTCCAAGTCTGCTTCTACTAGAGTTTACGACTTTACACCAGCCAAAGTCATTTAGCTTCTTGTGGTCGGATGGCGTCAAAGAATCGCCCAGCTTGTAGCTCTATCGCGCAGTTTTAGTGCCGATTTTTCATGGCACAAAATTTCTCATGTAAAGTGCTAATTTGGCGTAGTACTTACAACTCTCAGATATAAAAGACCTGGAGATCTTGAAGGTTACCGTCTGCCAGAGAAGTATTTCAAATAAGCAATCAGGGACGTACGAGCAAATCACTGACATGACCCAAGTGTGCAAGCCTGCTTAATGTCTTTTTCATGAGCTTAGACACACACAGTTGGCCTTAGAATGTTAAATATGGTAGGCAAACAAGGGGCAAAGGCTATTGTTGGGAAATTTTTATGCCCAGAGCGAAACCGATCGCGAAGCCCCGAAGGGGGTCCAAGAGACGAAGCGACAAAAGATGGGGTTTAAGCATATCTCAGGGTGGAAAATTAGGTCTCAAAAGAGGTGTACTATATATTTTTTTTCAATTGACCTAACTCCTAACTGATCTAAAGTGTGGGTCAAGTGGGGGAAGGAATAAGTATGAGGTGCGAATGCCCCCTCGTGCCCCCTGAGTACCCCCACTAAACGCACGTTTATTAATTTTAAAGTGCACATGGTCAACTGACTGGTCAAGGCAGTTGTTATTGTAGGCGATGTACTTTTCAGAAAGATTTTGCCCTTTGTATTACGCATATACGGTAGCTGAAAGCGGTATGCTTTGACAAAGTGGAATAAGTACTGGTCTTCTCATAATACTGAAGATTAGCCAGGCTGCCAGATACAGGAAGACGATATTGATACAGGGATGAAAATACTTGAGATTAAGATACTTTTTACAAGAAATATCGTACACGTTGGTTGCACAAAGAAGTGAAGTTTTGAATTTGCGATCACATTTTACTTCAAATGAACAAGACCGTGGTATCCCCATATACGATGTTACTTGCGTCATCATGATAACATGACGAAAAAAATTTACATTAAATATTTTGGCAAGAAAGATAGGTTTAAATGTTTTAAAGGAATGTGTAGAGGCCTTTTGACCGGTGAATGGTATCTCCTGTTCATCGCTACTTCTTATAGATGGACGTTGACAGAAGGCGCGCTATTTAAAAAAACCAACACTGTTAGCTGTTACTATGCATGGTGTAATCACGGAAGAGCTACCATGTTGTAATTGAGTTAGCCACTACAGGCTACCACTGGCTATAGACCAGTGAAAACTCAATTCAGTTTGTTGTGATCACTTTGCACAATAAATGTAACTTGAGGCTTGGTGTATTTCTACTCGCTTCACTGTACTTGTTTCCTTTAATGAAATGCATACTAGACGCCCTCATCTGTTGACTGAACTTAAGGAAGTCCATACTGTACGGAAGCCGAGAACGGCGCGGTAGGGAGAAACGCAAATAGATTTCTCTCTACCGGAGAGGTGTAATTAATCGAAGCCACAGCTTCGATTGTAGGAATTGCTCGTTCATTCACGTGCCTTCGTAAGCGGTCGGTGCGGATGAATATTATATCATGTTCCGTTTGGATTCATATTGCAATCGCACGCTGTTCGTTTGTACAGTGGAACAGCTGCGCAGTTATGTTAAGTTGTTCCGTAGCGGGATTTTCAACAAAGTTTAACTATTTCTATATAAGGGGATTTGCCCGAACAACTCCTGTACAGTACGTTGGTAATGTGCAAAAATAAAAAAGTAGTTCCACATTCAAAGGTATTGTTCTGCATTGAAGGCTTCCTCTCTGGTTGAAAAAAGGTGTAAATATAGTTTGAAAACAATTTATACCTTTCAGGGATTTCAAAATAAATTTCAAAGGTTGCATTTTCCAACATATGCCACTTTGTTTTGTCGGAACTGTTTCATCAAGCAACTTCGTCGACCGTACTTAGTTCAATGTAAGCAAGTCGGCTAACTTCATGCATATACACATGCAGCTAGCTATATTATATAGTGTACGTTCTGTGCATGTTTCGTTAACGTGATTGCACCAAGGCCAGGGAACGATCCACCAATTTTAAGGTATTAAACTTGTCGTTGATTTCATTACCCTGTGTGGGTTGTAAATGGCTTCTCTATTGTATTTTCAATGTTTGAAACAAAGAAAAAGACAGTCTTCCCACGGTTATCGTAGTTCTCAGTGAAGTACTAACGTTATGCATAGACAGTCGCGCAGTTGCTCCCTATACATTTGTATAGGGAGCCATTACGTGACTCTCCATACATACTGTTGTGTAGTCCTTTACTTTAGGCTTTACAGGGGACAAAAGTTGTCTAAGTCTTGCCCAAACACAGTTACGAAGGCCTAAAGCCTAACTTTACAGAACAAAACAACTCTAACATTAACAGTTAGTCGTATCCTAGTACAAAAGGTGCACTCAGCGTAGGCCTAACTTAGACACTGCAGCTACTAAAATCTTGGACAAAATTTGTTGGGACACCCGGCTCCTCCTTCCATTCCAGTGTTGACCACTGTTATGCTGTTCACGGCAAAGAACCATTCTTCTTGAAACAACATTTGGAGGGGAAAAGGGGGTTTCATTTTAGGCTACTTCAGGGGGTTCATGTCAGCCAACTTCAACTAAAATTTACGAATAACATGTGAAGTGTCCCAACCTGCAATGGTTTTGTCCAAGATTGTCCGAGAATTTCGAGAAGTCACATAGGTGAGCGCCACACAGTAAGAAGTGACTCTTTGCTTATGGTTATTTGGTTATTTTATGACAGGTAAATGATATGCTGGCCATTAGATGGGAGTATTTCCAGTACCGGATTTAGCTTGTGGAGTCCTTGACCCAGATTATTTTGGACCCTTTTCACAAATGTTGGGAGGGACCTAAATGAAAGGACCCTGGGACTGGGCCCAGGTAAATACCACCAAAATATGGCCTGAATACTTCATTTCTTCTGTCACATTCCATCTTTTGAGCAAAGGGACATTAATGATATTGTCCAACTTGCCTATTTTAATTCTGAGATATGGTTGTGTCTTGCCTATATGCCACCTTGACGAGGTTGGGGGTGTAGGCTTAGTTAAAACCAAACAGTCCACCACTGGTTTGGAAAGCAACTTTTAACTCAAAATGTTAAGAAAGTGCTTCGGTTAAAAGAAGGCATAAGAAATTTTTTACCAGTTGAAATACAACGTGAAAAATACAGCCTGAGATGCAAAATTGGCTGCAAAATGTGTCCCAAACCAACCGTACCTAACGATCTACCAAAGTCATGAAAGAAAATCTGGCTGGCAAAGTTACTTTCAACATTTTATGGTAGATCGTGGCCCTCTTTCGATTAATTTCTCGTCTCCAACTATCTGTTGGTAAAAGAACGACTCTTCTATGCAGGAAGAGAATTATTCCACCCGTTGCGATTGTTGATTTGTGCATCTAAATAATGCATGCTTTCCGTTTGTAATGTAATATATCCTATGGTCTCCCTTAATTTGTTAAAAATCCTCAAAAGTATAGTTAGCTTCTGAAAAAGGTCTTAAACAACTTTAGCACACTAAAAAATTAAACATTTTTTGAATTCGGTCTCAAAAATGTATCTCTTGGGACCCAGATAATCTTGGACAATAACTTGTTGGGACACCCTGCTCTCCCTTCCAATGCTGACCACTGTTATGCTGTTCATGGCAAAGTGCCATGTTCTTCTTGACACAACATTGGGAGAGGGAGGGAGTTTCATGTTAGCCTACTTCAACTTAAATTGACGAATAATATGTAAAGTGTCCCAACAGTTTGTCCAAGATTGTGGTTTACTGCTTGTTAGGAAAGTCAAGTTAGTCTAGGGTCAATACTTTTGCATAGCGTTAGGCCTGTGTCATCACCAATAGTGTATCACACAGTCTGAGGCAAAGTTTAACTAGGTACGAAGATTTTGGGGCAATGTTACATCCAGAATGGGCAACTGATTATCCATATTGTTACACCCAGGTGAGTACTTTCATTTAAACATCAGTAGAATACATAATGTTACTGCTTTTTCTCACATATACCTCCCCAAACAAGTTACAAGGAACAATGCCCCCCCACCCCCAGCATGTGTGAAAATATTCCACTTTCGTCGGGGAACCAGTTCCAACAATATGCTTCATTTTGTTTGTAAGAAAGTCCCAAGTGTGCACATTTTCAAGGCTTCGATTAGTACTTGCCATGCAAGTACAATTGTCTAGTTAATCGAAGCCACAGCTTCGATTGTAGGAATTGCTCGTTCAGTCATGTGGTTTCGTGCCTTCGTAAGCGGTCGGTGCGGATGAATATTATATCATGTTACGTTTGGATTCATATTGCAATCACGCGCTGTTCGTTTGTACAGTGGAACAGCTGCGCAGTTATGTTAAGTTGTTCCGTAGCGGGATTTTCAACAAAGTTTAACTATTTCTATATAAGGGGATTTGCCCGAACAACTCCTGTATAGTAAGGTGGTAATGTGCAAATTAAGAAGTAGTTCCACATTCAAAGGTATTGTTCTGCATTGAAGGCTTCCTCTCTGGTTGAAAAAAGGTGTAAATATAGTTTGAAAACAATTTATACCTTTCAGGGATTTCAAAATAAATTTCAAAGGTTGCATTTTCCAACATTTGCCACTTTGTTTTGTCGGAACTGCTTCATCAAGCAACTTCGTCGACCGTACTCAATTCAATGTAAGCAAGTCGACTAACTTACGTTCATGCATATACACATGCAGCTAGCTATATATTATATAGTGTACGCACTGTGTCGTTAACGTGATTGCGACAGTAACCAAGGCCAGGGAACGATCCACCAATTTTAAGGTATTAAATTTGTCGTTAATTTCATTACCCTGTATGGGTTGTAAATGGCTTCTCTATTGTATTTTCAATGTTTGAAACAAAGAAAAAGACAGTCTACCCACCGTTATCGTAGTTCTCAGCAAAGGACTAACGTTATGCATCGACGGTCGCGTAGTTGCTCCCTATACATTTGTATAGGAAGCAATTACGCGACTCTCCATACATACTGTAGTCCTTTAGGCTTTACTGGGGACAAAAGTTGTCGTGGTCTTGCCCAAACACAGTTACAAAGGCCTAAAGCCTAATGTTACAGAACAAAACAACTCTAACATTAACACTTAGTCGTGTACTAGTATAGGCTCAGCGTAGGCCTAGCCAATGCAGCTACAATCTTGGACAAAATAATTCGTTGGGACAACCAGCTCCCCCTTCCATTCCAGTGTTGACCACTGTTATGCTGTTCACGGCAAAGAACCATTCTTCTTGACATTACATTGGGAGGGGAAAAGGGGGTTGCCTGTTAGGCTACTTCAGGGGGTTTCATGTTAGCCTACTTCAACTAAAATTTACGAATAACATGTGAAGTGTCCCAACCTGCAACGGTTCTGTCCAAGATTGTCCGAGAATTTCGAGAAGTCAGATAGGTGAGCGCCACACAGTAAGAAGTGACGCTTTGCTTATGGTTATTTGGTTATTTTATGACAAGTAAATGATATGCTGGTCATTAGATGGGAGTTTTTCCAGGACTGGATTTAGCTTGCGTAGTCCTGGACCCAGATTATTTTGGACCCTTTTCACAAATTTTGGGAGGGACCTACATGTGAGAACCCTGGGACTGAGCCCGGGCAATTACCACCAAAAAATGGCCTGAACACCTCAATTC
Source organism: Holothuria scabra (assembly GCA_037179385.1). Taxonomy (NCBI): domain Eukaryota; kingdom Metazoa; phylum Echinodermata; class Holothuroidea; order Aspidochirotida; family Holothuriidae; genus Holothuria; species Holothuria scabra. Next base: position 13,147,824 of record CM074193.1, on the reverse strand, counting down.
TTCTGTCACATTCTTTCTTTTGAGCAAAGGGACATTAATGATATTGTCCCACTTGCTTTGCCTATTTTAATTCTGAGATATGGTTGTGCCCGGCCTACATGCCACCTTGACGAGGTTGGGGGTGTAGGCTTAGTTAAAACCAAACAGTCTACCACTGGTTTGGAAAGCAACTTTTGACTCAAAATGTTAAGGAACTGCTTCGGTTAAAAGAAGGCATAAGAAATTTTTTACCAGTTGTAATACAACATGAAAAAAATACAGCCTGAGATGCAAAATTGGCTGCAAAATGTGTCCCAAACCAACCGTACCTAACGATCTACCAAAGTTATGAAAGAAAGTCTGGCTGGCAGAGTTACTTTCAAAATTTTATGGTAGATCGTGGCCATTTTTCGATAAATTTCTCGTCTCCAACTATCAGTTTGAAAAAGAACGACTCTTCTATGCAGGAAGAGAATTATTCCACCCGTTGCGATTGTTGATTTGTGCGTCTAAACAATTCATACTTTCGGTTTGTAATGTAATTTATCCTACCGTCGCCCTTAATTTGTTACAAATCCTCAAGAGTATAGTTCGCTTCTGGAAAAGGTCTTAAACAACTTTAGAACACTCGAAAAATTAAACATTTTTATTGAATTCGGTCTTAAAAATGTGTCTCTTGGGACCCAGACAATCTTGGACAATAACTTGTTGGGACACCCTGCTATCCCTTCCAATGTAGACCACTGTTATGCTGTTCACGGCAAAGAGCCGTGTTCTTCTTGACGCAACATTGGGAGGGGTAAAGGGAGTTTCATGTTAGCCTACTTCAACTAAAATTGACGAATAATATGTAAAGTGTCCCAACAGTTCTGTCCAAGATTGTAGTTTACTGCTTGTTAGGAAAGTCAAGTTAGTCTAGGGTCAATACTTTTGCATAGCGCTAGGCTTGTGTCACCACCAATAGTGTATCACACAGTCTGAGGCAAAGTTTAACTACACTCTAAAATCAAAAGAGTGAACTTAGTCGCTCTTTGATCGAGTGAAAAGTGTAAATTCACTCCATTAAAGTGATAATTCACTCCAAGAGGAGTGAAGTTCCCTCCAAAAAGAGTGAAGTTCGCTCCAAAAAGAGTGAAATTCACCAGAGGAAGAGGGAAAATTCACTCTTCCACGAGTGCCTGCAATGATCGCTCTTTTTTTAAGAGCGATCACTGTGGGCACTCCATCAAGAGTGAAGCTTCGCTCGTTTTAAGGGAATTTTACTCTTTCTGGAGTGAACTTCACTCTTTTTGGAGGGAACTTCACTCCTCTTGGAGTGAATTATCACTCTTTATGGAGTGAATTTATACTTTTCACTCGATCAAAGAGTGACTAAGTTCACTCTTTTGATTTTAGAGTGTAGGTACAAAGATTTTGGGGCAACGTTACATCCAGGATGGACAACTGATTAAAAATAATACTGTAGCTTATCGATATTGTTACATCCAGGTGAGTACTATCATTTAAACATCAGTGCTTAGTAGAATATATAATGTTACTGCTTTTTCTCACATAGACCTCCCCAAACAAGTTACAAGGAACAATGCCCCCCCCCCCCGGCATATGTGGGAAATATTCCACTTTCGTCTCGTCGGGGAACCAGTTCCAACAATATGCTTCATTTTGTGTATAAGAAAGTCCCAAGTGTGCACATTTTCAAGGCTTCGATTAGTACTTGGCATGCAAGTACAATTCTCTAGTTAATCGAAGCCACAGCTTCGATTGTAGGAATTGCTCGTTCAGTCACGTGTTTTCGTGCCCTCGTAAGCGGTCGGTGCGGATGAATATTAAATCATGTTCCATTTGGATTCATATTGCAATCGCGGGCTGTTCGTTCGTACGATGGAACAGCTGCGCAGTCATGTTAAGTTGTTCCGTAGGGGGATTTTCAACAAAGTTTAACTATTTCAATATAAGGGGATTTGCCCGAACAACTCCTGTATAGTAAGGTGGTAATGTGCAAATAAAGAAGTAGTTCCACATTCAAAGGTATTGTTCTGCATTGAAGGCTTCCTCTCTCTGTTGAAAAAAGGTGTAAATATAGTTTGAAAACAATTTATACCTTTCAGGGATTTCAAAATAAATTTCAAAGGTTGCATTTTCCAACATATGCCACTTTGTTTTGTCGGAACTGCTTCATCAAGCAACTTCGTCGACCGTACTCATTTCAATGTAAGCAAGTCCACTAACTTACGTTCATGCATAAACGCATGCAGCTAGCTAGCTGTATAGTGTACGTACCGTCGTACTGTGTCGTTAACGTGATTGCGACAGTAACCAAGGACAGGGAACGATCCACCAATTTTAAGGTATTCAATTTGTCGTTCATTTCATCACCCTGTATGGGTTGTTAATTGCTTCTCTATGGTATTTTTAATGTTTGAAACAAAGAAAAAGACAGTCTACCCACGGTTGTCGTAGTTCTCAGTAAAGGACTAACGTTATGCATCGACGGTCGCGTAGTTGCTCCCAATACATTTGTATAGGAAGCAATTACGCGACTCTCCGTACGTACGCTAGTCCTTTAGGCTTCACTGAGGACAAAAGTTGTCGTAGTCTTACCCAAACACAGTTACGAAGGCCTAAAGCCAAACGTTACAGAACAAAACAACTCTAACATTAACACTTAGTCGTGTCCTAGTGCAAAAGGTGCGCTCAGCGTATAAAGGCCTAGACACTGCAGCTACAATCTTGGACAAAATAATTTGTTGGGACACCCTGCTCCCCCTTCCATTCCAGTGTTGGTTGACCACTGTTATGCTGTTCACGGCAAAGAAACATTCTTCTTGACACAACATTGGGAGGGGAAAAGGGGGTTGCATGCTAGGCTACTTCAGGCAGTTTCATGTTACTTGTTAACCTACTTCAACTAAAATTTACGGATAACATGTGAAGTGTCCCAACTGGCAACTGTTCTGTCCAAGATTGTCCGAGAATTTCGAGAAGTCAGATAGGTGCGCTGCCACCAGTAAGAAGTGACGCTTTGCTTATGGTTATTTGGTTATTTTATGACAGGTAAATGATATGCTGATCATTACATGAAAGTATTTCCTGGACCGGATTTAGCTTGTGGAGTCCTGGACCCAGATTATTTTGGACCCTTTTCACAAATGTTGGGAGGGACCTACATGAGAGGACCCTGGGACTAAGCCCAAGCAAATACCACCAAAAAATGGCCTGAATACTTCAATTCTTCTGTCACATCCTTTCTTTTGAGCAAAGGAACATTAATGATATTGTCCCACTTGCTTTGCCTATTTTAATTCTGAGATATGGTTGTGCCCGGCCAACCTGCCACCTTGACGAGGTTGGGGGTGTAGGCTTAGTTAAAACCAAGTCTACCATTGGTTTGGAAAGCAACTTTCAACTAAAAATGTTAAGAAACTGCTTCGGTTGAAAGAAGGCATAACAAACTTGTTACCAGTTGTAATACAACATGAAAAATACAGCCTGAGATGCAAAATTGGCTGCAAAATGTGTTCCAAACCAACCATACCTAACAATCTACCAAAGTTATGAAAGAAAGTCTGGCTTGCAGAGTTACTTTAACAATCTTAGGGTAGATGGTGGCCCCTTTTCAATAAATTTCTTGTCTCCAACTATTAGTTTGAAAAAGAATGACTCTTCTATCCAGGAAGAGAATTATTCCACCCGTTGCGATTGTTGATTTGTGCGTCTAAACAATGCATACTTTTGGTTTGTAATGAAATTTATCCTACGGTCGCCCTTAATTTGTTAAAAATCCTCAAGAGTATAGTTGGCTTCTGGAAAAGGTCTTAAACAACCTTAGAACATTCGAAAAATTAAACGTTTTTATTGAATGCGGTCTCAAAAATGTATCTCTTGGGACCCAGACAATCTTGGACAATAACTTGTTGGGACACCCTGCTCTCCCTTCCAATGTTGACCACTGTTTGCTGTTCATGGCAAAGAGCCCTGTTCTTCTTGACGCAACATTGGGAGGGGTAAAGGGAGTTTAATGTTGGCCTACTTCAACTAAAATTGACAAATAATGTGTAAAGTGGCCCAACAGTTTTGTCCAAGATTGTAGTTTACTGCTTGTTAGGAAAGTCAAGTTAGTCTAGGGTCAATACTTTTGCATAGTGCTAGGCCTGTGTCACCACCAATAGTGTATCACACAGTCTCAGGCAAAGTGTAACTAGGTACAAAGATTTTGGGGCAACTTTACATCCAGGATGGGCAACTGATTAAAAATAATAGCTTATCGATATTGTTACATCCAGGTGAGTACTTTCATTTAAACATCAGTGTTAATTAAATATATAATGTTACTGCTTTTTCTCACACAGATCTCCCCAAACAAGTTACAAGGAACAATGCCCCCCTTCCCCCCACCCCTACCCGGCATATGTGGGAAATATTCCACTTTTGTCGGGGAACCAGTTCCAACAATACGCTTCATTTTGTTTATAAGAAAGTCCCAAATGTGCACATTTTCAAGGCTTCGATTAGTACTTGCCATGCAAGTACAATTGTCTGGTTAATCGAAGCCACAGCTTCGATTGTAGGAATTGCTCGTTCAGTCACGTGTTTTCGTGCCTTCGTAAGCGGTCGGTGCGGATGAATATTAAATCATGTTCCAATTGGATTGCAATCCCGAGCTGTTCGTTCGTACAATGGAACAGCTGCGCAGTCATGTCAAGTTGTTCCGTAGGGGGATTTTCAACAAAGTTTAACTATTTCTATATAAGGGGATTTGCTCGAACAACTCCTGTATAGTAAGGTGGTAATGTGCAAATAAAGAAGTAGTTCCACATTTCCACATTTCCAATAAATTTTATGAGTTTCTTGCACATGTTTCCATAGACAACCCTGACTTAGTTGGGGTTACTGAAAGTTGGCTCCATAGTGATATTAGTAATTCTGAAATTCAGGTTCCAGGGTATACAACTTATAGGCAAGATAGGGTTGATACTGTTGGTGGTAGAGGTGGAGGGGTCTTGCTGTATGTTAAGGACAGCATAAATTGTGTTGAAGTCACTGACAAGTTTTCTACTGGTTTTGCTAACTGCTTGTTTTGTGAACTTAGTCCAATCAATGGGGGTACTCCTTTGGTTGTTGGCATCATTTACCGTTCACCTAACTCTGGTGCTGATAATAATCAGAATTTGCTTCAAAGTTTGAAGAATCTTTCTTCTAATAGGGCGGTTGTGTTTGGGGATTTCAACTTTCCTGATATTGATTGGTATTTATGCACTAGCGGGCCACATGGGAGGGAGTTTCTTGGGGCGGTGTCTGATTGTTTCCTCACTCAGCATGTTCTGTTTCCCACTCGTGAGGATAATTGTTTAGATTTGGTGTTAAGTACTGATGAAAATCTGGTCAGAAATTTGAGGAGTGGTGGTAAGGTTGGATGTAGTGACCATGACCTTATTAGTTTTGACATTTGTTGTTTCAGTAAACCTCCAAGTAGTGACAAAACTGTTCTTGACTTCAGTAGAGCTAATTTTAGTCATGCAAAAGAGGAGCTTAGCATAGATTGGGTTGCACATTTGTCTCATTTAGGTCCTGCTGAAGCTTGGAAATTTTTCAGCAGTACTGTTTCTGATATTACAAAGTTTTACTGCTCAAGAAGGCTCGGGTGAAAAGTAGGCCTATTTGGATTTCTAGGGAGGTACTCAGGGCAACTAGGAAGAAACGTAAGTGTTGGCGACGTTATAAGGCCAGCAAAGATTCTGATGACTTAAGTGCCTACAAGAGTCAAGAGGTCTTAGTTAAAAATTTGGTTAAGGACACTAAAGCTAGGTTTGAAAAAAAGTTGGCCAGTGAGGTTAAGATTAACCCAAAATCTTTCCATGCCTATGTTAAGTCTAAGCAGCATGTTAAGGAGGGGGTTGATGTGAATGGTTCATTAGTTAGTGATCATCAGGATATGGCTAATTTGTTAAATGATTATTTTGTATCTATTTTTACCAAGGAGTCATCTGTCATGGGGATTTGTAGGGGTTCTGATATCCCTTCTTCAATGAGTGACATTGTGTTCTCTGAGGAGCTGGTTCTGAAAAAATTAAAGAGTTTGAAGACAAGTAAGGCTCCTGGGCCAGATGGGATCCATCCCGCCATCCTTCATGAATGCTCTGAGGTTTTATCAGTTCCACTATCAATTATTTTTCAGAAATGTCTTGACTCAAATTTTGTTCCTACTGACTGGCAGGTTGCTAATGTCACTCCAATTTTTAAAAAGGGGGATCGGAGTTCACCTTGTAATTACAGACCAGTCAGTTTAACTAGTGTTGTGTGCAAAATTATGGAATCCTTAATCAAGGACTGTTTGCTAAAGCATCTCTTAGATAATGGGTTACTCAATCTAACTCAGCATGGTTTCCTACCCAGTAGATCTTGTGTTACAAATTTGCTAAGCTTTCTTGAGGATGTTTCTTTGTCTCTCGATTCAGGTTCCAGTGTGGACGTCATTTACCTTGACTTCCAAAAAGCTTTTGACAAAGTACCTCTAGGTAGACTCATGGTAAAATTGCATAGGTTAGGCATCATAGGCAAGTGCGCTCAGTGGATCAATTCGTGGCTCAATGGTAGGTCTCAGAGAGTTGTTGTCAATGGAAATTTTTCTTCCTGGAAAGAAGTCTCAAGTGGTGTACCACAAGGTTCTGTTCTTGGCCCACTTCTTTTCTTAATTTTCATAAATGATATTGATAGCTCTATCACTTCCAGTATAAGTAAGTTTGCTGATGATACAAAGCTCTATAGGAAGGTTGGAGGAAGGATGATTCTTTATTGCTTCAGAAAGATCTGGATAGGTTATTTTCATGGTCTCAGACTTGGCAAATGTCTTTTAATGCTGATAAGTGCAAAGTCCTCCACTTTGGTTCTAAGAATCCCCACCATGATTATACTATGAATGGTACTAATTTGAACAAAGTGACTTCTGAGAAAGACCTTGGTGTAGTTATTACAGGGGATTTAAAGTCATCTAGGCAGTGTGCAGCTACTGCTGCAAGGGCAAATAGGGTGCTTGGGTTGATCAGGAGGAATTTTAAGAGTTTTAGTAAAGAAATTGTGCTAAATTTGTATAAGCAGCTGGTTCGACCCCATTTCGACTATGCTGCACAGGCCTGGAGTCCCTTCTTTGAAAAGGACAAATTGCTTTTAGAGCAAGTTCAGAAGAGAGCTACCCGACTCATACCTGAGGTTAAAAATCTACCTTATTCCCAAAGGCTTAAGCTGCTTGGGCTTACCACTTTGGAGCTGAGAAGGATTAGGGGGGACATACTCCAGGTATACAAATTTCTATCTGAAGAGAACCCTTTGTTAGCTTGCAGTTATTTAAAGGTCCAGAGTAATCCTCGGGTTAGAGGCCATTGCAAAAAGCTTGAAAAGTCTTTTGCTAGACTTGACATTAGGAAGTTCAGTTTCTCTCATAGGGTTGTTAGTGGGTGGAATAGCCTGCCTGAGTGGGTTGTTAACTCCACATCAGTGCACCGTTTTAAGGTTAATATTGACAAGTTTTTCCATGACTGTGGTAGAATCTAATCTTTCTGGGCTCTTTAGGTGTTGGTGGTTTGCTTTGTTTTGGGGGGGTTTTGGATTACAGGGCATCTTATGGGGCCTTTACAGCCCTCCTTTGCCCTTTAACCTGTTACGTATGTTATGTTATGTTATTCAAAGGTATTGTTCTGCATTGAAGGCTTCCTCTCTGGTTGAAAAGAGGTGTAAATATAGTTTGAAAACAATTTATACCGTTGAGGGATTTCAAAATAAATTTCAAAGGTTGCATTTTCCAACATATGCCACTTTGTTTTGTCGGAACTGCTTCATCAAGCAACTTCGTCGACCGTACTCATTTCAATGTAAGCAAGTTCCCCAACTTACGTTCATGCATAAACGCGCGCATGCAGCTGCTAGCTATATAGTGTACGTACTGTGTCGTTAACGTGATGGCGACAGTAACCAAGGCCAGGGAACGATCCACCAATTTTAAGGTATTCAATTTGTCGTTCATTTCATCACCCTGTATGGGTTGTTGATGGCTTCTCTATTGTATTTTCAATGTTTGAAACAAAGGAAAAGACTGTCTACCCACGGTTGTCGTAGTTCTCAGTAAAGGACTAACGTTATGCATCGACGGTCGCGTAGTTGCTCCCAATACATTTGTATAGGAAGCAATTACGCGACTCTCCATACATACTCTAGTCCTTTAGGCTTCACTGAGGACAAAAGTTGTCGTAGTCTTACCGAAACACAGTTACGAAGGCCTACAGCCAAACCATTTCAGAACAAAACAACTCTAACATTTACACTTAGTCGTGTCGTAGTGCAAAAGGTGCGCTCAGCGTATATAGGCCTAGACACTGCAGATACAATCTTGGACAAAATAATTTGTTGGGACACCCTGCTCCCCCTTCTATTCCAGTGTTGGTTGACCACCGTTATGCAGTTCACGGCAAAGAAACATTCTTCTTGACACAACATTGGGAGGGGAAAAGGGGGTTGCATGTTAGGCTACTTCAGGCAGTTTCATGTTAGCCTACTTCAACTAAAATTTACGGATAACATGTGAAGTGTTCCAACCGGCAACTGTTCTGTCCAAGATTGTCCGAGAATTTCGAGAAGTCAGATAGGTGCGCTGCCACCAGTAAGAAGTTACGCTTTGCTTATGGTTATTTGGTTATTTTATGACAGGTAAATGATATGCTGGTCATTACATGGAAGTATTTCCTGGACCGGATTTAGCTTGTGGGGTCCTGGACCCAGATTATTTTGGACCCTTTTCACAAATGTTGGGAGGGACCTACATGAGAGGACCCTGTGACTAAGACCAAGCAAATACCACCAATACTTCAATTCTTCTGCCACATCCTTTCTTTTGAGCAAAGGGACATTAATGATATTGTCCCACTTGCTTTGCCTATTTTAATACAGAGATATGGTTGTGCCCGGCCTACCTGCCACCTTGACGAGGTTAGGGATGCAGGCTTAGTTAAAACCAAGTCTACCATTGGTTTGGAAAGCAACTTTCAACTAAAAATGTTAAGAAATTGCTTCGGTTGAAAGAAGGCATAACAAACTTGTTACCAGTTGTAATACAACATGAAAAATACAGCCTGAGATGCAAAATTGGCTGCAAAATGTGTTCCAAACCAACCGTACCTTACCTAACAAACTACCAAAGTTATGAAAGAAAGTCTGGCTTGCAGAGTTACTTTAACAATCTTATGGTAGATCGTGGCCCCTTTTCAATAAATTTCTCGTCTCCAACTATCAGTTTGAAAAAGAATGACTCTTCTATCCAGGAAGAGAATTATTCCACCCGTTGCGATTGTTGATTTGTGCGTCTAAACAATGCATACTTTTGGTTTGTAATGAAATTTATCCTACGGTCGCCCTTAATTTGTTAAAAATCCTCAAGAGTATAGTTGGCTTCTGGAAAAGGTCTTAAACAACCTTAGAACACTTAAAAAATTAAACGTTTTTATTGAATTCGGTCTCAAAAATGTATCTCTTGGGACCCAGACAATCTTGGACAATAACTTGTTGGGATACCCTGCTCTCCCTTCCAATGTTGACCACTGTTATGCTGTTCTGGGCAAAGAGTCATGTTCTTCTTGACGCAACATTGGGAGGGGTAAAGGGAGTTTTATGTTGGCTTACTTCAACTTAAATTGACAAATAAAATGTAAAGTGTCCCAACAGTTTTGTCCAAGATTGTAGTCTACTGCTTGTTAGGAAAGTCAAGTAAGTCTAGGGTCAATACTTTTGCATAGTGCTAGGCCTGTGTCACCACCAGTAGTGTATCACACAGTCTCAGGCAAAGTGTAACTAGATACAAAGATTTTGGGGCAACTTTACATGCAGGATGGGTAACTGATTAAAAATAATAGCTTATCGATATTGTTACATCCAGGTGAATACTTTCATTTAAACATCAGTGTTTAGTAGAATATATAATGTAACTGCTTTATCTCACATAGATCTCCCCAAACAAGTTGCAAGGAACAATGACCCCCTTCCCCTCCCCCCTCCCCGGCATATGTGGGAAATATTCCACTTTTGTTCGGGAACCAGTTCCACCAATATGCTTCATTTTGTTTATAAGAAAGTCCCAAGTGTGCACATTTCCAAGGCTTCGATTATTACTTGCCATGCAAGTACAATTGTCTAGTTAGACCCTGTCTCTACCATCAGTACAACCAAAGGAAGGGGGCGTACTTCAAGAACGTCTTGTTACAGCATATAATGTACTGCATAGATCCCCAGTATTAATGGACGAGTCTCAATGCTATTAGAAAACAGAGCCGTTTAGACAAGAACAGTGCATTCGCTCCCGTTTTGGTCTACAACAAAATGAAAATAAAGGAGTAAGTGTTTTTAAATTGGTGACTAATGCGAGAACCAAGTCTCTAAGGCTCAAAAAATTATAGCATGGGTTAGCCGCTAACAATAACTATCTGGTATACTGGCAAATATCTGTGTATGGTGCCATTGTAAGATCTTTGAATTTGAACTGTGTATTTTTGCAACAACGGTCTTTCGTCTATAAACGGTAGAATAAACGGAACCAATTACATTATTCTTGTCTGAAAGGCTCTGTTTAGTTGCATTGAGACTCGTCCATTTATTTTGAGGATACGCAATACTTTATATGCTGTAACAAAACGATCTTGAAGTACGCCTTCTTTTATTTTGTTGCAATTCATGGTACAGAGAAATCGATTTGCGTTTTCTCCCTACCGCGCCGTTCTCGGCTTCCGTAATACAGCAAGTTACCTTAATGGGGCCTTGTTATCGTAACAAATTTAGGTTACTAGTGTATTTTTGTTGGGACCATACGAGGTAATTATGGGTAATCAGACCGTGTCCCTGCTATGTGATGTGGGCCATTCTTCTTTACAAAAACTTAGAACTTGAAGATATTGTTTTTTCCAAATAAAAATAGACTTGTAAGCCTGGTGAATGCCAAATATTTTAAGTGCATTAAGTCTAAAATTGAATTACTTTATATCTAAGCGGGTGCAAAGTGAACCTTACCCATTAAAACCCCATTGATATAGCTAGTTCCATTACTGAGGTGTTAAATTTTGAAAATATTGACTTAAATATAAAAAAAAAATGGGCAAAAATTTGTGACATTCGCTCTGTACAACTCTCATTTTTTCTTTTTAACTCTAAAATTTTTATATAAACTTGATCAATTTTTTTCTTACACAGCATGCTGAACAGAGAGGGTATGTGTAGATCAAATCTGAATCGTCAAGTGATGGTCTGATTTTGTCGGGCATCATACTAGGGTCCATCTGCTTTAATCTTTCAAATTCTTTGCTTCACTATATCGGGGATGACTGCAGAGTCACTAAAAAGTACTTGATTTATTGAATTTCACTGCATGAATATGAGGAATTAGAGTTAATAAAATAAAGATGATTTAGGGCTGAAGGACCCCACTATGGCCGCCTTCACTAGCTGCTAGGATCCGTCTAGAGTTCAGTTACCGAGCGATGGCAGTTAGAACGAGATCACATTTTGGGACAGCGTAAAGCAAAAAGGGATACATGTTATTTGAGTAGTAAAACCATGATTGATGTAACAAAAAATGCACAAATTACCATTTTAAATTACATAAAATTCAAAATTATATATCTCATCCTAAGAATGTCCTGTTATGATGGGAGTTGAACCATATCAGTTCAATTTTTACACGTTGTATTATATTTTGTGGAATTTCATACCTTTTAGATACATATACACTTTCAACGAAATAATTCCGTTCAGGAAGCCAACCCATTTTGCACTTTTCGTTTTTGATCTAATTAAGCAGAAAAGCATACTACGAATACCCTCAAGAGTATAATTGTTTTCAAGCAGTTGTATATTACAGTTTAACGAATGTGACATGAATGCATTATTGACTTATTCACCAAGGACAGAGCGATTTGTTTGCCTTTTTGAAGGATCTAATAATATACGAAAGAATATTTAACCATAGGGGATGGACTTTGCTCTAAATAACTGGACTTCGTTTCCATTCAAGAGAATTGTATATGTATATGCCTACAGTCTTTTCGTGGTAGGTCTATATCATACATGATAAGGATAGGTTTCCACACCTGCTTATTACTGTTCCTGCAATAACCAGTAATTTTCACCAACTGTCGTTACTCATTTACATGTGTCATTTTCGAACTAAATCATTGTTTAACCGCTTAAAAGAAACATGGACAAATATCTATCTATGTGCATTGTAGCTTGGGGGATATTGTGGATATGTTCTTTTGCACTATGTGCAGGAAAGGTGGAAATACGTTCAATGTTCACAACAATGTATCCTACAATAACAGGTATGAAAAACAAATGTTTTAGTGCAATTTTTATCATTAAAAAAACGTGAGATAATGCTCAGCTTGAAAGCTTTCAAACTAATCTCAGTACCATAGACGATTCTAATTGGTTCCCAACCACAACTTATGCCATCATCTTCTTGTCATATTTTATTGTTAATCAAACATAGATAGTTAATTACAAGTGGAACATGCGACCTTGAATAAATAAACCCATAAAACACCAGAAATAAATAAACAAGTCGCCTATGGAGCGAGTGGGTATGGGGTTAAGTGAGGCAAGTGAAAAAACTAACGACTGAAGGATGGAACAAAATAAAGAGTGCTTCCAAGTTGCATCGATAAATGACCGAGTGTGCAAATTGATCACTAACAAGAGGCTCTGTACCGCTTACTGTTCCTTTACTGATTACATACTGATCCGTCTCGTGACCCCTTAACCCTTGCATTAGCTTTCGTTTTTATTACACAGCAGAAACAATTAAGGGGACTCTCACTCCTTCATTTTTTGCCATGCAATGGCCCAATCGGTACATTTGTTAATCATGTATAGAACACTCGCCTGGTGCAGAATGTGGAAAGATATACCCAATACACATATTGCATATTACAAAATCGTGCTACGGAATTTTAACTGAACTAAATGTAACCTATCCCTCACAAGCAAAGTTATTTTTTAAGTCCCCAATGCCTTCGATGCCATTTCCGGTCGTTCGTCTTATTCAAAACTGTATAGCGCCATTCTTTTAATGAAGTTTTCTTAACTTTTCACCAATGTTAATTGATGTAACCGTCCTCTAGCAAGTCCTATTGGTTATTTATTTGTAGCTACACCCTTCCATAGTATTAAAATCATATATCTAATATATTTTTCATGAAATACCATTAATGATTATCTTTTTTAATGATATTTTTTTAACGGAGCACTCATTTGTATTGAAAATATATTAGAACGATATGTTCATCTCTTGAATTTTGTTCAAACAAATTTCTTCATGTCAATATAGGCCCAATATACCTTAATATTAAAACGGAAGTGTACCTGCGGGATATTTCAAACTGACTTAAAAATCTCTATAAAATTATGGTACCGATATTTAAGGAATAAATCGTATTCGGCTGACTATTATCACAAATAAACTCCAATTAGGCAAAATAAAGGAAGAAGCGAAGCCGAGTCCGTTCTATTGATAATTTAGAGTTGAGACGGTTTATGAGAAATATGTAATAAATGACACTATTTATGGAATATGTGACACTTTTTATGTAATAAATGACACTATTTATGGAATATGTGACACTATTTTCTACGTCTTGAAGGAGAGTGGTTGAAATTAAAAAACAAAGAACATTGATAAAATCATATTGTTCACAAATTACTGTTCTGTTCTATAGAGCCTGATAATGCTTCCTGTTAAGTCTTATGAGACTGAAAATATTGCATTAATTGACAAATAGACACTGCTCATTGCAGATTTGAATGATTTTCTAAAATTTCTTTGCAATGCAGAATTCAATTCGCTTACAATTTCCTCATGATTTGTAAGCATTCGCTTTTTTACCTCCCTAATCTTGAATACTTCTTTTTTGATCCCCATCCATGGGCTTACGTTTTCCTCTGAACCTTTATGAAATCATGATTTTGACATTACTAAACTAGCAACATTGGTGATATTTCACCGCATTATAGGCATTTGAACTGTCTAACTCTTCAAAACTTCCGAGGGCTTCGCCCCCTACACTCCACCAGTGGCCCTTGAGCGGGCCCCTTGACCCCACGGCATAGTTCTCGCGCTCTTACGCGAGCTTTGCCGCTAAGGCGGCAATAACTTCCTTCTTCGCGCGAAATACGACCCGCCTTTAAAAATGTCTGGTGACGCACATGAAACCCTCGTTATTATCACGAGTTTTGGTTTCTGTTTCGTTACTAACACCGTAGCTTCTAGCTTACTAACAGGCCTAGGTCAAATTAGAAAATACTAATCCAGGGAAACCCCGATATTTCGAACGAAATGTGGGTAAACCCAAATGGACACAATGATCACACTGATTGTGTAGAGTGAGTTTATATTCGCTTGGAAACTTTGTGTCAGGCGATTGGGCACCTGAGGGCTCTAGGAGATGATGCTTTAAAAGCCGATCCAGTCAACAGAATATTTCGCTATCCTTTTCTGAAATACAAATGTCCAATTGCAGGTTGCCATGACATCTGCCATCTGGTAAGAACGATAGGCGAATCTGCGCTCCTAAATTTGGACGCAGGAATGGCGAGATGGAAATAGTTCAATAGCAGTTTTTGCATCTAAGTCTTGTTTAAATTTAAGAGGAATTTAAGTATTTTAAGTGATAAAACGGGTTCAAAACGACCGGAAAATTTCTCTTGAGGACTTTCGTTCTGTTCCGAGGTGAAATTTTCAATTTAACAATAGCATGATGATGTATTCAAGGTAGATGACAAGGTATCAAATGGTATCTTTTACAACTTTTCCGCAGCTTTAATTCTGTGCCTCTTTTGTACTTTAAATTCATTCTGACAGAACTTATTCTGTGATCACGGTCTTAAACATTGTTCTTGGCTACAGTTTAGAGAGAGCTGTCTAGCTTTTAGAATTTTGTTATCCGACAAATATCCAAAAATTTCATTAAACAGAGTGTTATCTCAAAATCAACTTTTCTTCTAACCCGAAATACCTCTTCAATATCTCCTTATTCATTCTAGCAAACAATCAGTTGAAACTTAAAACAAGGTACGGAGCCCGTAAAGGCACATGCAAGAAAAAAATTACTTCGTGTATTCTAAATATTATTTCGTATATTCAAAATAATTATTTCGTACGTTCAAAATATTGCCGTTATACGTTTACGTGGGCACGTCGTGCGTAGGTTTAGGCTACAAGCTTTTTTCAACTAGCCTAGCTAGTTCCTACCATTGAGGAAGTTGTTTGCAACATGTTCAACTTCAGGAACTAACAGTGTTCTGTAAGATGTCCTGTGTTACAGAAAAGGTCATTTTCCAAGAAAAAAATATTTCGAATATTCGATTACCCCCTTTTTCTTTTCTTTTCCTCAACTCAATGAAGCAGACGTCGTGTGCAATCAGCTGGGATACCCTGGAGCATATTCAGCTGTCAAGGACTCCTATTTTGGTCCTGGAACAGGTCCTGTCATGTTGGATAATGTAACTTGCGAGGGAGGGGAGCATTTCTTGGCAGACTGTGTAAATCTTTAGAAAATAACATCAGTGTTTTTGCCTCCCATTAACAGATGTCCACGATCCTAGACTAATCAACGGTTACACGTATTACGAGGGACGTCTGGAGATATGGAATGGAGTAAATTGGATCAAACTTTGTTCCAACAGCATTTTTAATAAAAACGAATTTGGTGAAATAGTTTGCAAACAGCTCGGTTATAGTGGCTTAGATGAAATCTTTGACGACGGCAGATTTGGAGAAGGGGGGGGGGCTTCCCCTGCTTCCTGGGGCTACCTGTGCTCTGACATGGACGACTCTCTTTTACAGTGTGACACGTATCACTACAATGGATCATCTTGCATGGCTTCGGCGTTGAGGTGTCAAATTGGTAGGTTCCACTTTAATGAGTCGGTTTGCACTTAGTTTTTTCCTCCAAGCTGATTAAAAATGAAATGTTATCTTTTGTTAAATAAAGTCAATCCCATAGAAATAGAAATTTTTTCAGGTGTGAAAAAATTTATTTCGTATTTTCGCTGCTAGGTTCCAAATTTGAAAAAAATTGCTTTTTGCCCTAAGGAGTATCCATGCATAGAGCAGAAGCTAAACACTAAAATAAAGATAAATATAATACATTCAAAAGCACACATGATTTTAATCGTTTAGGGGAGGAAAACTTAAAAAACGAGAATATTATATCAGAATTTTGATCGAAATTTTTCTCCTCAAATGTGAAATTTACTAACATTTTCTGCTTGATTCGGTCTGCCAATAGGCAATATTCAAATCGTTAAGTATTTTGAAAGATAATTCGAAGAGAAAACAACCCCTTTTGTTTTGCACTGCTTGTTTCGCTGTTTTTGTAGCAAGTAGTTGGTAATAGCAGGGATTAGTTGCAAATACGGTCCAGTAAATCTCGTTAGATTGACTTCTTGATAAAGAGAAAATTATTTCAAGAAGGTCATCGGATTTTTTTTGAGTTACAGTCTAAAATCAAAAGGGTTAATATTGACATTCTCAAATAGCGTGAAAAATGTGACGCTCTTAGAGTTCTAATTCACTCTAAAATAGTGAAATTAACCTCAAGAGTAGTGAATTACACTCAAAGAAAAGTGAAATTTCACTCTTCGTCGAGATTCTGCAGGGATCACTCTTTTTAAGAGTAGTCCCTGTGGACACTCCCTCAAAATTGAGTTTGCCCTTGTCGAGTGACTTTCGCTCTTCTTGGAGTGAATTTCCACTTTTTGGAGTGAACTTAATAAGTTCCACTCTTCTAATGAGTGAAATTACACTACATATGGGAATGTTTACCTCTAAATCGCGCACAGCAGGATTTTTCGCGGAATCGGTCTGTGAGCTCTCACGCGAAAACGGTATTACGTAATCTAATTGAAATATTTTTTAGCTTCTTTCCAATTCGATGTAAAAATGAAGAGATTCTTCTCTGTTCAATCAAACTGAATCTTAAAAGTGTCTTAGGGAAAGATATGTAAATTTTTATATCACTTGAAATTATTTGACCAATGTCACTAGGCAAGAATTATGGCAAGTTTTGTTTGCTACTATCGACCGAAAACACCCTAAATTCTGTGTTTCCAATAGTAAAATCATAAAACCACTTCTTTTTTAACTGAAAATTGACGAGACTTTTTCTCACTACTTGAAAACTAGACTTAGAACAATTTAAAAGGAACTGGTTAGAGAAATCAATCGTGCGTGACATGTGTTAATTTATTATGTGTTTGGGCAGGTGGGGCTCAGTTTGTCGGAAAATGTACCATATTTTCAAAGTGATTTATACAGTTAAGCGTGTACACTGAACACATATGCACTAAACATTCCCATATGGATCTAACAAGCGTTTCCGGTAGTTGGTTGTTTAATGTATTCGTGGGGCGTGGCTGAGCGTGGAACATGCAAACCAGCCCTGCGTATAGTTGAACGCGTTTGCTTGTTTTCTTAAAGTGAGTTCATTCAAAACTTAGCATAAATCTTAGTGGCTATAGCCCAACCGAAACAAACGAGCGGTCCCTGCCCTACTTAACTGCTAATTTAAACGCAAATTTGTTCACTAATAAGGCAATTTAGAAACCGTGCCATAAGCTTATAGGCGAGACAGATTGTTTTCATGTACTTTAAAGGCACTGGAACACGTCATGCACAACAACGAATTTGTGATGTTATGAGGTACATTGAGTTGGTTCGTAAAATTTTTTAAGCATGTCAATTTCTCTTCATATACTAATGACAAATGGACTAACATAGACATTCCTATCGTACCTACAGGAATTTTTTTCATGAGTGAAAAAACAATTCAAATAGGTTATTAAATATTTGTGACCTGAGACGTTTTCAAATAATGCACCAATCCCTGGCCTTTTAAAAAAAAGTTTTAGTGTGGGTCATTGAAGGGGGAAATGCAGTCACCCCAACGGGAAGTAGTGTGTTAGAGTCTCATGTTTCATGATTTACTCTTGGGAGTCATGCGCCAGTATTTTTCTCCTAAAATGTAAAATTTACTATAGGTAACTTCTTGGTGTACATAGAATGCGTTGTACTGAAGAATAGAACCTAGGATACGTAGTACTGAAATACTGAAAAATAATGTGGAAAGAGGGCAGAGGTAATTATGAGATTTAGCTGTTGCTTCAAAATAAGTTTGAGAAATTGCATGCTCTTTCCCTTTAACAAGAAAGCCATCTACTACAACTGCGACTACAGGTTGGACCATATTTTATGCAGAAATTTTCTTTTCAGAAACTTTCTTCTTCTTTTTTGTCAACTTATAAGCAAATGCAGAAGTGTTGATGATTTTTTTTTGAGCTGAGTAACGCACGTAAATTTTCCAACTCTTTTTAATTGTTAACATTACTTACTTACGCAAGCACGCCAAAATTAAAACAATTTTACAAATATAGATCTGGCATTGCAGAAAATTTGGGATCCTTATCCCATCTTCTCCCGCAGCATTTGGAATTCTTGTAATGGAATTTGACAAGTTGGACGATTATTGATAAAAAAAAATATGCATGCCCTTCCTATTTGCAAAATCCGAGATAGTCGAGACAGCTGCTGAGTAATTAGGTTACATATGATATTATCTCAGACGTACGGGATGAGGATCTCTTTCATTGCCCTTTTCAATCAGAAGTTTGTCGCACTTTTAAATTGGATAAAATTTGGGATTGTATGAACAGGTGAACGAAAATATGGCAATAATGAACTGCTACGCAGTCAACCCGTGTAACTTTATGATCTTGTGTCACTCATTGCAAACTCAGGAATATAAGTAGGAATTTGTTAGAAGCGAAGCCCATGAAGAGACTCAGTCTCCCGCACCATCGTGGATCGTTGCTCAGCGCAAGAAAATTTTGGCCCCAGATGCCTTCCATATCGCTGGAAATTGCACTTCCAAGGCATATTCACTACCAAAAATAGGGAAAATAGCAATATGTTGTAAACATAAACATGAAAAAATGAAAATATGCCCAAACGGGTGGCTTGCCCCTCGTTCCTGCCCACTTGGGGAAGTTTCTGAATTTTTCATTTCTCAGAGAAATTGCTCCCGGTAATTACGTCACTGAACCCAAAGTATGCCAACAAATTCAACATATCCAAAACCATTACTGACCACCGTGACGTTGTTTTCCTAAAACAAATACCTGCTTTCATACAACATTATGAATTTGTAGCTGGGGGTCACAAAATCACTGTGTCACAGTATGTAGAACTTTGGCTACAGCAAGTGACCAACCAGTGTTACAATGACTGTGCACAACCTTTGTCTCGGGCAGGGGATAGGATCCGGAGGCG